>OZ035881.1:16575575-16699695 GCA_964034835.1 Muscina levida
CATTTTACGAGCGCCTAGAGGAAACATACGACCGCTGCCCTGGCCACGACATTAAAATTGTTCTGGGAGACTTTAATGCAAAAATAGGAAGGGAAGATGTTCTTGGTCCATCGATCGGTAAATTCAGCCTGCATACCGACACGTCAGACAACGGGTTTAGGCTGGTTAGCTTCGCAGCGGGAAGGAACATGGTAGTGAGTGGCACCAGATTCCAGCACAAAGATATCCACAAGGCAACATGGCTATCCCCCCAGCAAAACACCAAAAATCAAATTGATCATGTGGTAGTTGATGGCAGGCATGCATTTAGTGTCATGGACGTGCGTGTGATCCGTGGTGCTAATATTGGCTCGGATCATTACCTGGTTGCAGCCAAGGTTCGCACAAGATTGAGCAGAGCGAAAAACGCACGTAACCAAACACAAAGAAAGCTGGACATCGCGAAGCTGCAAACCCCAGAGATAGCTACTGGCCTACTCCAACCAGCTCTCCCAACTTTTACGACACAACGCCTCTACTTCTGACGTTCCCGATACACAGTGGCAGCATATTGCGCATTCCATGGCAACCGCCGCAACAACCGTGGTAGGATATGAAAAGCGGCGCTCAGACAAATCATGGTACGATGAAGAATGTCGCATAGCATCTGAGGAACAGGATGCTGCTTATAGGGCAACGCTACAACCAATTGTAACCAATTGCTGGTTCCAGAAGGCAGCGCACGTGAAGTTATCACGCCAATTGTCGACGACGGCTTAGATTGCCAACCACCAAGTCAAGCCGAGGTAAGGAGACAAATATCACGGCTGAAAAGCAACAAAGCAGCCGGTGCCGACGGTCCGCCCGCAGAGCTCTTCAAGTCCGGAGGCGAGGAGCTGATATTAAAGAGTACACGCCCGACGATTGGAATGTAAGCGTACTATGTCCTGTGCTGAAAAAAGGTGATCCAAGTGTGTGCTCCAACTACCGCGGCATCAGCCTTTTACCCATCGCATATAAGGTCCTGTCGAGTGTGCTATGTGAAAGACTAAAGCCAGTGTTATCCAACCTGATCGATCCTTATCAGTGTGACTTTAGACCTGGAAAATCAACAACTGACCAGAGTCGCTTATAATATTTTTCTACGTGCGGTATATAATCCACTGGGATTGCATAGAAGTAAGTAAAGTAAGTAAGTAATAACTTAAGTACAGTTTATTATGTCAATAAGTAAAGTTTATTGTACCAAATTGTACAATTTATGATATCAAAAAGTACAATTTGTGGTACTAAACAGTGCAATTTAAGATACCTATTCAACATTAACAACTTTGTTTTAGACACAAAAGAGATATTCCTTAAGGTATACTCAGATATATTAGTGTCAAAATACAAACTAAGTGCAAAAAATCAATTTTGAGGGAAAAAAATTGTATGGCCATTAAATTATTAAGGCAGCCAACTTGACAAAACGAATGATGCAGAAGTTCTTATTTTTGGGGCTTATTTCATGTGCAAATTTTAGAATTGAGTCCCAAAATCATGTGTTGTCCAGTATAATGTACTCAAGTTTCTGTTTGTTTAAATGCATCTCAAAAAGTTGATGTTCGGAATCATCGTTAGATAGCAGTTCCCATTTATGTAAGTCTGAAAAAAATTGCGAGAATTTCCTCTAAATCATATTCAAGGGATGCAATATGAATTTTTATACAGCCACCCATAGGGATGAGGCCATTGATGGACAACATGCTCATTTGATACGGAAAAAGTGTAAAGCATTAAATGAGACGATACCTTTAACCTTTCAGTATCTTAAAACGAAATTTGTTTTAGGAATTTGTAGGACAATAGAACCATTTTCGTCTGTCTGGCTGGATGAATTGCTATAGTTAGAAGTTACTACCTTGCGATTGTTAGTCAACCATGCTACTATCTTAGCTACATTGATGGATTCGAAATGTGCAATGAAACTAATGACACGCTGTAGTAAGAAAACACATGATCACCTTACATATTGCCTTGTATTTTACATGCCTTATTACTTACATACTTGGCTGGCACATCACTGCAATTGCAATGTTGGAATTATATGCTGTACATAGAAAAGTATTATATGCGCTTCGATCATCTGTCCTTCCTCTCCAGTTTGTCACCCCAAGTACTGCAAGGTTCTCAGTAACCTGGTCTTTCCAACAGAGTTTTAGTTGCCCTCTTCAGCACCGTCCATCGAGTTCATTGTCGAAGAATTTTCAAGCTTGAACATTTTCGTCCATGCATACATCAATACCTAGCCAACGGAACCACTGTACCATAATGCGTCTAAACATGTCAATGTTAGTATACAGTTCGTACAGCTTATGATTCACACGACATCGATACTCTCCGTTAACAACGACGACCCCATTTATTTAACGAAGTATTATTCTCTCGAATACTGCCACTACCAGGATTAAACCGTTAGTCGAGATGACTATGTCTCTTGCTGACTATAAATCCACATCCAAATTCGTGTCTTACTGCATGGAAGCTATACAAGATGTCACAGTTATTTTGTCGTGTGCATCTCTGTCCCGTACATCGCATTGCCTGCGAGGACATCCGATAGCTCTTAGGATACAGCTGTAGTTGCGGGGACAGACCGACTGACATCACACAAAAATGGGAATTTGTATGGGACGTACGATTAGTTTTTTCCCGATCTTGCTTATTTTAGAAAAGTACATTTGTATGGGAGGTACTGGAAGGGGCGTGGGTAGACTTCCAATTTTTATACCATCACCCTTAGGGATGAGGGTATATATCATTTGATACGACCCAAAAGTGTAACACATGGAAGGAGTCACTTCTAGGGTCTGAAGTTTCTTTGAACCAAAATCGATTCATGACTTTTTAAGTCGTTTGAGCCATGTCCGTCTGTCTGTCTGTCTGGTGGCTGTCCGGCTGGTTCGCACGATAACTTTCGAAAGACGCAAACAAATGTTTTGAAATTTTGCACGAGTTAATTTTTCCCCAAAACTACTTACGGTATTGCAAATGGGCTACATGGCCCGCCCCTTCTGGTACCTCCCATACAAATACATGATTCCGCCCACTTTTGAAATCGAGTTATAATATCAATACACCCAACGGGATCGTACCCAAATTCTGTACTTAGTAAAGCTATTACAGGATAAAGTTTTGGAAAAAAAATTGGAAATCTAGCCAAGCCCCTTCTGGTACCTCTCATACAAATTCACCTTTCCGCCCACTTTAGATATGGAGTAATAATATCAATAAATCCATCGCGCTCGTACCCTAATTCTTAAATTAGTACAGCTATAGCAGGATACAGTTTTTGAGAAAAAAAAACTGGAAGTCTACCATCGCCCCATCTGGTACCTCCCACACACATCTGGTACCGCCCACTTTAGAAATCGATTAATATTATTATTAGAACTACCGCGATCGTGACCAAATTCTATATTTAGTAAAGTTCAAGCAGGATAAAGTTTTTGAGAAAAAACCTGGAAGTCTAGACACGCCCATTATGGTACCTCCCATACAAATACATGATTCCGCCCACTTTTGAAATCGAGTTATAATATCAATACACCCAACGGGATCGTACCCAAATTCTGTACTTAGTAAAGCTATTACAGGATAAAGTTTTGGAAAAAAAATTGGAAATCTAGCCAAGCCCCTTCTGGTACCTCTCATACAAATTCACCTTTCCGCCCACTTTAGATATGGAGTAATAATATCAATAAATCCATCGCGCTCGTACCCTAATTCTTAAATTAGTACAGCTATAGCAGGATACAGTTTTTGAGAAAAAAAACTGGAAGTCTACCATCGCCCCATCTGGTACCTCCCACACACATCTGGTACCGCCCACTTTAGAAATCGATTAATATTATTATTAGAACTACCGCGATCGTGACCAAATTCTATATTTAGTAAAGTTCAAGCAGGATAAAGTTTTTGAGAAAAAACCTGGAAGTCTAGACACGCCCATTATGGTACCTCCCATACAAATGTACCTTTCCGCCCATATTAGAGATGGAATAATAATATCAATACACTTGACACGATCGTACTCAAATTCTGTATTTAGTAAAGGTATAACAGGATAAAGTTTTGGAGAAAAGATCTGGATGTCTAGACACGCCCCTTCTGGTACCTCCCATACAAATGTACCACTCCGCCCACTTTAGGGATGGAGCAATAATATCAATATACTCCACACGATCGTGCCCCAATTCTGTATTTTATTACGTTATAACAGGATAAAGTTTTGGAGAAAAAGTTGGAAGTCTGGAGGCGCCCGTTATGGCACCTCCCATACAAATGTATCATTCCGCCCACTTCAGATATGGAGTAATAATAACAATACATCCAACGCTATCGTGCCCCAACTTTGTATATAGTAAAGCTATAACAGGATAAAGTTTTGGAGGATAAACATAGAAGTCTAGACACGCCCCTTCTAGTACCTCCCATACATATTTACCACTCCACCCACTTTAGAAATCGAGTAATAATATCAATATAATAGGAATTTTTTTTATTTTACTGAGGGTGATGGTATATATTAGTCGGTTCGCCCGACTGAAACTTTCTTACTGGTTTTTCCGAAACTTTATCCTGTTATAGCTTTACTAAATACAGAATTTGGATACGATCCCGTTGGTTGTATTGATATTATTACTCGATTTCTGAAGTGGGCGGAATGATGTATTTGTATTGGAGCTACCAGAAGGTGCAAAACTTCAAAACATTTGCTTACGTCTTTCGAAAGTTATCGTGCGCACCAGACGAAAAGACGGACGTGGCTCAAACTAAAGTGACTCCTTCAAGACCTTTATCATTTGGCTTCACAAACTTTTGAAAACTCCATAGAAGTTGCTTATGAAACCTCACTAAATGTTGGCAAATATTCCGGAAGTTAACAGTATTTCTTGCGCAAAATTGTATATTAAATCTAGAAAAATAAAAAAATTTATCTAGATTAAGTTCATATTTTTGGGGGTGTCTGGAAAATGTATAATACGATTCTTGTTCTAATCTATTAGAATTATTAAAAAAATCTGTATAACTTCCAAAGTTTAGCTACTTTATTAATTTGTCACACAAAGATATCAAAATGTAAGGAAGTTAACAAGAGATGCATTTACTTAAAAAAAAATAAGAAAAAACCCATTTCAGATATTATATATGTCATATATATTAAATAGACCTATCTAAAAATATTTTTTTTTAGAAAGAAAGACGATCTTCGAAATGTTTTTCAAGTTAAAACTTTTATTTTTGGGAAAAAAATGTTTCAGTGTAATATAAAATTTTTACAGTGTATGTTATCGAAAGCTGACTTATATACCTTTCTAATGGCTACAAGATCTTACAAATCGGTTGAGTTATTCCATAGTAATCGCAGCTTAAAAGTACCTATTACCGTCATTTTTCAAATATTTCGAGACCTTGCCAAGCCCACATATTTTCAAAAATGCAATTTCTAAAAATGAGGTTGTGTTTCATGTCCAAATTTTTCATAAAAATCTGAGAGAGTTGGGTTCAATGAATATCGGTTTTGATATGAATTTCATCATATGTGGCTCTAAAGCTTGTGTTTAATTATATATCTGCTTACAATGACTTCAAAAAATTGCCCAAAATGGTGATAAATAAAAATTTTAAAATCATTTTGTGCGTGAGGTTTTTTTTTGATCGAATCACCTTATATGTAAGATTTTATCTAATCTTAAATAAAAACTCATCTAAATATGATACAGGAAAACGCCTTCATTCAGCCTTCATTTAGTAGTAGCTTTATGTCGCACATTTGTGTATTGAGCCGTTCTAAAAAACCAGGAATAGTCAGGCTTTTAGCAATCTTGGCAATATTTTATGAAACGTCTTAATAAGCATATGGGCTATTATAAAACTGCATCGACATGAAGACTGATCATGTGTTTGCAGCCAATTTTTCATAAAAACAGAACAACTTCATTCACTTTTTTAAGTGAAATGAAACTGACCAAATTAAATTCATGTTGTAGATATAGTCTCTACAGCCGACTTTCTACTGAAAATTCTCTAGAGTAGACACCTGGCATCCCTTCTAGGCTCTTTTTTGCTATGACTGTTATTAGCTGTCCCATCAAAATTAAAAAAACTGCATTGTCATTGGCTCTATTTTTTCCGCGAAATAATAAACAGACCAAAATCCAGATCAATCGTATGTATGGTGCACGGATCAAATAAATATTTATTGTTGAAAAATTGTATTCGGTTGATATTTAAATGTACATGTCAACGTTTTTTCCACCCATACTAAGGTTGTACACAGCATTTCAAAAGTCATAAATTTGATGCGCCGTTTTCTAAATAATCGCGAATTTTTACGTTTAAGTAATTTATATTTTAGGAATTTCTTTTCAAAAGAGACAATTACCACAAGGATTGTACTAAACCGCAATGGCGCATGCGCAAACACCTGGCAGTAAAAACTATTATTTAAGAAGGTTTCAGTGCTCATGTTGGTATAAGCAACATTAATGATAGTCATCATTTCCTTTGAAAGAAGACAATTACTAAAAAAAATTCGCGGAATTCGATGACACTATGCGGCTACTTGACACACAACTGGCAGCAGAAAGTATTACCTAAGTTCTCTTGGTATTTACACAGTTAAATGACATTTATGATAGTCAACATTATTGATTTTCCTTATAAAGGAGACAATTACCAATAGGATTAGCAGAATTAGACTACACTACGCGGCTACTTGACTACCTGTACTAAAGCTCAACCACACGCACGCACACACATGACATCATTTTGGGAATTTCCTTTTAAAGGATGCAATTACCACAAGGATTGGCGGTATTCGATGACACTACGCAGCTACTTGGCTACCTGTACTATGAGCATCAGCGCACACGCAGAGGCCTTGCAGCAAAAATTACTATTTAAGCACAGTCGAGAGCTCATGTTGCTATCAGTTGTTGATTAAACTTCATCACGCTAAAACATTCAAAAATTTCAAGTTTTAATTTTTTCAATTTTAAAATGAATAACGGCAAAACAACTACTATGGGTGCCAGAGATCCTCGTTTCTGGTGTCTAATACTAGTAATGCAGCGCCTTAGACGGCTGCATGCATATATCAGTTGCTCTCACAAGCGTTTCTTTGTGAACGAGTGCGCACGACAATTAAGTGCATGGAAAGGCATCGTCATATCCTTTCAAGTTGATTGTGATCATCACCAACAAAAATGGGATACATTCGACAAACTGATGAGGCCACCAAGACCCACATTACACGATGCTGCGGTGGATCGTATAAGGCGGCAACTCTTCCGCGAGCCCAAACTAAAGCAACGGAAGCAAGCGAGGCATCAAATATGTCGGAAGGCCAATAGAGAAACGAAATGTTGGTATTTTAAATTGCATCGTCAGGAAATTGGCAGAAAAAGGATCCCCCGGAAATATTTGGAAGAAGCCACGACTAATAATATAACATATGTATGATATAACATTTATAAATTTAACAATATAGCTTTATGTTTAGGTTTAAAAGCAATAAATGTATATAATTTTATTAATAATTAAAAATATTGTAAAAATTTATTCTATAAATATTAAATGAGTTCTGGTATTATAATTGATTAAAAATGTACATAAAAATTTAATGACTTAAAATATTAAACGAAAAAAAATATCACTATAATAGTTGTCTTTTTTAATGTCAATGGTGTGGAGTAGCTGAAAAATGAGTTTCTGGCGGGTTATTTCTCAATTATCTATCGTCGATACACAAAAATTACATTGAAGTAATTAAAACTAGAAAATGTTGTTATGTTTACTGATACAGTCGGTCAAATGGCTCTTGAGTAAGGCTAATATATGAAAAACAAGATTTTTAACAATTGAAACTTGGACTAAAATGTTCCAAAAAACAAAATTACTATTAAACTTTACAATAGAAAAAATCATTCGATTATTTTTGTTATCGTGGGATCATAATTCATTTAAAATAATAAAGTGGGAATATTAAAGATTCTTTGGTGTTGCACAGCATAAGTTTAAATTTCTCTCTATAGCTGGCTTATATATAACATAGTACAACATTTATCAGCTCATTAATTCGAGACTTAATTCTGAGAACTGCACGTAAAAATAGCCCTTAAAAATAAGAACTTCTGCATTATTTGTTTTGTCAAATTGGCTGCCGCCAAAAATTTAATGGCCGTACGAATTTTTTGCTTAAATTGGATTTGAAGCACTTTTTTATATTTTAACACGATTATATCTCTGTATACCTTTCGGTATATCTCTTTTGTGTCTGATATAAAGTTGTAGATATTGAATCGAAGTATACCCGAAAAATGTGCATCCAGTGTCTTAAAAATCCCAAAATACCCATTCTCTTTTTTGCTTAAGAACTGGATTACAAATCAAAAAAGTTAAATTTATTGTAACAAACAGTACTTTTATTGTACCAAAAAGTACAGTTTATTGTATCAAAAAGTTAAATTTTTCGTACCAAAATGTACAATTAATTTTACGAAAACTAAAATTTTTAGTACCAAAAAGTAAAATGAGCAATATATGGTACCAAAAAGTACACTTTATTATGTCAATAAGTAAAGTTTATTGTACCAAATTGTACAATTTATGATGCCAAAAAGTACAATTTGTTGTACTAAACAGTGCAATTTAAGGTACCTATTCAACATTAACAACTTTGTTTTAGACACAGAAGAGAAATTCCTTAAGGTATACTCAGATATATTAGTGTTAAAATGCAGAAATAGTGGAAAAAATCCACTTTGAGGAAAAAAATTCGTATGGCTATTAAATTATTAAGGCTGCCTTGACTTGACAAAACGAATGATGCAGAAGTTCTTATTTTTGGGGTTTATTTCATGTGCAAATTTTAGAATTGAGTCCCAAAATCATGTATTGTCCAGTATAAAGTACTCAAGTTTCTGTTTGTTTAAATGCTTCTCAAAAAGTTCGGAATCATCGTTAGATAGCAGTTCCCATTTATGTAAATCTGAATATAAAATACTAGAATTTCTTTTAAATCTTAACCAAAGGATGCAATATAAAATTGTATACACCCACCTATGGGTATGAGGCCATTGACGAATAACAGGCTCATTTGATACGGGAAAAAGTGTAACCCATTAAATGAGACGATACCTTGGACCGCAAGTATCTTAAGAGAAATTTTGTTTCAATAATTTTTAAGATGTTTAACCATATCGATCTGTCCGTCTGTGAATGAATTGCTGGAGTTAGAAATTACTTCGGTATTGTTAGTCAAACATGCTACTACTTATATAGCCTACAATGATGGATTTGAAATGTGTGCAATGAAACTAATGACAAACTGTAGTAAGTACCAGTACAGAGATTTCAGTCAGCTAAACTGACTGATAAATAGCATCACCCAATAAAAGATTTTTTTTATTATTAGCCTTTAAAACAACTTGACACATACAGTTACGGACAATGCAATAGAATCACTACATACGAAACATTTAAAAGCAATACGGAAGGAAGTTGGCTGTCAGGTGTCCACAAGAACGATGCAGAGAAGACTGTGTTCTTTATGGTGGAACATCCAGAAAAGTTCCAATGCTGACAAGAAAAAACGTACAAGCAAGAATAAAATGCAAATACTCATAAAACCTGGTGTGGCCCAGAGGGCATAAAAAAATGGCGTAACGTGGTGTGAACTGATGAATCAAAAATCAATTTGATTGGTAGTGATGGAAAAACATGGGTTCGACGTCCTAAAAATGCTGAATTAAATCCACGTTATACCACAAAAACGTTTAAACATGGTGGCGGCAGCATCATGATATGGGGTTGTTTTTCTTGGTATGGCGTAGGTCCAATATATTGGATTCAGGAAAAACTGGACAAGCATCTATATGTCCACATATTGGAGAGCGTAATGAAGCCATATGCAGAATGGAATATGCCAATAAGGTGGCAGTTTCAACAGGACAACGATCCAAAGCATACGGCAGGTCTTGCAAATAAGTGGTTTTGTGACAACAAAATCGACGTTATGGAATGGCCCGCTCAATCTCCGGATTTAAATCCAATTGAGAATTTATGGAAAGTTGTAAATGATAAACTTGGACAACAAAAAATAAAGAACAAGAATGAAATTTGGATAAAAATCCAAGAAATATGGTACTCCATTCCTCGCAGCACATATGAAGCTTTAGTGAACTCAATGGCTAAAAGATGTGAAGGAATCATTCAAAATAATGGATACACAACTAAATATTAACAAAACGAAAATAAATCCTAAAGTTTTGAATTTTTATAATTTTTTTATAACAACTGATTCTATTTAATGTCGCATAGGATTATAATTTTTTTAATATGTATTGGTTTTGACATATGAATGTGTTATTGATTTTCATAAGTTTTTTTATTTTTTGTACTGATCTTAAACATTAATATTTAAATAATTTTTTTTGAATTCTCAAATAAATTAATTTAATTTTATTAAGTTCAGCAAATTCATATATAGTGATTCTATTGTATTGTCCGTCACTGTATATATATTTATATCTTAGTGACTAAGTCAGAGGCCGAAATGATTAAAGATTTCAAACTCCAAAACTCTATCCTGCTATAGCTTTACTAAATAAAAAATTTGGGTACGATCGCGTTGGATTTTATTGATATTATTGCTCCATCTCTGCAGTGGGCGGAATATACATTTGTATGGAAGGTACCAGACGGGGCGTGACTAGACTTTCAATTTTTCTTTCTGCAACTTTTCCTGTTATAGCATTGCTAAATACAGAATTTGGGTACGGTTTGATATTATTACTCGATTTCTTAAGTGGGCGGAATGATGTATTTGTATTGGATTTACCAGAAGGGGCGGGGCCCTGTAGCAAATTTGCAATACCGTAAGTTGTTTTAGGGAAATATTAATTAGTGCAAAATTTCAAAAGATTTGGTTACGTCTTTCGAAAGTTATCGTGGGCACCAGACAGACAGATGGACAGACAGACGGACATGGCTCAAACTAAAGTGATTCCTTCAAGCGGCGAAAGACCTTTATCATTTGGCTTCACAAACTTTTAAGAACTCCATAGAAGTTGCTTATGCAGACGCTGACGACTTCAAAAAAACAAAAAAAGAGCTATTTTCAAGGTATAAAAATGCCCAACTATTACAGGACCTCAAAGCTTCCATTCTTTTATTCTTTTAGATGAAACTTCACTAAATGTTAGCAAATATTGCGGAATTCAACAGTATTACTTGCGCAAAATTGTATATTAAATCTAGAAAAATAAAAATAAAAAAAATATTTCTCAAGGTAAAGTGCATATTTTTGGGGGTGTCTGGAAAATTTATAATACGATTCTTGTTCTAATCTATTAGAATTACTACAAAAATCTGTATAACTTCCAAAGTTTAGGTACTTTACTCTTATGTCACACAAAGATATCAAAATATAAGGAAGTTAACAGCAGATGTATTTACTTTAAAGAATTTAAAAATAATATGAAAAACCCCATTTTAGATTTTAGATATGTCATATATATTAAATAGACCTATTTAAAAATATTTTTTTTAGAAAAAAAAAAGACTTGATCTTCGAAATGTTTTCCAAGTTTAAACTTTTTTTTTTGGGAAAAAAATTTTTCAGTGTAATATAAAATATTTACAGTGTATGTTATCGAAAGCTGACTTATATACCTTTCTAATGGCTACAAGATCTTACAAATCGGTTGAGTTATTCCATAGTAATCGCAGCTTAAAAGTACCTATTACCGTCATTTTTCAAATATTTTTCCCACATATTTTCAAAAATGCAATTTCTAAAAATGAGGTTGTGTTTCATGTCCAAATTTTTCATAAAAATCTGAGATCTTTCATGTCCAAATTTTTCATAAAAATCTGAGAGAGTTGGGTTCAATGAATATCGGTTTTGATATGAATTTCATCATATGTGGCTCTAAAGCTTGTGTTCAATTATATATCTGCTTACAGTGACTTCAAAAAATTGCCCAAAATGGTGATAAATTAAAATTTTAAAATCATCTTGTGCGTGAGATTTTTTTTATCGAATCACCTTATATGTAAGATTTTATCTAAACTTAAATAAAAACTCATCTAAATATGATACAGGAAAATGACTTCATTCAGCCTTCCTTTAGTAGTAGCTTTATGTCGCTCATTTGTGTATTGAGCCGTATAAAAAAACCAGGAGCAATCAGGTTTTTAGCAATCTTGGCAATATTTTATGAAACGTCTTAATAAGTATATGGGCTATTATAAAACTCTAACGACATGAAGACTGATCATGTGTTTGCAGCCAATTTTTCATAAAAACAGAACAACTTCATTCACTTTTTAAAGTGAAATGAAACTGACCAAATTAAATTCATGTTGTAGATATAGTCTCTACACCGACTTTCTACTGAAAATTCTCTAGAGTAGACACCTGGCATCCCATCTAGGCTCTTTTTGCAATGATTGTTTTTAGCTATCCCATCAAAGTTAAAAAAACTGCATTGTCATTGGCTCTATTTTTTCCGCGAAATAATAAACAGAGCAAAATCTAGATCAATCGTATGTAGGGTGCACGGCTTAAATAAATATTTATTGTTGAAAAATTGTCTTCGGTTGATATTTAAATGTACACGTCAACGTTTTTTCCACCCATACCAAGGTTGTCAACAGCATTTCTAAAAATAAATTTGATGCGTCGTTTTCTAAATAATCGCGAATTTTTACGTTTAAGTAATTTATATTTTAGAAATTTCTTTTCAAAAGAGACAATTACCACAAGGATTTTACTAAAGCGCAATGGCGCATGCGCAAACAGCTGGCAGTAAAAACTATTATTTAAGTAGGTTTCAGTGCTCATGTTGGTATAAGCAACATTTATGATAGTCATCATTTCCTTCGAAAGAAGACAATTACTAAAAGGAATTCGATGACACTATGCGGCTACTTGGCACACAACTGGCAGCAGAAAGTATTATCTAAGTTCTCTTGGTATTTACACAGTTAAGTGACATTTATGATATTCAACATTATGGATTTTCCTTATAAAGGAGGCAATTACCAAAAGGATTAGCAGAATTAGACAACACTACGTGGCTACTTGACTACCTGTACTAAAGCTCAACCGCACGCACGCACACACCTGGAAACATTTTGGGAATTTCTTTTTAAAGGAGGCAATTACCACAAGGACACTACGCGGCTACTTGGCTACCTGTACTATGCGCAGTGGCGCACACGCAGATGCCTGGCAGAAAAAAATTACTATTTAAGCACAGCCGAGAGCTCTTGTTGCTATCAGTTGTTGATTAAACTTCATCAAGTTAAAACATCTATAAATTTCAATTTTGAATTTTTTCAATTATAAAATGAATAACGGCAACAGAAATTCTATTCGTGGTTCGTGGCTAATGAAAATGAAGCAGTGCGTTAAACGGCTCCAAGGCAATAACAATCGCCCTCTCAAGCGTTTTTGTTTGAATGAATATGTTCGACAAATCTATGCATGGAAAGGAATCGTCATATCTTTTCAAGATGGTTGCCATCATCACCAGCAGAGATGGAATACATTTGACAAACTGATGAGGCCGCCCAGACTCACATCATATGAAGCTGCGGTGGTTCGTGTGAGGCGGCAACTTTTCCGCGAGCCCAAACGAAAACAACGGAAGCAAGCAAGGCATCAAATATGTCGGAAGACCAATACGGAAACAGAATGTTGGTATTTTAAATTGCATCGTCGGGAAATTGGCAGAAAAAGGATCCCCCGGAAATATTTGGAAGAAGCCACGACTAAAATGTATAATCATTACTATGTATAATATAACATTTATAAACTAGATCTTAGAAAAAACCCTTAAACTCAATTGTTTGTGTACTTTTAGCTATTGGTTTAGTTTTAAAATCATTAAATGTATATTATTTTATTATTAATTCAAAGTATTATAAAAACTTATTCTATAAATATTTAATCAGTTCTGAATTTATAATTGATTAAGAATGTACATAAAAATTAAATGACTTTTAAAATATTAAAAGATAAAATTGCCACTATAATAGTTGTCTTTTTTTAATTTCAATGGACTGAAGTAGATGGAAAATGAGACTTTGGCGGGTTATTTCTCAATTATCTATTGTCGATATACTAAAATTACATTGAAGTAATTAAAACTAGAAAATGTTGTAAAATGTAGCGTAACCTTTAACTGCTTTTTATAGCTGGCTTAAAACACAGTACAAAATTTTCAGCTTATGGATTCGGAATTCATTTATGTATTGCACTGTGTTGCAAGAGGCATTTGATGCAACAAAAAGTTTTATGTGATGAGCTGACAGGTTGAAAGCACGCACACATATTAGTTGACATACTAGGTAAAGTCTAAAACACTTACATATTTGCAAAGGCAGCAGATCCAAAAGTAGGGTTTCGTCCGAGCGTAGTAGGGTTTCGTCCCACTTATACACCATGTCTTGGTAAAACTATTTTAATATATTTGGCAACAGATCGGTCATGAATGCCTTTCGTGGTTCGTAGCGACTTCCCCAATTAGCATTAGAGCAACGAAACATCGAACAATACCATGTCAACATGTATGCGATCATGCCTTGCGCGTCTTTGTACTGTACGATTACATCCTCATGTATTATGCCACAGCGGTTCACTATACGGTTAACTGTTCACCGGCAGATTCTCGAATTCGGCATGTCGGCTGACATCGATAAGATCTGAGTGGCAATCTCTATTACAGGCACTTCAGTACGGGGTGGAAAAGGAAAAGGCACATAGGTGATGGTAATGCAGTGCTGCACATTTTATGGTGGTCACCCCATCGCCACTTACCAGACACTAAAAGACCAACACAACACCCTTTTGTTGATGCTAACATGTGGACATGCACATATCCAAAGAAAGAGACTCGAAAGTACCGCAACTGATCTAATTCCTCATGGGGGCTTTTACCATGACCCCGTATGAACTGACAGAAAGAGTTGTAAGGCTGCGTTGTCCCGCATCAAACGCATGAACTTCAGTTCCGTCACAAATTGTCCAACAAGGGAGATCGGCTTATTGTCATACAAAATATCCAAAATAAGTTCTTGGTGGTCCATGTTAACGTCATCGTCAAAAACAAAACAAACTTCAATATTTTGATGAGCAGGTGATGAGAATAGCAGATATGGTTAGGGTGGCCAAATCATGAACAATACATTAGCAACTTGGAGGTGTTAAGGGTATACGTCGTATCTCATGAAAATACCTTCGGAAAACAGCAAGAATGTGAAATAGTAGATCAAAATAACTTCATTAGGTATTATTCACCTTCTTTCCGGCAGTCTAGCTCCTTACATATTGAGGTGCAAAAACTTCGGGAAGAACTCCAAGTTGAGGAAGAGCTAAATTGGGATAAATACAAGGAAAAACTATCTTTTGCCAATCAGTCACGGGAACCCGGGGGCCGTATCAATTCTGGTACCGACTCCTATGGAGCCCGAAAGAGGGGCACATTGGAAGTTATGTTCAACGCCACAATTCCAAGTAGGCTGAAAAGCGAAATTTCTATAAAAAAAAAAACATTTCTATAAAAAAAAAACAATAAAAAGAAGAATTAGAACGACAGTAAATATAAAAAATATGTATGGAAAAGATATGAAAAGAAGAAAAGAATAAGCCCACACAGCCATATGTATACCTGAAAATAAAAATAAATGTTCCGATTAATTCTGGCAATCTTTGCCATATCTCACCTCGTCCAATTGCCAATTCATGCCTCAAGGTTCCTCCTTGTAAAGAAAAAATAAAGAAAATTATAAACGAACAAAATGTAAGTCCTTACCTGGTAATTTGCTATAAGAAAAGTTCTTAACATTTCATGTGTTTCCGGCATTTTGGCTACGCGTTGCCAACCACAGGCACAGTATATGTGTTTAGTAATTCGTCAGCTGTGATAAAAATAGATGTTGCCAGATCGTAGAAGAGGGAATGATAGTAATTAGGAGTTTCATTCATAATTATTATTATTTTTATTTTATTTTATTAATAGATTCATATTATGTATTACAATTCAATATAAGTGTTAGTATTATTGGTTAATAAAATTATGAACTATAATTGGCGAAGCATTTATTGCTGTAGCCAGATTGACAAAAGTTAAAAGTTTTTAGCAAATCAAAGTTTTCCTTTCTTTATATAATGTAAACGTATTAAATGTAATGGATATGGAAAATAATAATTGATTAAACCTAAAATTCTTTCATTATTAAGTTTCTAAATTTCAAACATGATTCTAGATATAAATATAGCGAGTTGAAATTGATGTCATTTAATATATTAATTACTTCATTATGATCTAGGGAAATACAGCCAAAATGTATTCTTTTTATTTCTCTGTAAATAGGACAAATGCCAGTGAAATGGAATGTATTTTCTGATTCGTGCATGTTGCACATTGTACAAATGCCATTAGTATTGTTCTTGAAGCATCTAGCATTCAGATCTAATAGCTCACACCTAGCTCTTATAATCAGACTCGTAGCACGCGCTGAAAATTCGGCCGTCATTAATGGCGTAACACTGTAGTCAAGCTGAGAATACAGATCGTGAAACTGGGAATTGGAAGCATCGACGACAAATTTATCTCTCTACTTAATCGCCACTAAATCTACGATCTCTTTCCAGTATAGACATACAGGAATGTCATTATCAGGAGGAGAACAATTTACCGTATTACTTAAATTCCCTCATTCTCTAGGCCAAAATACGTTCATTCTTATTATCGTTTCCGCCAGTATACGAGGTAATCTATCTGCACTTAAGGAAAGTACCCTGTTCACATAGGAGAAGTGTAGTTTCAGTGAAGAAATATAAAGAGAGCTATACCCGGTTTCCAAATATAACACATAATTCGGAGCTGGAAGGTGCAGCATTTTCTTAATGAAAAAACGGAACAGCATCTCTACATCATCATATTTTACGTAACCCCATATTTGAGCAGCATACAACATTATAGATTTTGACGCAACATTAAAGATTTTCAATTTGTTAACATTAGATATCTTTGGATTATTAATATATTTTGACCATGTCGAACTTATAGCAACTTTGGAAGCAGAAAGTTTGTTCTTTAAATGACTTCTAAAAGATAAATTGTATGTTATGTCCACCCCAAGATACACATAATTATTGACAATTTCTATATTATCTTCCCCATAATGTCACTTCAAATTCTGAGAAATCCTAGTACCGTTTCGAAAAACCATTATTTTAGATTTTAACAAATTGACTTTTAAACTCCACATGGAACAATAACTCTGAAGAGCATTAATCATATCCTGTAGTCCATTAGCTGTATCAGAGAGTATCACAATGTCATCTGCGTATTAAAGGATCTTCACATTAATACCAGCCACATTCAAGCCACCTGGCAAAAAATCTGGAAGGTCATTTATGTAAAGTGAAAATAACAATGGACTCAATATACACCCTTGCTTGACACCTGTTTCCACTGCAAAATAGTCAGAGAACATATTTCCGTCCCAAACCCGGCATTCTGTAGTATCAAACAGAGATTGCAGAACCCTAATAATCTTGGATGACAGGCCTATACAAGATAGCTTATAGAACAGACTATTTCTGGAAATCATATCAAATGCACATGAAAAATCAACAAAAAATGCATATGTATATTTACCACTTAGTTTGTTCAAATTCACAACATTAACCAGATTAAATATATTGTCCACCGTAGAATACTCCCTTCGAAAGCCAGCCTGGAATTCATTCAAAACACTGTTTTTGGATAGCCAACCGGATATGCGATTCAAAAGAATATTGTTGAAGATAGTATCTATTAGAGACAGACCCCTATAATTAGTGACCAAATTTGGATCGCCCTTTTTATATAATGGAATTAAAATAGACTGTTTAAAAGACAAAGGAACATTTTGTTAAAAACAAACAGAATCTTGTTTATAAGGCACGGAGGGGCATATTTATAAAATTCATACGGAATTCCATCAGAACCTGGGGATTTATTCGGTTTAAGGAGTCTTACAACTGCATATAGTTCACAGAGTTCTACAGGCGAGTCCAAGACAGAGTCGACATTACAGGGCATACACCAGCTAAGAACCTCAACCTCATCTTGGTTTCGTAACATTGAGCTAAAATGCAAGTAAAAATCGTCAGCATCCAAGTTACAATTCGGCAAATGTTTCCTGGTCTTTAAAAAATTGGAGATGTTCAACCATTCTTTGCTACAGGTGACTTTATCAAGCATACTAATATTTCTATTTTGATACTGCAGTTTTTTTAATCTACACAATTCTAGGTAGCCAGACCTGGACGAAAGAAAGCGAGATCTGTTATGAGCCGTATGTTTCTTTCTTAATTATCTACAATTTTTTTGCATGACGGAGTAAAATCGGAAGCACTTCCAGTCGAACCATTTCTGTCTTGGTTTGAAAAAAGATCTACCCGGTTTTCTAACATGTGCGTTCTTAATTTTAGCCTTAATCGCATGTACCATTTCATCAACAGAAATGTCCTTTTCAAAAAGATTATTTCTCGAAAGGTTACTCCGATATTGGTCAGCAAATGTCCTCTTCCGAAACAGTTTCCGAAAAATAACACCCGTCTTATTTTCAGATGAACAGGAAGGAATCTTGATTCTCAGACATAATGGCATGTGGTCAGAATAAGGTTTAGATGCTACAGAGAAACTATCAACCAATTGTAGAAAGTTATACGAACATATACAATAATCAATTACAGAACTACCCATAACACCACAAAAGCTATAATCACCCTGAGCATCATCCACCGTTCTGCCATTCAGTACGATTCCCCCTACCTTATCGATTATATCCATAAGGCGACGACCCTGCCAATTTATAATTTTATCCTTAGAACATCTAAGATTATTAATCTGTTGAAAATCCCGTAACTCATTTTCATCTATATACTGTTCTTCACCTATACGAGCATTCAGGTCACCTACGCTACAAAAACTAGTGGGGCTAAAATCATCCAAAAAATTCTCAAAACTTTCAAGATCATTTTTCCAATTTGTACAATTTAAATATCTAGGAATAAAATAAAATACATCATCGCTAAATGTGGAAGATAGTACTACATTGTTGTTAATTGTAATAAACTTTAATGCAAATTTTTTCCGAATTTCTTTCTTAAACCCAAATAGACATCCACCGCTTGCGCGACCGGCTTTGTGAACTTTAGTTGCTGTAATCCAATGCAACGAATAATTTTTGAAATATGATGAAAAGTATAATTGTCTTTCAGAAATTACATGGGTTTCGAAAAGAAAAAATATATCAAAATTATTAATATAAGTAATAAAAGTACCAAAATTTAAAGATTTTTCTAGATTCGATACATTATAAGATATTAAATGGCACGAATCAAATTGCTATATTAAAGAATTAACTGTTGGGTTAGTATTATTAGTATTATTGACCTGATCATTGTAAAATACTTCATAAGAGCAGCCACATTCACCAAATAGTTTCCTCAAATAGTCACAATCCTCAATAGACAGCGCCTTAACTTTGCCATTAAACCAAGTGAATTTCTTGTCGTTGATGAAAATAGCAAACTCGCCAAGCCGGACCTTAACATCTTTATTGGACTGTGAAATTTTTTTGCTTATCTGTCTTAAGTTATATCTGCTACATTGATCATCTTCAGTATAATCCTTATGAATATATATCCGGTTAGCGGTAAGCACGGTATTCGCTTGGGAACTTGTTTCTAGGCTGAACAAACAAGATTTACCTGCAGAAATTATTTTCGTTGAGATAATGTTTACTTCAACTTCTAGAATGTTTTTGCATATATCCATAAACTTCTTCCTAGCGGCTGGAACAGCAGTACATTCCAGACCATTCACTACAACATTTGCACCTCGTGATTTACGGTCAATAATTTCGATGCGTGCTGTTAGTTTCTTTATATCTTCTTTCAGCTTAACATTTTCCTTTCATTCATAATTATAGTAACCGCCAAAAGTTTACAAGAAATTTTGAAGTTTTAAGAGAAGGGAGAAAATAAGGCGGAAAATATGTTGACAACAAAATAAAAGCGCCCTAGTAAGCTGAAGAAGAAAATTTAAAGGCAAATCGCTCTATAAAACGAGTGAAAACTTGGAGCACCACAAACAGTTATAAAAAAATAAAGGTACAGTGCGGTGAAATAGTGAAGCGTCCAGTGCAAATAATAAGTGATTTAAAAAAAAATAAAGTTTAAGTGCCAAATGTGTAAAGCAATTTGGCCAATTAGTAATTTTTTGCACCATTAGAAACCGCCACAGACAGATTTCCCATTGCACAAAGTATCCTAAGATATTGATTTCAAACAAAAATAACTAGCAGACAGAAGTAAGTTTCTGGAACAAATTGTATGTTTATTCAAACTGTTACAGTGTTGTTTGTGAATATTTTGTTTGCTGGTAAAGCAGGCTGTGGCATTTTATACCTCCAGCCACGTATTGGAAACGGTGGAAAAAAGTGAAAATGTCAAGACACTGTTCGACATCACGGGGCAGGACACAATTACACTGGCACCTGATAGGGAAGACAATAAAATTCACCTGAAGTCATCAACATTCGAACAAGTAAACAAACCATCTGTACTAACCAAATATCAGGTACTGTGTTCGTAGTCCGTAGTTTAACGATATTCATAAGAGTCGAACGAAAAAGGGCGAGGAACAGAAAAAGTAGCGGGAAATCTAATATCCCGGCTCACAAAATCCCGCAATTTCGTGGACAATCGATGCCCGAATTTGAAAAACCGCACTGGAAAGAAATATCACGCCTGTAAAAACATACCGAAAAATTACAAAATGAAAATAACTAAATTCTTAAAAGAAAATTATTAATATTTGAATATAGACCTAAAAAAATATAGCAAAAAATTAGAAGAATCCTAAAAAGATATATTAAACTTAACGCCGGGAAAACGCAAGCCATATTCTTTACAAGGAAAAGAAGGCCATGTAGTTTACCATCTAGTAGCCTTAGGATACTGGACACTAGACCGTATCACCTTACAGGCACACAAAAAAAAGTTCTCCGTACACCAGCGAATATGAAACATTGTTCCAAGGACATTTCAAAAAAAAAATTTTTTATTTTTTTTGCCGAACGTAGGGGTCGCCTTTTTACTTTTTTCGTTATATCTTCCATATTAACATTCCGATCTTAAAGCTTGATACAGCGAATTTTTTGTCTCAGCGAGGCCAATATTTTTGCTCTTAGGTCCATCGACCTCAAGTGTACCGTTCTAGTACTTACCCCCCAAATCTAATTTCCTACCACCCTAATGTGACACCCTAATGATAGAAATTTATAGCTCGCAAAAAACCATAAAACTTTTGCGAAGAAAGTATCTCGATAAATACAGCACAACTATCTAAAAAATGCTTTTATAAATTCATTGTTGCCGATCGTAGGGGTCACCTTTTTAAATTTGTAATAGCTTCAATATTTACATTCAGATATTAAAGTATGATATAACGATGTGTTTGTCTGTGGCAGACCAATTTTTTTTAATTCAAAAGTCTTTGATCTCAAATTACCTTTACTACTAACAAAATTTGTCCACCCTTAAAATGTTTTGTTATCGATGATAACGGATGCGATAGTGCGTTTAGATGGCTATATGGATGCAACTGGATGCATTCGTCAAATATTCGGTCCACAAGTTGTTAAGTTTATAAACTTCAAAAGTGACTCATACTTCGCCGAGGTTTTTGTTCATGTAATACATGAATCTGCCATGGCGGTCACCGACAAGCAACTCATGGGCCACATTTTATCTAAGCCCGAGAGCCGTCAAAAATATAGCCAACTTAAATCACGTCGAGGTATGATCGACTAAAATTTCTATTATTTTACTTTGCTTTTTGATGCTAATTTCTTGTTGTGTAATTTGAGGTATGATGTAAAGGTTACTTCAGGTCAAAGACTTTTGAATTAAAAAAATTGGTCTGCCACAGACAAACACATCGATATATCATACTTTAATATCTGAATGTAAATACTGAAGCTATTACAAATTTAAAAAGGTGACCCCTACGATCGGCAACAATGAATTTATAAAAGCATTTTTTAGATAGTTGTGCTGTATTTATCGAGATACTTTCTTCGCAAAAGTTTTATGGTTTTTTGCGAGCTATAAATTTCTATCATTAGGGTGTCACATTAGGGTGGTAGGAAATTAGATTTGGAGGGTAAGTACTAGAACGGTACACTTGAGGTCAATGGACCTAAGAGCAAAAATATTGGCCTCGCTGAGACAAAAAATTCGCTGTATCAAGCTTTAAGATCGGAATGTTAATATGGAAGATATAACGAAAAAACTAAAAAGGCGACCCCTACGTTCGGCAAAAAAAATAAAAAATTTTTTTTTTGAAATGTCCTTGGAACAATGTTTCATATTCGCTGGTGTACGGAGAACTTTTTTTTTGCGATACGGTCTACTGGACACGGAAGTGGAATGGAGTTCCAATGTGAAGTATTTGGGAGTTCTTCTCGATAAAAAACTCACCTTCAAAGAACATATCCTCCATGTGAAGGAGAAAGTATCTTTGGCAACGAAAATTCTGTATCCCCTGATAAACAGAAAATCGGATTTAAGTAAAGAAAATAAATTAATTATAATGAAGGTTGTTTTTCAAGCTCTAATGCTGTATGCGTGCCCTGTTTGGGGTTTTTGCGCAAAAACACACATTCAGGCACTTCAAGTTGCTCAAAATAAAACTCTGAAAATGATGCTAAACCACCCGAGGCACTACTCCACAGTAACACTTCACACTGAGTCCAATATTTCTCTTATTAAGAACCGTATAGACACTATTAACAATAATTTCAAAAACAAGTGTTTAACTTCAAATAATAGCCTAATAAACAGGCTCTATGTATAGTTAAGTTAGTATAAGTTAGTATAAGTTAGTATAAGCATATGTTCTAGTCAATCTTGTATACATTTCATATATGGGTTTTTCTGTAGCTTTTCCCATGTAACACCCTAACTTTTAAGTACTAATGCAACTTATTTGATCTCCTTATTCATACTACTATTATTGTTTTAAGGCAAAGCCATATTCATAACTGAAATTGTTTATATTAAATGAATGAAATTATGCTACAATAAATGAATGAATGAATGAATGAAAAAAAAAAAAAAACCTGAAAAAAGAACAAACAAATTAGAAATTAAGTGAAAATCAAATGATAAGCGTTAGTGCTAAGTTTTTGTGTTAGTTAAGTGTAAAAATTGTGAAGATTAAGGTACCAAAAGGGTAGCCATTTAACGAAATTCCTTCTGCGAGTGGAAAAAGAGTGAAACGTAAGAATTTTAATACTGCGAAAGTGGCAGAAAAACCAGTTTAAGTGAGCTCATTTAGGCAGGTTAGAAAGCTTAAAAAAACGGTGGGTTAATTGACCAATTAAGCAATTCAGTCTTTTTGTGTTCAAGGGAGTGAGGCCGTGAATTTGTGCCAAGCTTCGAAATAACGGACTTTTTGGTATTTTAATTCAGTGTCCGGTTTTATATGTTTTAGGGTTAAGTAAACACCCTTTGTTACTTTTAAATTTAGACTTGGTCCACAAGACTAAAAAAATTATAATTATAATTTGAACAAAAAGGAAAAAATAACAAAAAAATATATAGATTTAAGACTAGTTTTAGGAATTTTTACATTTAGGCTTTTACCTGGCAAAATAAATAATATGTGATTTTTGTATTGTTAAAGAAAAATGTTCATGTGTTAATTCCGTTAAAAGAGGGGGATAATTCGTGTCATGGTAGGGAAAGAGTAAATTTGTGTGATAATGTGGGGTCTTCATAAATATGAGTTTTGGCGCGTGAAGATCATGGTAGGGCGGGCGACGATATGAACAGACACCAAGAGTTCCTGATTTTGTTAGTGTTCGTCTTTTAAGTAGTTTTATTTGTTGTTTTCAATTTCCTCTAATTGATGTTCGTCTACGGGCTACAGTCAGGCGGGATTGAACCTTTCCCAGAGTTGTATATGTGAGCTGCCGGGGAGCCGACTCTAGTGCCAGTAAGGAGAGACGTAAAAACTGCACATAAAAGTAGCCCCAAGAATAAGAACTTCTACATCATTTGTTTTGTGAAATTGGCTGCCGTAATAATTTAATGGCCGAACGAATTTATTTTTGGCTTAAGATTGATTTTTAGCTCTTTTTCTATATCATCGTTGTGTTTGTGTTTATTTGGTCTGTTTGTATAAACATTGATTTAGAATTTATTTCAAGCTCAAGACCAGTTTTTTTTTTAAAGAAGTTTATAGCAGAATGATATTCTCATAATGCCCTGGTAGTCTGTACAGCTATTTCGGATTCAACCACGAATCCTCATCAGCAGACTTTGGTATAATGATTGCAAAATGTTTATCAAGTCAGAATTCACCGCAAAAAAAGAGAATTCTTTCTTGAGTGCATAGACTCGAACAATTTCACAACCATTAATTATGAGAAACCATTTGCTAAACTTCTTTCTTGTTTTGATTGTTTATGTTGCTTTATGCTTTCAAACCACATGTTTTCAGTTTTATAGTTTTTATATGTTTAAAGTTTTATAGTAAACTAGTGGGCCCGACAATGCTTCGCTATTGCATATCAACTTGTAATATATTTCACATTTCTTTCTATCCTAAATGCTATATAAACGCTAATTAATACATTTGTAGGTCTACAAAGTACTTTGAAAACGGTACTTAAGCTCGACGATAGTAAAAAGTTCATCAGCAAAGTCATATCTATCATATCTGTATGTAGGGCGAATAACCACTCCTTTCTCAAAATTTGACATTCTGCTACAGTTCAAAGTTCAAAATTCAATTTTGTTTTTTTCTGTAGTAGCGGGAATCTTCTGTATACTAACTAAAAAAAAACATTTTTGTCATGTCTTCTCCGCCTAATGACCTCAAATAAAAAATTCGTTTGAAGATAAAAATCTCTTTCGTCATGTCTTCTTCGCCCACGAATCAAGAATATTTCCGAATAATGTCTTTGCATTGAACTCGTATTACCATTTTTTGAGATAATTCGGTCACCAAACGCTTGGTTGAACAAAGTGATGGTCTCACTCGCTGGAACCATTGGAACCATTTCTCTTCCCAATGATTTGCAATGACATGACATGAGAAATAACAAAATCAATTGATCGTCCACGGGCTCTAACTCTTCCAACAGTTATATAGATGTAGGCCAAACCATTTCCTCAACATTTGTAGAAACCAAGTTGCTGAGAACGGCGTCGGTTCGATAAATTCGAAACCCTTGTCACACTTTCGTCTACAGCGGCGATGTCTTCTATTAGCTGCTCAAATGGATTATTATGTGCACCGTAAACTTGACAAAGTGCTCCATAAGTTCGGCGAACAGAACGCGCATTTTTCAAATAAGTTTCCACGATTTGTAACCGTTGTTCTAGTGTAAGTCTTTGTATGGTGATTTGCCAAAGTATACTGAAAGAAAGTTTATCACACTTGATTAGTATGACAGCAAGATTTACACTAATACCTAGCAGAAAAATACCCCATACATAGGTTACTTACAAAGCTTGATTATTTTTATAGTATGTCAGAGGTAACGCCATACTATAAATATTCAAATTGTGCCCCAATCAAACAAAAGTTGTTTTCCGGTCCAACTCCGATGAATATTGCTTAAATTTTCAATTTATAGGATTTATTGCCGATTCGCTCTCCTGGAAAGTAATTGAAAAATATTAAAAACATATCACTGTTTTAGCCTGCGCAGCTAGTCTATGTCTTCAACTGTCTGGTGTACGGACCATTATTTAAAACAGTTTAAAATTCAAATATTGAAGTGAGGGGGCGGCGCCTCGGCACTTTTTATTTTTTTAGTTTCAAATAGCCTGCTCATTAGAGCGGATCAATTTAATCGTATCAATTTAATCGACATGGGGAAATTTTCTAACAATTCATCATGAATTCGATTTTCGTATTCGATTTTTGCGAAAAAAAATCGACCCGCACTACTGTTCATATCTCTAGGCGAACTGCAATATAATATGGAATTTGGAGGACGATCAAACTATTACTATGGCAGTTATAACTGGGGTGTGACACAGCCCACTTCCACCCTTGCAGTAATTCATACTGTAACAAATCTTATCTATATACCTCTGATAGTTCATGAGATATAGCCTTTTTTACTTTCAAGGTGTATGGGCGGTGCCACGCTCCTTTTGTCCAATCACAACCAAGTACAGCCAGAGACTATCAACAGGTCATCAGTATCACTTCCTAAAATTATCGTTTATATCGGTCTATTAGAAAAGACGTCAGAGATATTTTTGAAAAGGGGCGTGACACCGCCCACTTCCACCCTGGCTGTAATTAATACTGCTCCAACAACATATACACCAAATCTCATCTTCATACTTCTGATAGTTCATGAGATATAGCCCATTTTATTTTCAAGTTGTATGAGCGGTGCCACGCCCCTTTATCCAATCACAACCAAATATAGCCAGGGACTATCTACAGGTCAACAGTACCACTTGGTAAAATTTTCGTATCAACCTGTCTATTGGAAAAGCCAGCAAAGCGATTTTTTAAAAGGGGCGTGGCACCGCCCACTTCCACCCTGGCTGTAATTAATACTGCTCCAACAACATATATACCAAATCTCATCTTCATACCTCTGATAGTTCATGAGATACAGCCCTTTTGATTTTCAAGTTGTATGGGCGGTGCCACGCCCCTTTATCCAATCACAGCCTATTATAGCCAGGGACTATCAACAGGTCAACAGTACCACTTGGTAAAATTTTCGTATCAATCGGTCTATTAGAAAAGCCGTTAGAGCGATTTTTGAAAAGGGGGCGTGGCACCGCCCACTTCTACCTTGGCTGAAATTAATACTGCTTCAACAACATATATACCAAATCTCATCTTCATACCTCTGACAGTTCATGAGATACAGCCCTTTTGATTTTCAAGTTGTATGGGCGGTGCCACGCCCCTTTGTCCAATTGGACCGAATTGTAAATCTAAACCATCCGGGGCGCCACCCAGACGCATACAAAAAAATTTATGCAAATCGGTCCAGCCGTTTAGGAGGAGTTCAGTCACAACACACGTACGGTAGAATTTTATATATAAAGATTTGCTTTTTGGAAAATTGTAGTCCAAGTTTCAACTATTGAAAAACTTGTTTCTCATATATTTGCCTTACTCAAGAACCATTTGACCGATAACATCATTTTCTAGTTTTAATTACTTCAATGTATTTTAATTCATAATTCAGAAATAACCCGCCAGAGCCTCATTTTTCATCTACTCCACACCATTGAAATTAAAAAAAGACAACTATTATAGTGGCAATTTTATCTTTTAATATTTTAAAAGTCATTTAATTTTTATGTACATTCTTAATCAATTATAAATTCAGAACTGATTAAATATTTATAGAATTAGTTTTTATAATACTTTGAATTAATAATAAAATAATATACATTTAATGATTTTAAAACTAAACCAATAGCTAAAAGTACACAAACAATTGAATTTAATGGTTTTTTCTAAGATCTAGTTTATAAATGTTATATTACACATAGTAATGATTATACATTTTAGTCGTGGCTTCTTCAAAATATTTCCGGGGGATCCTTTTTCTGCCAATTTCACGACGATGCAATTTAAAATACCAACATTCCGTTTCCCTATTGACCTTCCGACAGATTTGCTGCCTTGCTTGCTTGCGTTGTCTCAGTTTGGGCTCACGGAAAAGTTGCCGCCTCACACGGACCACCGCAGCTTCATATGATGTTAGTCTGGGCGGCCTCATCAGTTTGTTGAATGTATTCCATCTCTGCTGGTGATAGTGGCAACCGTCTTGAAAAGATATGACGATGCCTTTCCATGCATATATTTGTCGAACATACTCATTTAAACAAAAACGCTTGAGAGGGCGATTGTTATTGCCTTGGAGCCGCTTAACGCACTGCTTTATTTTTATTAGCCACGAACTACGAAAAGAATTTCTGTTGCCGTTATTCATTTTAAAATTGAAAAAATTTAAAATTGAAATTTATAAATGTATTAACTTGATGAAGTTTAATCAACAACTGATAGCAACAAGAGCTCTCGCCTGTGCTTAAATAGAAATTTTTGCTGCCAGGCATCTGCGTGTGCGCTGCTGCGCATAGAGAAGGTAGCCAAGTAGCCGCGAAGTGTCATCATATACCTCCAATCCATGTGGTAATTGCCTCCTTTAAAAAGAAATTTCCAAAATGTTCCCAGGTGTGTTGGTGTGCGTGGTTGCACTTTATTGCAGGTAGTCAAGTAGCCGCGTAGTGTAGTCTAATTCTGCTAATCCTTTTGGTAATTATCTTCTTTAAAAGGAAATTCCCTTACTGTTGAGTATCATAAATGTCACTTAACTGTGCCAATATCAACATGAGAACTTAGATAATACTTTATGCTGCCAGTTGTGTGCCAAGTAGCCGCATAGTGTCATCGAATTCCGCGAATCTTTTCAGTAATTGTATCCTTTCAAAGGAAATGATCATAAATGTCATAAATGTTGCTTATATCAACATGAGCACTGAAACCTTCTTAAATATTAGTTTTTACTGCCATATGTTTGCGCATGCACCATTGCGCGTTAGTAAAATCCTTGTGGTAATTGTCTCTTTTGAAAAGAAATTCCTAAAATATAAATTACTTAAACGTAAAAATTCGCGATTATTTAGAAAACGACGCATCAAATTTATGACTTTAGAAATGCTGTGGACATCCTTAGTATGGATGGAGAAAACGTTGACGTGTACATTTAAATATCAACCGAAGACAATTTTTCAACAATATATATTTATTTGATCCGTGCATCCTACCTACATACGATTGATCTAGATTTTGCTCTGTTTATTATTTCGCAGAAAAATTAGAGCCAATAACATTGCAGTTTTTTAATTTTGATGGGACAGCTAATAACAATCATAGCAAAAAAAAAGCCTAGAAGGGATGCCAGGTGTCTATTTTAGAGAATTTTCAGTAAAAAGTCGGCTGTAGAGACTATCGGCCATATTCATAAAAAATTTCTAAAGTAGGTATGAAGCGTTCTCTAGCTAAAGTATTCTTTACCTCTAACAAACCTTTAATAAGAAATTGTATTCATAAACGTTTTTTATCAGTACTTTAGCTTTATGTGTTCAGGTGGCAACGCCGACTGTTATTGGTCGTTAATGATGTAAAAAAACAGCTTTATAATCGGATACCAAATATGTATTTGCACTTATAATAACTATAAACATTATTGTAGCACAATTTTTTATTGACTACGATTCTCATGATGATAAGAAAGACGATAAAATAAAAATAATATTAACAAATTTGATTTTCTTTTCCTCATGTTAAAATTATAATCGGATACTGATTACATTGTTTCCTTGTTTTGATTGTTTATACATCACGAATATTATTTCATTATTTACAAATAATTTTTGACGAATTTTGGAGAAATATTTTTCAAAATGGTATTCATGAATGAAAAGTGTATATTTAGATACTTTTGTATGTGCACAATGATTAAGAAGAAAATTTCCTACACAATGAATGCATGCAACAACTCTTTTCAATGCCGAAAAACTCAAAATAAAGATCTCAAATTCATAAATATGCAATAAATTGTACAATCGTCAAGTTATAGCATGCTTAAAGTAGAGACAATCCTACTTTAACTTATTGAAAATGTGAATCGTTTATGAATAATGTTTTCTCGAAAATTGTTTAAAAATGGTTTATAAACCTCTTATAAGTTTTTATGAATAAGGCCGTATACCTACAACATGAATTTAATTTGGTCAGTTTCATTTCGCTTAGAACAGTGAATAAACATCGGAGACGTTGTTCTGTTTTTACGAAAAATTGGCTGCAAACACATGATCAGTCTTCATGTCGTTACAGTTTTTTAATAGCCCATATACTTATTAAGACGTTTCATAAAATATTGCCAAGATTGCTAAAAGCCTGACTATTCCTGGTTTTTTTAAAACGTCTCAATACACAAATGAGCGACATAAAGCTACTACTAAATGAAGGCTGAATGAAGGGGTTTTTCTGTATCATATTTAGATGAATTTTTATTTAAGATTAGATAAAATCTTACATATAAAGTGATTCGATAAAAAAAATCTCACGCACAAAATGATTTTAAAATTTTAATTTATCACCACTTTGGGCAATTTTTTGAAGTCACTGTAAGCAGATATATAATTGAACACAAGCTTTAGAACCACATATCATGAATTTCATATCAAAACCGATATTAATTGAACCCAACCCTCTCAGATTTTAATGACATTTTACATACAGCTAGATTTTACCTATAGAAACACAACATAATTTTTAGAAATTGAATTTTTGAAAATATGTGGGCGTGGCAATGTATCGAAATATTTGAAAAATGACTGTAATAGGCACTTTTAAGCTGCGATTACTATGGAATGACTCAACCGATTTGTAAGATCTTGTAGCCATTAGAACATACACTGTAAAAATTTTATATTACACTGAAACATTTTTTCCCCAAAAATAAAAGTTTAAACTTGGAAAACATTTCGAAGATCAAGTCTTTTTTTTTTCTAAAAAAAAATATTTTTAGATAGGTCTATGTAATATATATGACATATCTAAAATGGGGTTTTTCATATTTTTTTTTAAATTCTTCTAATTAAATACATCTGCTGTTAACTTCCTTATATTTTGATATCTTTGTGTGACATAAGAATAAATTACCTAAACTTTGGAAGTTATACAGATTTTTTTAGTAATTCTAATAGATTAGAACAAGAATCGTATTATAAATTTTCCAGACACCCCCAAAAATATGCATATTACCTTGATAATCTATTTTATTTTTCTAGATTTAATATACAATTTTGCGCAAGAAATACTGTTGAATTCCGGAATATTTGCTAACATTTAGTGAAGTTTCATCTAAAAGAATAAAAGAATGGAAGCTTTGAGTTCCAGTAATAGTTTGGCATTTTTATACCTTGAAAATAGCTCTTTTTTTGTTTTGTTGTAGTCGTCAGCGTCTGCATAAGCAACTTCTATGGAGTTCTTAAAAGTTTGTGAAGCCAAATGATAAAGGTCTTTCGCCGCTTGAAGGAATCACTTTAGTTTGAGCCATGTCCGTCTGTTCGTCTGTCTGTCCATCTGTCTGTCTGGTGCCCACGATAACTTTCGAAAGACGTAACCAAATGTTTTGAAATTTTGCACTAGTTAATATTTCCCCAAAACAACTTACGGTATTGCAAATGGGCTACAGGACCCCGCCCCTCCTGGTAAATCCAATACAAGTACATCATTCCGCCCATTTTAGAAATCGAGTAATAATAACAATACACCCAACGCGATCGTACCCAAATTCTAACAGGAAAAAGTAGCGGAAAGAAAAATTGGAAGTCTATTCACGCACCTTCTGGTACCTCCCATACCAATGTTCCACTTCAGAGATGGAGCCATAATATCAATAAAACCAACGCGATCATACCCAAATTCTTTGTTTAGAAAAGCTATAGCACGATAGAGTTTTGGAAAAAAACTGTTAGTCTAGTCACACCCCCTAGCTGGTACCTCACATACCCATCTGGTACCGCCCACTAATGCCAAAATTCTGTATATAGTAAAGCTATAGCAGGAAACAGTTTTGGAGAAAAAAATTGGAAGTCTAGACACACCCCTTCTGGTACCCCCAATACAAATACATCATTCCGCCTACTTTAGAAATCGAGTAATAATATCAATACAACCAACGGGATCGTACCCAAATTCTGTATTTAGTAAAGCTATAACAGGATAAAGTTTCGGAAAAAAAATTGGAAGTCTACCCACCCCCTTCCAGTACTTTTCTTTTCTAAAATGAGCAAGATCGGGAAAAAACTAATCGTACGTCCAATACAAATTCCCATTTTTGTGTGATGTCGGTCGGTCTGTCCCCGCAACTACAGCTGTATCCTAAGAGCTATCGGATGCCCTCGCAGGCAATGCGATGTACGGGACAGAGATGCACACGACAAAAGAACTGTGACATCTTGTATAGCTTCCATGCAGTAAGACACGAATTTGGATGTGGATTTATAGTCAGCAAAAGACATAGTCATCTCGACTAACGGTTTAATCCTGGTAGTGGCAGTATTCGAGAGAATAATACTTCGTAAAATAAATGGGGTCGTCATTGTTAACGGAGAGTATCGATGTCGTGTGAATCATAAGCTGTACGAACTGTATACTAACATTGACATGTTTATTGATGTATGCATGGACGAAAATGTTCAAGCTTGAAAATTCTTCGACAATGAACTCGATGGACGGTGCTGAAGAGGACAACTAAAACTCTGTTGGAAAGACCAGGTTACTGAGAACCTTGCAGTACTTGGGGTGACGAACTGGAGAGGAAGGACAGATGATCGAAGCGCATATAATACTTTTCTATGTACAGCATATAATTCCAACATTACGATTGCAGTGATGTGTCAGCCAAGTATGTAAGTAAGAAGGCATGTAAAATACAAGGCAATATGTAAGGTGATCATGTGTTTTCTTACTACAGCGTGTCATTAGTTTCATTGCACATTTCGAATCCATCAATGTAGGTAAGATAGTAGCATGGTTGACTAACAATGGTAAGGTAGTAACTTCTAACTACAGTAATTCATCCAGCCAGACAGACGAAAATGGTTCTATAGTCCTACAAATTCCTAAAATAAATTTCGTCTTAAGATACTGAAAGGTCAAAGGTATCGTCTCATTTAATGCTTTACACTTTTTCCGTATCAAATGAGCATGTTGTCCATGAATGGCCTTATCCCTATGGGTGGGTGTATAAAAATTCATATTGCATCCCTTGAATATGATTTAGAGGAAATTCTCGCAATTTTTTTCAGACTTACATAAATGGGAACTGCTATCTAACGATGATTCCGAAAATCAACTTTTTGAGAAGCATTTAAAAAAAACAGAAACTTGAGTACACTATATTGGACAACACATGATTTTGGGACTCAATTCTAAAATTTGCGCATGAAATAAGCCCCAAAAATAAGAACTTCTGCATCATTCGTTTTGTCAAGTTGGTTGCCTTAATAATTTAATGGCCATACAAATTTTTTTCCTCAAACTGGATCTTTTGCACCTTTTCTGTATTGTAACACTATTATATCTGAGTATACCTTAAGGAATATCTCTTTTGTGTCTAAAACAAAGTTGTTAATGTTGAATAGGTACCTTAAATTGCACTGTCAAGTACAACAAATTGTACTTTTTGGTATCATAAATTGTACAATTTGGTACAATAAACTTTACTTATTGACATAATAAACTGTACTTTTTGGTACCATAAATTGCTGATTTTGTTACACTAAAAATTTTACTTTTTGGTACTATAAATTGTAGTTTTCGTAAAATGAATTGTACTTGTTGGTACCAAAAATATAACTTTTTGATATAATAAACTGTACTTTTTGGTACAATAAAAGTACTGTTCGTTACAATAAATGTAACTTTTTTGATCTGTAATCCCGTTCTTAAACAAAAAAGAATAAGGGTATTTTGGAATTTTTAAGGCACTGGATGCACTTTTTTCGGGTATATTTGTTCCGTATTTTTCATTCATTATCTACAACTTCATTTCAGACACAAAGATATATATAGATATATATACCGAAAGGTATACAGAGATATAATCAATCAATTAACATAAAAACAAAATATAATCATTAGTTTGAATAAAATCATTAGAATTGTACAATTAAAAAAAAAATGAATAATAATTTTGTTTTCTATCTTACTTACTGATAGTCATGAAACTCGATAAATTTCTTAAGCTGTTGTTTTTTTCTATTACACACCAACAGATCAAACACTGTGACCCTACTTTAGAATCATACCCTGTATCATAGAACCACTAACTTATTATTTAATCTTCTATTTTTTTATATTTTCAGACTCTGCCTGACCTGTCTTGAAGGAGCTCCTTAAAGTGGTTAATCGGCGGTTTTATTTAAAACTTGTCTTCAGGGTGTAATTTCACACAAGGGTCCTAGTGGACAAAATATATAATTTTTTTTTGCCAAGTTTCAGCTTAAGAAAGCTTATTATGTTTCATTTACACAAGTTTTGTTTTAAATTACTATAATAAAACAGACACAAACATATAAAACTTAAAACTATTTTTCGTTTGTTGTATATTATATTTTTTTCTTATTTTGGGGTTTTTCTCTTAATTTGGGTTCATCTTTTTTTCTTTGGTTTTATTAATTCAATTGCATACAGGCTCTTCCTTTATATAAAATGGCCTAAGCATTTGCCCTATTCCGGGGCTTGTTGGCCTACGCTCGGTATGAGCACGAACTTTATTTTAATAATAAAATTAGAGGTTACCTGGTATCCTTTTATGTTTTTTGTACTTAATTGGCCTCAAGATTTTTGTTTTTCGCCGGTTTCGGTTGGATGCGGCAATCTAGACCCAGGGTAACCTGTGGAACGTGTATTATTTTTTTAATATTTTAACTAATCACTTCACATCCACTAACCTACCTCTAATTTATTTTATCTTTTATCGTTGATTTAATCGCCTTCACATTTTTATGTCTTTTTTCTGATATATTTTCTCTTTGTTTATTTTTTATTTTTCAAAAAAAAAGTTTCTTTGATATTTTGTATTTTTTTTTTTTACGTATCCAACACTTTCTTCCGATACAAAAAACAAGCTTAGAGCTGTCCGGCCGTGTGCAGATCTTTAAACTTTCTGCTCGAATCTTTCCCAACTTACTTTGCCGTTCCGATGCGATATTTTGCCGCGCCAGCCATCTTTTTATTACCCTTAGAAATTTCCAACTCATCTACTTGTCCCATTCCTTACTTTATTTTAAATTTCGCGGTTCGTCCCTTTCATATAATTTTTCCCCGTTCTAAAATCTAATCTTTGTAGCCCGATACGGTATTAACGACTCATTTCATGTAGGACTTAAACCTATTACATCCATTACATCTGGATTAGAAAGAAGAAAAAAAAAACCGGGCAATGAATTTCATTCATAATTTCAACATTCATTATTATAACGATCATCGTTTTTCGCACTGTTGAAATCAACCGCTGTACCTCTGACAACCCTGTCATTGTAGTATAATCGACTACATGACTACCAGCTGTTTTGTCATTCATAATTTTCCACGTTGGTAAGTATAGAGGTGTCAAGACAATTTTTTGTCTAATTTTCCTAATTTTTCTTTAATTTCAGCATTTTCCTTCTTTCTTTTCTTTTCAGGTGTTCCCGAGGCATTGGAGTTTCAACATGTTAAGTAAGTATTGTTCCATTTTCTTTTCTTTCATGTTACTAATGTTTTTTCTTCCCTTTCAGCTTTTCTTTTCTCAGCATTTCTGCGCGGCGGGCTGATTCCCACTACATACACCAAACAAAATCGCCCCGCCCTCCAGAAATTCAAAGATAATGGCCATAGTGGCCATTAAGATAGTCCTGTTTAGGACATAAAGCATAAGGGGGCTTGGATTTTTGGCATTACAATCCCCCCTCAGCTTAAAACATGCCCTTTGGCGGCAAATTTCGCTTTCCCCTGCGAAGCTCCACGCAAAATTTTTTTTTGCGTGGAGGGCCGCAGCGCTGCTGCTGAGAGGGGGCCCAAGGATCAGCTACCGTCCACAGTGAGAAAAAAGTTTTTTTTTGTATTATTGGAAACAAAATGGTGCATTAAATGTACGTTTTTTTATTCTAAAATCCTTACCGTTATTTGTTAAAAAATTATCAAATTCGATGAAAAAATAAATTTTTGACTTTAATTTCAAATATTTTTTGAATTTAACATTTTTTTTTATTTTGACAGATGATGAAACATATTAGGTATTGGTCTTTTTAAATGAAAAGCACACTACTCAGCCTACTTGTAAACACAATATATTTTTTTATTTGGAGTTTAAAACAGAATTTTTTCATATATATGCAAAAAAAAATCCATGGTGACTTTCACCAATTTGACTTTTTTTTACAGAAGACTTTCTTAAAACTTTTCCAGGTTATATAATAAGATTTAGTCTCATTGGATAATAACTGTGATCAGGTCAATATAGTTTTTGATTTTATTTCATTAAGTATGCTAATATATGCTCACAATAATTGCGGAAGTTCAAAATTTTTTGAACACATAATACAAAAAATGTTTGAAATTAAAGTCAAAAATTATTTTTTCATCGACTTTAACATAAAAGATAAGGAATTCAGAATAAATAAAACTTTCAAACAATTTTGTTTCCAATAACACGATTTTTTAAAATCGCTCAAGAATTGCGGCTAAAAATTTTAAATGTCCAAAAAAAAAAAACAAAACAACTAAGTTTAAAAAAATTAATTTTTTAGTACTACATGAATTCGATAACCTAAAATTTTTTAAAAAAAATGTTAGAGTACCTTTGTTTAATAAAACATTTTCAAAACAATGAATAATGATTTTTCGTTAGGTATTAAGTTTTAATTTTTTTTGTAAACATACTATTAACATGAAGTGTAAAACCGACTGCCCCCTCCCCCTACGCCCTTTATAACAACAATATCTAATATTAATTACTTCTATGTAATTTTTGTGTATCGACGATAGATAATTGAGAAATAACCCGGCAGAGACTCATTTTTTAGCTACTGCACACCATTGAAATTAAAAAAAGACAACTATTATAGTGATATTTTTTTTCGTTTAATATTTAAAAAGTCATTAAATTTTTATGTACATTTTTAATCAATTATAATAATAGAACTTATTTAATATTTATATAATCAATTTTTACAATATTTTGAATTATTTATAAAATTATATACAATTAATGATTTTAAACCTAAACCAAGAGCTAAAAGTACACAAACAATTATATTTAAAGGTTTTTTCTAAGATCTAGTTTACAAATGTTATATATTATACATAGTAATGATTATACATTTTAGTCGTGGCTTCTTCCAAATATTTCCGGGGGATCCTTTTTCTGCCAATTTCACGGCGATGCAATTTAAAATGCCAACATTCCGTTTCTCTATTGACCTTCCGACATATTTGATGACTTGCTTGCTTCCGTTGCTTTAGTTTGGGCTCGCGGAATAGTTGCCGCCTTACACGATCTACCGCAGCATCGTGTGATGTGAGTCTTGGTGGCCTCATCATTTTGTCGAATGTTTGCCATCGTTGTTGGTGATTATCGCAATCAACTTGAAAGGATATGACGATGCCTTTCCATGCATTTAATTGTCGTGCACACTCGTTCACAAAGAAACGCTTGTGAGAGCAACTGATATTTGCATGCAGCCGTCTAAGGCGCTGCATTACTAGTATTAGACACCAGAAACGAGGATCTCTGGCACCAATAGAAGTTCTTTTGCCGTTATTCATTTTAAAATTGAAAAAATTAAAACTTGAAATTTTTGAATGTTTTAGCGTGATGAAGTTTAATCAACAACTGATAGCAACATGAGTTCTCGGCTGTGCTTAAATAGTAATTTTTGCTGCCAGGCATCTGCGTGTGCGCTGCTGCTCATAGTACAGGTAGTCAAGTAGCCGCGTAGTGGCATCGAATACCGCCAATCCCTGTGGTAATTGCCTCCTTTAAAGGAAATTCCCAAAATGTTGCCATGTGTGTGCGTGCGTGCGGATGTGCTTTAGTACAGGTAGTCTAGTAGCCGCGTAGTGTAGTCTAATTCTGCTAATCCTTTTGGTAATTGTCTCCTTTATAAGGAAAATCCATAATGTTGACTATCATAAATGTCACTTAACTGTGCTAATGCCAATATGAGGATTGACCCGTGCCTAAATAGTAGTTTCTGCTGCCAGCTGTGTGCCAAGTAATTGTCTTCTTTCAAAGGAAATGATGACTATCATAATTGTCACTTAACTTTGCTTATACCAACTTGGGCACTGAAACTTCCTTAAATAATTGTTTTTGCTGTCAGGTAAGTGCGTGTGCGCCGTTGCACTTTAGTACAATTAATTCCGCTAATCCTAATGGTAATTGTCTCCTTTAAAAATAAATGAACTAAAGCATTACACAGATAACAAAGAGAAGGATTGCGCATGGATTATCCACACGTCTCAATAAGGATATGGGCGATCATATAACTATAACGACATGAAGACTGCTCATGTGTTTTCAGCTAAATTGTCAGAAAACAGAACAACCTATGCGATGTTTATTCGTTAGCGAAATAATTGTGACCAAATTTAAATATCCTGCAGTTGTCCGTTTGGAAGTTATGGGAGAATTATAAATTTTCCAAAAATTTATCGTTTTGTATAAAAGGTAGAGGAAGAAGTAGAATTATTCTGCATATTTGATATTCCTTCACTGTGGTTTGAAAAATTTAATACAGGGTGGCGTACCAATTGTGCAAAATAAGAAATTTAAAAATAATTTTTTTAAATCAATGTACTTTATAATTTTTTTGTTGTATATAAAATTACATTTTATGTTATATAACTAATTGGTTTGGAAGATGATAGACCGTTAATGATCTCCATGTTCATCCACGCCTTAGCGACACTGGTTTAGAAAATCATTAATTCATTGCGGGCTATGGGGTTAAAGTCGAGATCGCCTTAATTATTGTTTTAATGACCACAACTTGAGCTTGACATAATCCCATACAAAGAAATCTGGAGCAGTCGTCTTCAACATCTTTAAATAATGGTGGCCATTGACTGTTAATGTAACACGTACCACGATTCGTGCGCCACCCTGTAGTGTTAAATTTCCATTAGGATCATCGAAGATTTTCTCGGGTTATCCAGTCCACCAGTTATTCAGCCTGCCAGATAGACAAACGGTCAGGCTCAATCGTCTTAAGGGTTATACAAAAAAATCAACGAGTTTATACTCAGTCTTAGCCGAAACTGTTAAAACAGTAATACACATTTTACTTATCGGTTGATAAAAGTAGTTAAAGAACTACCACTCTAATTTTATAAACCATTCTTTGGTTTATAAAAGTTGAAAATTTTATGTTTTAGACTTGTAAACTTTTCTATACATTATTGCCTTGAAACTGTATAACAATAGTATTTAAATCTTCTTCTTCTGCATAATGCCAAGCGCTTCGGTCTTTTGCGCTCCGTAGATAGTTAGTCACACCACTCACCTGCCAGCGCATTTAATATATTTCGTCGCGATTCACTACGTCGATGACGTTGTACAGGCAACAAAGCTCGTGGTTGATGCGACGACGATACTCGCCGTTAACGATGATGGGTCCAAATATTTTAAAATGTATTTTTCTCTCGAAGACTCCCAGAATAGATTGATCCACCTTTTACGCTGTAGAGCAAGATAGCTAGGATCAGAGTTTGTTAGTGTTGGATCATTGTTCTTCGAGATAGGGCTTTGTCACGCTTGGTTAGCGCATAGTAGCAGCGGCTTATGGCGGAGACAAGGTAGACAAAATCTTTTACCACTTCAAAGTTATAGCTCTCAACGCTCACGCAGCGTCCCAGACGAGTGATTCTTTGTTCATTGAAACAAATTACTTGGCTTTCTCATTTATCACCAGACCAGATTTCCGTCTCTGCCCTGGCAGATGGTGATCCTTGAACCCAAATCTTTGTTTCTACCTTCGATACAACTAAGGGGCTTCACCTCTATCCCAGGCTTTTCCACAGACATTCTTTTTTGCCTGAACAGGAGTTTTATCTTTCTCCACTACTCATTCAACGCCACGCTACCGACCACCCCTACATGTGGTCCTTGTAGGCTTTTTTGTTATGTTTGTTATATGGTGTACAATCTAAGCAAGGTTTAGGTTGTGGACACGTGTACCAGATCGCAATACATATCGATATCTGCTGATCCATTGTTAGACAAGGAGAAAGAGAATAATAGAAGTAAGTAGAAAAGTGGGAGGTTAGAAAGAGAAGAGTAACTTGTGAGTACCCCCAATCGTCATTTTGGCCCAGGTTATTGAAGTGCCTACTCCGACTGAGCTGAGAGACTCAATGTCTTCTATATTAACTTCCCACAAGTATCTTAGTCTGCTATGTGCTAGAGCAAGACAGTTACTTAGAGATTGGAATCAGCGGATTTCGGGCCACAGCGATCTAGCAACGATCGATTCACGAGATCCATCGTTTGCTGTCTGTATGCTACATCCAAAAAGTACTGAATGGTCGGGTGAACATCTTCCAAAGAGTCATGATCAGGCATAGTACAGACTCCTCTGGCCAGACTTCTCTGACCTATTTATAACCAGCAGACCCTGACATCCTGATGTTATAGTACAGTCAACATCTCCTCCTCACATTTTCTCACCAACATTGATATACACACTGTAGGTGTGACCACTTTTATTGCAGCCTGTCTATCCACACAGATGGTTATCCGTATACCGCAACAGTTGTTATGTAGCCTAAAAAAGTGGCATAGTTGCATGAATTCACAGTAAACACCAGACGTCAGTAAAGATAGAATAAATGTGGTGACCATACGGAGTCCAGCTATCATTACGATCTTCAACGTTTAACTAACGGAAATCTACACGTTTCTTCAAAATATTTGTCAGAAAAGTGGCAGATGTAACAAACGCCATGACCCAAAAGTTGCTATAACTTTCACGTAGTTGCTATAACTAGTTTCCGCACCAAACGCAACTACTTTTTTTCAGATCACGTAACCAATCAAGGTTATATTCATATTCATTACTTGTACAATATTTGCCAACACATAGTGGTATACCAAATTTTTCGTATAAATTGGCAACGGTCTCTTTCGCGGATAAGTGAGAGGGCATGACTTTTTAAAGCAAAGAGCATAAACTTTCCTTTTTACCTCTACAATTGTACTAAAGGTTCCCTCCTGGCAGTTCACTGCAGCCGTAATTTGGGCCTGGAATTCCGCCTCTCGACGGATTTCTATCCCATCAGCCATTCAACCACAGAAAGAGGTCTCAGGCAGGGTGATATCCTGTTTTATTGTTTTTGTTATTGTTTTGAGGTAGTAGATGAGTTTACCTACCTCGGATCTGCCGTCAATAAGAAAAATAATGTCAGCCAAGAAATTAAGCGGAGAAAAGTTCTAGCCAATAAATGTTTTTACGGACTTCGGCAACACGGTACCACCAGCTTATCTCGGAATACGAAGAAACAGCTATACCAGCTATACTATACCCTTCCTGTTCTATGCTGCCGAATCATGGGTGCTTACGACAACGGACATACAAAACATGAGAGTATTCGAGAAAAATTACTCCGAAAAATATATGCATGGACCTATCTGTGTCGTGGATGAACCATGAGCTGTATGAGATTTACCACGACATCGTCGTAGCTAAAAGAGTCAGAATCCAACGACTACGATGGCTGGGACGTGTTGCCAGGATGGATGTAAATGCTCCAGCGAGAAAGGTGACAGAGCAGGGAGACCCAAACTTCTTTGGAAGGACCAAGTGGTTTTCGAAGTGCCATTACCAAACAGTTGTTTTCAACGGATTTTCGAGTACCCTTATTGCAAATTCCAGAATTTGGGTCTGGCAATGCCGTCCAACAATAACGAATGTCGTTCTATGCCAATTTGTTGTGTTTGGTGGAGGCATCCATACGACAACAGCACAATAACTACAAAAAATTGATGTTTTAGAGTCATGGACTGTTAACACCATCTTATAATTGATACATCTTGGTCTGTTCATAACACTCGTTGAAAAAAAGTAAAAAAGACAAGCAGTACAACGGCACTCGCTCCCCGCCATATGAATAAACTAGTGTCTCAATCGCGGGTTTTTTCGTGCAGGTATTTAATATATGCCACAGTAGACCCATTAATGTGATTTTACTTCGGGTACCTTTTCAGGATCCTACAGATCTCCGGCACAAACGCCGGCATTGGTTCAACTTCTCCAGCACAAGCGCCGGTAGGTTCAATAACAGCTGTGGCACATTCGTCAACACCTGTACTTTTGGCAACAGCTCCGGGATAAGCGTCGGTTCCTGTACGATATTTTGCTCCGGCACCTATTATATTACCTCCAATCCAACAGCGTCACTACAACCACCAGCACCGGTAAGTCCTTCTGGTACATATGCGCATGGGATCCAACTGGTTACTCCATTTCGATTTTATTTGCAAATTGCATGTATGTTATGTTATGCTTGTTAGTTAAAATAGGTACCTTGATTGTTTGAGTTATGACTGTTTACCCAACGCAATGGCTTGCTGCGTTTAATATTATTATATCTGCCTTGCTGCGTTATTAAGACAGTGACCTGTCTCGGTTAATTTAAATACTTATAACTAACCTAAAACCAATTCAAATAAAGCATAACTTAAATTAATTAAAAAACCCGGAATACAGTTTAACAACTTAATTAACTTAATTTCAGACACAAAAGAGATATACCGAAAGGTATACAGATATATAATAAACTACTGCAAATGTTGAATTATAAAACATAGCGACATGTGTCACATCATGCAATTGTCATGACATGTTGTGGTGCTAATGTATATTTGACTACGACATATATAGACACTGTCATCGTGTCATGTCAATACATGCGACACATGCAGCTTACATCTTAATGTGTGACACGGACTGCTTAGCTTTTTATACAGTATGCAAAACCCATATTCGTACACCCACTAAAAATTGGAAATTAATGAACTGTTCAATACAATAAGCGCATTTTTCAAAATTTCATATAGATTTATTATTTTTATGGTAATAAGAAGGTCATGTATTATTAACTCATAAATCAGACGCTAGATGGCGTAGTATTGATATAATGGATAACAAAAGCCGTATTCGTACAGAGTAGAAAGTTCAATCAAATTAATAATATTATACAATAGGATTAAAGTTAATATTTTGTTGGATATCCTTTTTGTTTTAGGACAGCGCTTAGACGTCTTGGCATGGATTCCACTAGTTTGGATGTTAATTGGGGTGATATATTAGCCCATTCCGTCTTCAAAGCTATTTTTAGATCCTTTACGTTTCTAATGTAGTAATGTTTCAACTTTTTCTTAAAAATTGACCACAAATTCTCAATAGGATTGAGATCTGGGCTTTGAGGTGGTGTTTTTAGGTATTTGGGGCAGTTATACAAGATCCAAAGTCTGGAATCTAGCGCGGTATGTTTGGGATCATTATCCTGTTGAAAGATAAAATCGTGCGAGATGCCCATTTTTACTGCACTTTGCTTCAAGTTTTGCTTTAAAATGTTTATGTAGTCCTTTGCTGTCATGATTCCATCAACAAAATGCAGATTTCCAACTCCTGCTGCTGAAAAGCACCCCCATACCATTACTGAGCCTCCACCATGCTTGAATGTGGGAACTAGATTGCGGCTAGATAAGCTCGTGTTCTTCTCTCGCCAAATTTTTACACGTCCATCCGATATTTTTATGTTAAATTTGGACTCATCCGTAAAAATAACTCTTTTCCAGAAGTTATAGTCTTTATTTTGGTATTTTTTTGAAAACACAATCCGTTTTTGCTTATTTATCCTGCTAATAAATGGTTTTCTCACCGCATACCGACTTTTAAATCCAATTTTTTTGATGTAATTTCGCACTGTTTGAGGTGTAACGCGAATTCCAAAGTCCTGTTCCAAACTTGCAGCCAGTTGTACGCCACTTATAGAAGGATCGATGCGGATTTGACGACGTAGAAATGAGCAGTGTCTTCTTGAGAGCTTGGAACGGTTTACATTTCGTCGCGCTTTTTTAAATTGGCCACTTTTTTTGTAAGTAGAAACGACGTATTGTATTGTAGAAGCACTGCGCTTCATTATTTTTGCGATTTCCCGTAAAGATTTTCCATCAATGTGGAGATCTATTACTATTTTTCGTTGTTCGTCCGAAAGTTCGCTTGATTTTCTACCCATGTCACGAAGTTTTTGTAATAACTGCACTGAATTTATTATTTTTTGATAATATAGTCTTCAGCAACAAAAAAGGGGAAGCACAGAAATAAAATTTCGTTTACAACTCCCGTTAACTACAACAATAATATAGCGTTGCCAGCTGTACGAATACGGCTTTTGTCATCCATTATATGAATACTCCGCCATCTAGCGTCTGATTTATGAGTTAATAATATATGAGCTTTTTTTTGACCATAAAAATAATAAATCTATATGAAATTTTGAAAAATGCGCTTATTGTATTGAACAGTTCATTAATTTCCAATTTTTAGTGGGTGTACGAATATGGGTTTTGCATACTGTATGTGACACAGGCAGCTTTGCTTTGCAGCCAGCTCTGCTGAATCGGAAAGACTTTTTTCAAAAGCTCGACATTTACTCTCTGAAAAAAGGTCGGTACTGGGGAAAACCCAGTTAATGTTAATCAAATTATGTTTTTACACACTAACTTAGATTTGAATGCATTACATACTACAAATATAAATGACAATTAAATAAACGTTTTATTTAAAATAATTCATACAAAATCCTTCTTTTGTTTCGAAACTTGAAATTATTTTTATATATTAATTTTGTAAAGTTAAAAAAAAAACTGAATTACATTTTCTTTTGTCTTGTTTGTTCTTATGTGAAATTATTTTATTTTCGATATCTTAATTCAAATATGTTTTGTTTGTATTCCATGGATTAAAAAAAATTAAAGTTTTTTTTCCGTTTCAAAATAAACGCTTTTCAACTTTAAAACCTTTTAATCAAAAGTTTATTACATTCTTTTGTAATCTTTATTAAAAAAAGAATAATCTATTTTTTTACTAGACATGATCAAACAGTATTAAAAACATACTGCAGAAAAAACAATAAAAGCTTGATATTGAACACAACAGCGAACAATAGCTTAGCTAAGTTGCAATAACATGCTAAGACAGTATGTTTGAGCTAGCACAACATGCAACAACGCCTTGTGTGTTTGACATGACAAAGCAATACATGAAATTTTCGGGAATCACATTTTTTGTGAAAATGTTGAATTACGCAGCTATTTAATATGTAACCGTGTTAAAATATAGAAAAAGTGCTAAAAGTCCACCGTAAGCAAAAAAATTCGTACGGCCATTTAATTATTATGGCTACTTTTACGTGCAGTTCTCAGAATTGAGTCCCGAATATATGAGATGATAAACGTTGTACAGTGTTATAAGTCAGATATAGAGAGCACTTTAAAGTTGCGCTATACAACACCAAAGAAACTCTAATAAATGAATTATGATCCCACGATAACAAAAATAATCAAAAGTTTTCTTTCTATGGTAATGTTTTTTTTTTTGCAAATTTTATTCCAAATTTCAGTAAACATAACATTTTATAGTTTTAATTACTTCAATGTATTTTTATTATATCTACGATGGATATTTAAGAAATAACCCGCCAAAGAATCATTTTTCAGCTACTCCGGATCATTGAAATTAAATAGACAAATATTATAGTTGTATTTTTTTTCATTTAATATTTTAAAAGTCATTAAATTTTTATGTACATTTTGAATCAATTATAATACCAGAACTCATTTAATATTTATAGTCATTTGTACAATATTTTTAATTATTAATAAAATTATATATATTTATTGCTTTTAAACCTAAACATAAAGCTATAGTCTTAAATTTATAAATGTTATATCATACGTATGTTATATTATTAGTCGTGGCTTCTTCAAAATATTTCCGGGGGATCCGCTTTCTTCCAATTTCACAACGATGCAATTTAAAATACCAACATTCGGTTTCCCCATTTGGCTTTCGACAGATTTTTTGCTTCGCTTGCTTCCGTTGTGTTAGTTTGGGCTCGCGGAAAAGTTTTCGCCTTACACGGTCCACTGCAGCTTCGTATGATGTGAGTCTTGGCGGCCTCATAATTTTGTCGAATGTATTATATCTTTGTTGGTGATGATGGCAACCATCTTTAAAAGATATGACGATGCGTTTCCATGTATATATTTGTCGAACGTACTCATTCAAACAAAAACGCTTGAGAGGGCTATTTATATTGCCATGGACCCGTCTAAAGCTTTGCTTCATTTTTATAAGCCAAGAGCCACAATGATCCCTGGCACGAATATAATTTCTGTTGCGTTTAGTCATTATAAGATTGAAAAAAAATTAAAACTTGAAATTTATGGATGTTTAAACGTGATGAAGTTTAATCAACAACTGATAGCAACATGAGCTCTCGGCTGTGCTTAAATAGTAATATTTGCTGCCGGGCATCTGCGTGTGCGCTGCTGCGCATTGTACAGGTAGCCAAGTAGCCGCGTAGTATCATCGAATACCGCCAATCCCTGTGGTAATTGCCTCCTTTAAAAGGAAATTCCCAAAATTTTGTCATGTGTGTGCGTGTGCGCTGTTGCGTTTTAGTATAGGTAACCAAGTAGCCACATAGTGTCGTCTAATTCCGCTAATCCTTTTGCCAATTATCTTCTTCAAAAGAAAATTTCCTTAATGTTAACAATCATAAACGTGACTTATCTGTGCCAATGCCAACATGATGTTTGGCCTGTGCCTAAATAGTAGTTTCTGCTGCCAGTTGCTCTTTAGTACAATTAACTCCGCTAATCCTTGTGATAACTGTCTCCTTTACTAAGTGTCAGATCGCGCCTGGATTTTCAAAACGTCTTAATAATCATATGGGCGATCATAAAACTGTAACGATATGAAGACTGATCATGTGTTTCCAGCTAAATTGTCATAAAAACAGAACCACGTATGTAATGTTTATTATTCTGTTAAAGCGAAATGAATGTGACGAAATTCAAATATCCTCCAGCTTGTTATGTGCCTCTAATATGACGTTAGCTTTGGTCTTCCGGCAGCTACGCGGTCTCGAGATTCTCAACCCACCAACACTAACCTAGAGGACTAACAAAAAAAAGGAAAATTTTACACACAAAAACATTACACAAATGGACATCTACCATACTTGTTGTGAATTTGAACAAATTATCATTCCCAGTAGATATACAAGATATCTACCAAGTAACTATTTGCTACGAGCACAATAAATTTATGCCTGTTACGCAGGCAGCACAAGCATGTCTGACTTTAAATCATGGTGCTAATTGGTACACCATGATTTACTGCAGACGTGTTAATCTTTCGGGTCATCCGATGCCCACACGTGGACACATAAAATAATAGTAACAATTCAAACTTCCTATCAATGTTCGTAGACTCAGCACTTTAGATTCATTGTCCCTTAAGGAGTCCCCAGGAAGTCAGTGCTGACATTGACTCCTTTGACCAGACCCCTTTATATGTCAAGATAATTGCACCAAAATGCAATCGGTCACACCCGTATTTTTCTGTAAGGGCTCTTGTCGTACTTTGTTGTCGGTATTTGCCTACCTTCTCTTTGTGCATTTCGGCTAAATCAAGACCATCTTTAGTTACCTATGCATCAAGCACGTAGACATTATCATCTTTGAATACCAGAAGGTCAGGTTTCCTGATTCCTTCTACTGTATGCAAACTGTCTTCAACAACGGTCTGGTATCCCGCCGCCCTTAACTTACCTGCAAGATAGGTCACGATGCCATTGTGTCGATAAGTACAGTGAGCCCTAGTTCTACGGCATCCCTGAACTATGTGATTCAAAGTTTCTTGAGCTTTACAACCATATCTACACCTTCTATCGAGTTCGGCTCTACCAGGAGAGCATCTGGACGGGTTAGAGAGTGCGTTTACCCGCAACTTTATACACTGTATAAAGTCCCTACCAGACGAAAGTCTGGAGGGCTCCTTTACTGGTTTGCGGCTGGTTTGGGAATCCCATATGTCGGCAGTGCAGTATTGGAGGGCACTCCTTGATCAATTACCGATGAATGGCATTGTGGTGTCCCAACAATCTCGCCAATATGAAGACGAAGGGGTTGGGGTAAAGCTCATGCGTGTCTTTGGCGTTTGCCTGTGTTACGGCCAGTGTGGGCGACGCCTGCAGTAGGGTACAATGACCAGGTTTATACAATTTTTGGTTATTGTCCTCAAAGTGGACAAATTGTCTTATTTCAATTGTATGTTTTCTTTGCGATATGGCGTTGTCTAGTGCGTGGTGGTAAATTGTGGTATACTGATTCACAACCATATTTAGAATCTCCACCATTGATTCTATGCCTGGTCAAAATTTCGTTAAAATCTATTTCCACAAAGTGCGTCAAAAGGTGATTGGAAAAAAAAGTTTATAATTTCTTCTTCAAAAATTTCATAGACATCCGATTTGACGAAAACTTTAAACTCGATTTTCTCAAAACACCAAAAAAATTATACTTAAAAAACTTAATTTCCCTTTGCACCCCATGAATGAGGTATGGGATAGCTTCTCGCGTTGTTGTGAATTAACACGCTTTCTATTTTTAGATTCACAACTAACGGCACCTACTTGTTTATCGACCAATGCGAACGTCACTGTTTGAGAAGCACTTACTAGACACGACGATTGAATCGACGCTTAATACCGCGAAGTTGCTGTCAACAACATTCGAGGGGAGCATTTTATTTATTTTTTGTTTCAGAACTTTTTAAATCGATTAAGCTATGTCCGTCTGTCTGGCTGGATGGCTGGTGAGCAGGATAACTCGAGTAACCCTTAACGGATCGATATGAAAATTCACCAAAACGAACTTATGGGATTGTAAATGGGCAGAATAGCCTCACGCCTTCTGGTACCTCCCATACAAAATTACCTATTTTTGGATAATTAATATTTCTTTCATAACTTCCAAACACATGACCGGTGGATATTTAAATTTGGTCAGTTTATTTATCCTGCAATAGTAGACAAACCCTAAGAAACCCGAAACCCTTACTACACCCTTTCTGGTACCTCCTATACAAATGACCGAATTGACCCTCATAGTTTTACATGCATATCTTTTTTGTGGGCAAACTGAATTCACTCAAATTTTGTGTATGATGTTCGTTTATGAAAATTAAACTCAGGAATGTATATGGACTATATCGGTTCACGCCTTCCGGTACCTCCCATACACAATGACCTATTTTTGGAAAATTAATATTTCTCCCATAACTTCCAAACTGACACTTGGGGGTTAATGATAGTTGGTCGATTAGTTTATATTGCAACAGGAGGCAAAACCTCAGATAAAACTAACTATTTGACACACCCCTTCTGGTACCTCCCATACAATTGACTGAATTCACCCTCATAGTCTTACACACATATGTTTTTTGTAAGTTCACTGAATTCAGTAAAATTTTGAGTAAGTTGTACGGTTGTGGAAATTTGAATCAGGAATGATAATGGACTATATCGGTTCACCCCTTCTGGTACCTCCCATACAAAATGACTTGTTTTTGGAAAATAATATTTTTTCCATAACTGCCAAACGGACACTTGGGGGTAATGAAAATTGGTCGATTAATTTATATTGTAATATGAGGTAAAACCTTAGAAACCCTAACTATTTGACACAGCTTTCTGTACCTCCCATATAAATAATCGGTATTGCCCCTTTTACATACATATCATTTTGTATATACGCTGAATTCAGACAAGTTTAGGTAAGCGTTCATTGAACGTTGATTTACGAAAAAAAAGCAGACACGTTGTGCTGGCCCTAATTGTACCTTCTATACAAGTAAGTCAAATTTTTTATAGTTTTCCTCCACAAGCAGGCAAAAAATAATACACAAGTAACTATACCATCACCCTTAGGGATGAGGGTATATCTCATTTGATACGACCCAAAAGTGTAACACATAGAAGGAGTCACTTAAGACCCTAGGTATCTTTGAACCAAATTCGATTCATGACTTTTTGAGTCGTATGAGTCATGTCCGTCTGTCTGTCTGGCTGTCCGGCTGGTGCGCACGATAACTTTCGAAAAACGCAACCAAATGTTTTGAAATTTTGCAGGAGTTAATATTTTCCCAAAACTCCTTACGGTATTGTAAATGGGCTACATGGCCCCTCCCCTTCTGGTACCTCCCATACAAAGGCATCATTCCGCCCACTTTAGAAATATCAACACACCCAACGGGATCGTACCCAAATTCTGTATTTAGTAAAGCTATAACAGGATAAAGTTTTGGAAAAAAATTGGAAGTCTAGCCACTCCTGGTACCTCCCATACAAATGTACCTTTCCGCTCACTATAGAGATGCAGTAATAATGCCAATAAATCAAACGTGATCATACCTAAATTATTTATTTAGAAATGCTATAACAGGAAATGGTTTTTGAGACAAAAATTGGAAGTCTAGCAACGCCCCATCTGGTACCTCCCATACCCATCTGGTACCGCCCCCTTTATAAATCGATTAATATTATTAATATACCTAACGCGATCATGCCGAAATTCTGTATTTAGTAAAGTTCTAGCAGGAAAAGGTTTTAGAGAAGAAATCTGGAAGTTTGGACACGTCCATTCTGGTACCTCCCATACAAATGTACCACTCGCCTACTTTAGAGATGGAGTTAAATGTCTATACACCCAACGCCATCGTGCCCAAATTCTGTATTAAGTAAAGGTATAACATGATAAAGTTTTGGAGAAATAATTTGGAAGCCTAGACACACCCCTTCTGGTACCTCCCATACAAATGTACCACTCTGCCCACTTTAGAAATAGAGTAATAATATCAATATAATAGGATTTTTTTTGTTTTACTAAGGGTGATGGTGTATGTAAGTCGGGTTGCCCGACTGAAACTTTCTTACTGGTTTTATTAAAAATTAAAAATCTATTTATTTCAATAACTCAAATTTGGAACAATATCTTATATTGGGTGATGGTATTTATCAGTCAGTTTACCTGACTGAAATTTCTGTACAGGTTCTTACTGCAATGTGTCATAAGTTTCATTGCACACATATCAAATCCATCATTGTAAGCTATATAAGTAGTGGCATGTTTGACTAACAATACCGAAGTAAATTCTAACTCCAGCAATTCATTCACAGACGGACAGACCGATATTGTTAAACATCTTGTAACTTTTTCCAGTATCAAATGAGCCTGTTGTTCGTCAATGGCCCCATTCCCATAGGTGGGTGTATACAAATTTATATTGCATCCCTTGGATAAGATTTAGAAGAAATTCTCGTATTTTTTTCAGATTTACATAAAAGGGGACTGCTATCTAACGACGATTCCGAACTTTTTGAGAAGCATTTAAACAAACAGACACTTGAGTACATTATACTGGACAACACATGATTTTGGGACTCAATTCTAAAATTTGCGCATGAAATAAGTCCCAAAAATAAGAACTTCTGCATCATTCGTCTTGTCAAGTTGGCTGCCTTTATAATTTAATGGTCATACGAATGTTTTTCCTCAAACTGGATTTTTTGCACTGTTTCTGTATTTTAACACTATTATATCTGAGTATACCTTAAGGAATATCTCTTTTGTGTCTACAACAAAGTTGTTAATGTTGAATAGGTACCTTAAATTGCACTGTTCAGTACAATAAATTGTACTTTTTGGTATCATAAATTGTATAATTTGGTACAATAAAACTTTACTTATTGGCATAATAAACTGTATTTGTTGGTACCGTAAATTTGTCCGTTTTGTTACAATAAATTTTACTTTTTGGTACTATTAATTGTAGTTTTGGTAAAATTGTTCTTTTTGATATCATAAATTTAACTTTTTGATACAATGAAACTGTACTTTTTGGTACAATAAAAGTACTGTTCGTTACAGTAAATTTAACTTTTTTGATTTGTAATCTTGTTCTTAGACAAAAAAAATGAGGATGGGTATTTTGGAATTTTAAGGCACTGGATGCACTTTTTTCGGGTATAATTGTTCCGTATTTTTTCTTCGATTCAATATCTACAACTTTATTCAGACACAAAAGAGATATACCGAAAGGTATACAGAGATACGAGTATAATCGTGTTAAAATATAAACAAAGTGCCACAAATTCACATTAAGCAACAAAATCCGTATGACCATTAAATTATTACGGCAGCCAATTTGACAAAACAAATATTGCAGAAGTTCTTATTTTTAAGGGCTACTTTCACGTGCAGTTCTCAGATTAAGTCTCGAATTAATGAGCTGAAAAATATTGTACCGTGTTATATATAAGCCAGCTATAGTGATAACTTTAAACTTATGCTATGCAACACCAAAGAAACTTTGATAAAAAAAAATAAAAGTTTTTTTCTATGGTAAAGTTTTACAGTAATTTTTTTTCGGAAATTTTAGTCCAAATTTCAATTGTTGAAAACTTGTTTCAGAACCATTTGTCCGACTGTATCAGTAAACATAACAATCAAGGCGTAGCTAGGTAGGAGCAGGGGGACAGTAGCCCCCCCCTACAGCTTGGAAATCTGTCAAAATCCTGGAAAATATAAAAATCAAATTAAAACAGTGAAGAAATTTCACTAAGGTGACCTGACGATAAAAACTTTTTTTATCTCTGTATCAATGAAATTAACCAATATTTAGGTAAAAGTTCTCATGTATTGTTAATTACCTGCTTAATGGTAATGAAATTATTGGGAAAATTTAGACTATTATTGGAAGTACCAGTACGCAGAACGATTGTGTAAAATTTTAACTATATTTAGTGCACTTGCAACAAAGATTGAAAGTGATTGAAGATACCAATAGAGGTGTAGAAAAAATTCGGTTTTCCGAGATTTTACCTACTACTATAAGATAATTAAACTGACAAAATTCAAATATCGTCCTGTTCTTCTTTAGAAAGTTATGTTTTTCATAGGAAATTAAAACTTAATTTTGGAAAATAATAAAACTGCTAAATCTTTACTTGAGCTATCCTGCACACCAGCAAGCTTCCCAGACAGACGGACGTGGCTCCAGAATTGAATTCGCTCTTAAGGTACTTAACGTTCAACGAGTCTCCTTTAATACGTTACACTTTTTCACGTTTCAAGTGATATAGGGGTTGACCAAATACAAGTTAATTTTAAAATAAATTATTTTAATCCAGAAGCGCTTCAAAATATTATGGCCAATGTCATCAAAGCAATCCGTGAGCAACAGCCCCAAAGCATTAACAAGGTCTTGGGAAATTGGAGTGACAGAATGAGGTACTTCGATGCGAGCCGATGCAGCCAATTGAACGAACACAGTAAAAAATATTAAAAATAAAGCAAACGAGTGTGGAAAAAAGAATTTTTGAGGCAACCAATTCCATACTCGATTTCCGAATCGATTATTTTAACAAGACATGAGACAAAATTAATAGTCTAAAAAATAGACAAGACCGGTCTCGGCGGTTTTAAGCTAACTCAGACACGAGGAATCAAACTGCATCATTAGATTTTTGAATTACAATGATGGTTTCGTACAAAAATTTTTAAGGGTTTTTTTACTTTGAATATTGTGTTGCTAAATTCCTTCTTTTGTCAATTTCTTCAATCAATCTATGTTATTTTAACCTTAAATGTAATATTTTAATGCACGTTAGGCCTTCAGGTTGTAGAAATGTCAAAATAATCAAAGACAATACATGAATAATAATAAAATACCCGTTTGTGTACTTTTATAATAAATAAACCTATTTTATCTCATTTGTCCAGTTATTTTACTGTCGTCGATTAATAAGTACAGTAGGTCTGCAGAAATTAAGAAAAATCGCTATTTTCGAAAAAGGATCAGCTAGGATTTCAATGCATGCATTTTTTATGTATTTCATGCAACCTAAAACTGTTTTAGCCTACCGTCCACTGTGGGAAAAAATGTTTTTTTTTTGTATTATTGGAAACAAAATGATGCATTAAATGTACGTTTTTTTATTTTAAAAACCTTACCGTTATTTGTTTAAAAAATTATCAAATTCGATGAAAAAATAAATTTTTGACTTTAATTTCAAATATTTTTTGAATTTAACAATTTTTTTTATTTTGACAGATGGTGTTAAATATTTGGTATTGGTCTTATTAAATGAAAATCACACTACTTAGCCTACTTGTAAACACAAAATATTTTTTTATTTGGAGTTTAAAACAGATTTTTTTCATATATATGCAAAAAAAATTCATGGTGACTTTCACCAATTTGACTTTTTTTACAGAAGACTTTCCTCTTTCCAGGTTATATAATAAGATTTGTTCTCATCGGATAATAACTGTGACCAGGTCAATATAGTTTTTGCTTTTATTTCATTAAGTATGCTAATATATGCTCACAATAATTGCGGAAGTTCAAAATTTTTTGAACACATAATACAAAAAATGTTTGAAATTAAAGTCAAAAATTATTTTTTCATCGACTTTAACACATTTAAAAAAAATAAAGATAATGAATTCAGAATAAATAAAACTTTCAAACAATTTTGTTTCCAATAACACGATTTTTTAAAATCGCTCAAGAATTGCGGCTAAAAATTTCAAATGTCAAAAAAAAAAAAAACAACTAAAATTAAAAAAATTTATTTTTTAGAACTACATGAACTAGATAACATAAATTTTTTACAAAAAAATTTTAGTCTACCTTTGTTTAATAAAACATTTTCAAAACAATGAATAACGATTTTTCGTTAGGTATTAAGTTTTAATGAAGTGTAAAACCGACTGCCTCCCCCCCTACGTTAGATACTGGCTACGCCCTTGATAACAACAATATCTAATATTAATTACTTCTATGTAATTTTTGTGTATCGACGATAGATAATTGAGAAAATAACCCGCCAGGGACTAATTTTTCAGCTACTCCACACCATTGAAATTAAAAAAAGACAACTATTATAGTGGTTTTTTTTTTCGTTTAATATTTTAAAAGTCATTAAATTTTTATGTAAATTTTTAATTAATTATAGTACCAGAACTTATTTAATATTTATATAATCAATTTTTACAATATTTTGAATTATTAATAAAATTATATACAATTAATGATTTTAAACCTAAACCAAGAGCTAAAAGTACACAAACAATTATATTTAAAGGTTTTTCTAAGATCTAGTTTACAAATGTTATATTATACATAGTAATGATTATACATTTTAATCGTGGCTTCTTCCAAATATTTCCGGGGGATCCTTTTTCTGCCAATTTCACGACGATGCAATTTAAAATGCCAACATTTCGTTTCTCTATTGGCCTTCCGACATATTTGATGCCTCGGTTGCTTCCGTTGCTTTAGTTTGGGCTCGCGGAAGAGTTGCCGCCTTACACGATCTACCGCAGCATCGTGTGATGTGAGTCTTGGTGGCCTCATCAGTTTGTCGAATGTATCCCATTTTTGTTGGTGATGATCACAATCAACTTGAAAGGATATGACGATGCCTTTCCATGCACTTAATTGTCGTGCGCACTCGTTCACAAAGAAACGCTTGTGAGAGCAACTGATATATGCATGCAGCCGTCTAAGGCGCTGCATTACTAGTATTAGACACCAGAAACGAGGATCTCTGGCACCAATAGAAGTTCTTTTGCCGTTATTCATTTTAAAATTGAAAAAATTAAAACTTGAAATTTTTAAATGTTTTAGCGTGACGAAGTTTAATCAACAACTGATAGCAACATGAGCTCTCGGCTGTGCTTAAATAGTAATTTTTGCTGCCAGGCATCTGCGTGTGCGCTGCTGCGCATAGTACAGGTAGCCAAGTAGCCGCGTAGTGGCATCGAATACCGCCAATCCCTGTGGTAATTGCCTCCTTTAAAAGGAAATTCCCAAAATGTTGCCATGTGCGTGCGTGCGTGCGGTTGTGCTTTAGTACAGGTAGTCAAGTAGCCGCGTAGTGTAGTCTAATTCTGCTAATCCTTTTGGTAATTGTCTCCTTTATAAGGAAAATCCATAATGTTGACTATCATAAATGTCACTTAACTGGGCTAATGCCAAATATGAGGATTGGCCCGTGCCTAAATAGTAGTTTCTGCAGCCAGCTGTGTGCCAAGTAATTGTCTTCTTTCAAAGGAAATGATGACTATCATAATTGTCACTTAACTTTGCTTATACCAACTTGGGCACTTAAACTTCCTTAAATAAGAGTTTTTGCTGTCAGGTAAGTGCGTGTGCGCCATTGCACTTTAGTACAATTAATTCCGCTAATCCTTATGGTAATTGTCTCCTTTAAAAATAAATGAACTAAAGCATTACACAGATAACAAAGAGAAGGATTGCGCATGGATTATCCACACGTCTCAATAAGCATATGGGCGATCATATAACTATAACGACATGAAGACTGCTCATGTGTTTTCAGCTAAATTGTCAGAAAACAGAACAACCTATGCGATGTTTATTTGTTAGCGAAATAATTGTGACCAAATTTAAATATCCTGCAGTTGTCCGTTTGGAAGTTATGGGAGAATTATAAATTTTTCATAAATTGATCGTTTTGTATGAAATGAAGAAGAAGAAGTATTCTTCATATTTGCTATTCCATCACTATGGTTTGACAAATTTAATACAGGGTTTCGCACCAATTGTGCATAATGAGAAATTCATATATATATTTTTTTAATCAAAGTACTTTATTATTTTGTTATTGTATATACAATTCACTTTTACGTTGAATAACTAATTGGTTTGAAAGATGATAGGCCGTTAATGATATCCATATTTAGAGATTGCCTTAATTATTGTTTTAATGACCACAACTTGAGCTTGACATAACCCCATACAAAGAAATCTGGTGCAGTCGTCTTCAACATCTTTAAGTAATGGTGACCATTGACTGTTAATGTTACACACGTAGCACGATTCTTGCGCCACGCTGTAGTGTTAAATTTTCATTAGGATCATCGAAGGTTTTCTCGGGTTATCCTGCACACCAGTTATTCAGACAGCCAGATGGACAAGCTGCCATGGCTCAATCGTCTTAAGGGTTACAAAAATAATAAACGAGTTTATACTCAGTCTTAGCCGAAACAGTTACAACAGCAATGCACATTATACTTATCGTTTGATAAGAGTATGTAAAGAACTATCACTAAAATTTTATAAACCTTTTTTTTGGTTTATACTAGTTGAAAACTTTATATTTTAGACTTGTCAACTTTTCTATACATTATTGCCATTAAACTGTATAATAATTGGAAAAAATGTTTTTCCTATTTGTCCTTGTTATTAATCAAACCCTATTTAAATCTTCTTCTTCTGCATAATACCAAGCGCTTCGGTCTTTTGCGCTCCGTAGATAGTTAGTCACACCAAGTTTAGAAAACTCACCTACCAGCGCATTTAATATATTTCATCGCGATTGACTACGTTGATGTCGTTGTACAGCCAACACAGCTCGTGGTTTATACGACGACGATACTCGCCGTTAACGATGATGGGTCCAAATATTTTAAAATGTATTTTTCTCTCGAAGACTCCCAGAATAGATTGATCCGCCTTTTACGCTGTAGAGCAAGATAGCTAGGATCAGAGTTTGTTAGTGTTGGATCATTGTTCTTCGAGATAGGGCTTTGTCACGCTTGGTTAGCGCATAGTAGCAGCGGCTTATGGCGGAGACAAGGTAGACAAGATCTTTTACCACTTCAAAGTTATAGCTCTCAACGTTCACGCAGCGTCCCAGAAGAGAAGACTCTTTGTTCATTGTAACAAATTACTTGGCTTTGGCTTTCTCATTTATTACCAGACCACATTTCCGTCTCTGTCCTTGCAGATGGTGATTCTTGAACCCAAACCTTTGTTTCTACCTTCGATACAACTTTGGGGCTTCAATCCTATCCCTGGCTCTTTCACAGACACTTTTTTTTTTGCCTGAACAGGAGTTTTATCTCTCTCCACTACTCATTCAACGCTCCGTCACCATTACCATAAGGGATGAGGTTGTGGACACGTGTACCAGATCACAATACATATAGATATCTGCTGATCTATTGTTAGACAAAGGAGAAAGGGAAGGAAAGAAGTAAGTAGATGAGTGGGGGGGGGGGGGGGGGGGGTAGAAAAAGAAGAGTAACTTGTGAGTACTCCCAATCGTCATCTTGGCCCAGGTAATTGAAATGCCTACTCCGACTGAGCTGAGAGACTCAAGGTCTTCTATATAAACTTCCCACAAGTATCTTAGTCTGCTACGGGCTAGAGCAAGACAGCTACTTAGAGATCGGAATCTGCTGTATTCGGGCCACAGCGATCTAGCAACGATCGATTCTCGAGATCCATCGTATGCTTGCTGTATTCCACATCCAATCCTCCACGATGCTAAAAAGGTACCAAATGTTCGAGTGAACATCTGCAAAAGAGTCATGATCATGCATAGTACAGACTCCTCTGGCCAGACTTCTCTGAACAATTCATAACCAGCATACCCTGACATTCGGAGGTTTTAGATCATTCAACATCTCCTCCTCACCAACATTGATATACACACTGTAGAATTGATCGCTTTTACTGCAGCCTGCCTATCCACACAGATAGTAATCCGTTTGCTAATATTGATTCCACATCCCATAATAGCCTCCGCGGTATTCTGCAAGGCTAGTACCTCAGCCTAAAAAACCGCAACAGTTGTTATGTAGCCTAAAAAAGTGGCATAGTTGCATGAATTCACAGTAAACACCAGACGTCAGTAAAGATAGAATAAATGTGGTCACCATAAGGAGTCCAGCTATCATTTCATTGCGATCTTCAACGTTTAACTAACGGAAATCTAAACGTTTCTTAAAAATATTTGTAAAAAGTGGCTGATGTTACCACATTAGCGGAATTAATTGTACAACGGCGCACACGCACACACCTGGCTGCAAAAACTATTACCTAAGGACATGCCAGAGCTAATGTTGGTACAGGAATTTCCTTTAAAAGGAGACAACTACGACAATGATTAGACTTTACGCGCCTACTTGGCTACCTGTACTAAAACGCAACGGCCGATACGCCCACACCTGGCAGCATAAACTGCTATTAAAGCAGACTAGAACTCATGTTGGCATTAGCTCTGTTAAGCCACTTTTATGATAATCAACATTTTGGGAATTTCCTTTTAAAGAGAACAATTATCACACGGTTTGGCGGAATTAGATGACACTACGCGATCGATTGGCTACTGTACTAAGAGCAGCGGCGCACACGCCAAGCATGGCAGCAAATATTACTATATAAGCACAGGTGAGAGCTGCTGTTGCTATCAGCTTTGATTAAACTTCATCAAGTTAAAATATCTACAAATTTTAATTTTTCCATTTGTAACGGTGCCATTGATCCTCGTGGCTACTTCAGCTGCTTTAGAGGTGTCGGGACCAATTGCCCTCTCAAGCGTTTCTTCGAGAATGAGTGTGTTCGAGCGAGCCCAAACTAAAACATCGCAAGCAGGCAATCCAACAAATCTGTCGGAAGGTCATAAGCGATAGGGAATGTTTGTACTACAAATTACAGCGTCGTCAAATTGGCAGAAAAAAGATCGGCCGGAAATATTTGGACGAAGCCGTGCCTCAACTCTGTGTAGCAGTGCGAGATAAATTGGCGCCCAGGTACAAGAAAATCGAACAACTATACAAGCATATTAATGACAATGAAGCAGTGCGACTCAATTTGAAGCGGAAGTGGTCGGAACTGCAAGAACTTACGCAACATCTTAACACCGAGACTAATGTCATAATCGAATCGGACGAAATTGTAAGGAAGGCCCGCTGCTATCGATTGGATGATAAAATAAAGCGGAAGGCCAATCACAAAATAGTGGAAGCTTTGGAACGATCGTTATATTATATCGATAAAATAATGGGAATTATTGTGGAAGATGGACAAATCGAGGAGAATTATTTGGCAATGTAAGTGGGAGCAGGAGAAAATCTGCAATTCTTCAAATATAACATATATAAAATATACGATATATAAACTTAAGACAAGAATAGAATAAAAAGTCAATACAATTTTGTGCTACTTTTTAGTTAGGTTTAAAATTGTCAATTGTATATAATTTATAAATAATTTTATAGAAAGGTTAAGATTTGCTTTATATTCTAAAAATAATTTCTATAAATTGTTATTCAACCTAAAATTTATAATTGATTTTAAATTTACATAAAAACCGAAATGACTTTTAAAATATTAAAGTAAAAAAATACCAATGTAATATCTAACTTTTGTTAATTTCAATGGTATGGGGTGGAATAGCTGGAAAATGAGGCTCTGGCTGGTTATTACTCAATTATATGTCATCGATATACAATAAATACTTTAAAGCAATTAAATTTAGCAATCATTGGTATGTATACTGATACAGTCAGACAAATGGTTCTTGAGTTATGGTAATATATGTCGTCGGTGCGCCTTCCAAACAAGTAATAGGTAATTTTTTTGAATTTTTTTACTACATTAAATTAAAGCCCATTATGCGATATCTAGATTGATTTGAAAGTTACCAATATCAGTTATATATAGGAAATATTTAAGAAATATCCCAAAATTCACCAGTTAAAAAAATTAACATTCGAGTAGTTTTGTTATCGTGGGCCTATATCACATTTAAAACATATACAAGGCTTGCCAATTATATTTCGGGTCCTGGTAATACAAGTGCTGGCAGATGCAAAATGTAACTTCCATTGAAAAGTTTGAACATAAACATAGATAGATCGTTTTCACTTACGAGCACTATTATTTTACTCCTCACCGGGTACATGAACGGCGTAAAGGGTATTTTAATTTAGATCTTCTGTTTGTAACGCGCATAACGAGGATTGGTAGGATTGACAATATAAATAGTTGTTAAATTGTAAGGGCCGATGTTGAATGCGAACCACACCTAAACGTCAAGTTCTTTTCTGCATTTCATTTGACATTTCTTAATTTCGGACTAACTCAATTTGAACCATGGGAAGATACACAATCGAGCAACGCGTTAACGCGTTAAAGCAATGCGTTATATACCACAGTAGACCGATTAATGTGATTTTATTTCGGGTACCTTTTCAGGATCCTACAGATCTCCGGCGCAAACGCCGGCATCGGTTCAACTTCTCCGGCACAATCGCCGGTAGGTTCAATAACAGCTGTGGCACTGGCGTCGACACCTGTACTTTTGGCAATAGCTCCGGGATAAGCGCCGGTACCTGTAGGATATTTTGCTCCGACACAAGCGCCGGCACCTATTATATTACCTCCCACCCAACAGCGTCCCTACAACCACCAGCACCAGTAAATCCTTCTGATACATATGCGCATGGGTTCCAACTGTTTACTCTATTTCGATTTTATTTGCAAATTGCACGCATGTTATGTTATGTTTGTTAGTTAAAATAGGTACCTTCATTGTTTGAGTTATGACTGTTTACCCAACAATCTGCCTTGCTGCGTTTAATATTATTATATCTGCCTTGCTGCGTTATTAAGACAGTGACCTGTCTCGGTTAATTTAAATACTTATAACATAACTAAAACCAATTCAAATAAAGCATAACTTAAATTATTAAAAATTAATGTTAAAAGTTGTATAGTTGACCTTTTTAAATGTAAATTTTGTAATTTGTTAATTCGGCTTGAGGTCGTAAATAAAAATCTGGATGTAGATTAGATTTTATTTTTATTTATTTGTTGTTTCCCAATATTTCGGTGAACATCGTTCACCATCTTCAGGGGATATTTTCAATTGTAAACCAAAGAAAATAATAAAGTTGAGATCCGACTTCTATTAAGTTTCAGTACGAACATCCCCTGAAGATGGTGAACGATGTTCACCGAAATATTGGGAAACAACAAATAAATAAAAATAAAATCTAATCTACATCCAGATTTTTATTTACGACCTCAAGCCGAATTACCAAATTACAAAATTAAAAATTAATTAAAAAACCCGGAATACAGTTTAACAACTTTATTAACTTTATTTCAGACACAAAAGAGATATACCGAAAGGTATACAGAGATATAACCGTGTTAAAATATAGAAAAAGTGCTAAAAATCCATCTTAAGCTAAAAAATTTATACGGCCATTAAATAATTACTGCAGCTTATATCACAAAACAAATGAAATAGAAGTTCTTATTTTTGGGGCTACTTTTACGTGCAGTTCTCAGAATTGAGTCCCGAATATATGAGCTGATAAACGTTGTACAGTGTTATAAGTCAGATATAGACAGCACTTTAAAGTTGCGCTATACAACACCAAAGAAACTCTAAGATTCCCATTATATTTTTTTAAATTTAATTTAATCCCACGATAACAAAAATAATCGAAAGTTTTTTTTATGGTAATGTTTTTTTTTTTGCAAATTTTATTCCAAATTTCAGTAAACATAACATTTTCTAGTTTAAATTACTTCAATGTATTTTTATTTGGATATTTGAGAAATAACCCGCCAGAGAATCATTTTTCAGCTACTCCAGATCATTGAAATTAAAAAAAGACAACTATTGTTATAGGGTTTTTTTTATCTTTTAATATTTCAAAAGTCATTAAATTTTTATGTATATTTTAATCAATTATAATACCAGAACTCATTTAATATTTATAGAATCCATTTTTACGATATTTTTAATTATTAATAAATTTATATATATTTATTGCTTTTAAACCTAAACATAAAGCTATAGTCTTAAATTTATAAATGTTATGTTATACATATGTTATAATATTAGTCGTGGCTTTTTCCAAATATTTCCGGGGGATCCTTTTTCTGCCGATTTCACGACGATGCAATTTAAAATGCCAACATTCCGTTTCCCCATTTGGCTTTCGACAGATTTTTTGCTTCGCTTGCTTGCGTTGTTTAAGTTTGGGCTCGCGGAAGAGTTGCCGCCTTACATGATCCACTGCAGCTTCGTATGATGTGAGTCTTGGCGGCCTCATAATTTTGTCGAATGTATTATATCTTTGTTGGCGATGATGGGAACCATCTTTAAAAGATATGACGATGCGTTTCCATGTATATATTTGTCGAACGTACTCATTCAAACAAAAACGCTTGAGAGGGCTATTGATATTGCCATGGACCCGTCTAAAGCTCTGCTTAATTTTTATAAGCCAAGAGCCACAATGATCCCTGGCACGAATAGAATTTCTGTTGCGTTTACCCATTTTAAGATTGAAAAAAATTTAAATTGAAATTTATGGATGTTCAAACGTGATGAAGTTTTATCAACAACTGATAGCAACATGAGCTCTCGGCTGTGCTTAAATAGTAATTTTTGCTGCCAGGCATCTGCGTGTGCGCTGCTGCGCATAGTACAGGTAGCCAAGTAGCCGCGTAGTATCATCAAATACCGCCAATCCTTGTGGTAATTGCCTCATTTTAAATGAAATTCCTAAAATATTGCCCGGTGTGTGCGTGTGCGCTGTTGCGTTTTAGTATAGGTAACCAAGTAGCCACATAGTGTCGTCTAATTCCGCTAATCCTTTTGCTAATTATCTTCTTTAAAAGAAAATTCCCTTAATGCTAACAATCATAAATGTGACTTATCTGTGCCAATGCCAACATGATGTTTGGCCTGTGCCAAAATAGTAGTTTTTGCTGCCAGCTGTGTGCCAAGTAGCGGCATCGAATTCCGCGAATCATTTTGGTAATTTTCTCCTTTCAAAGGAAATGATCACTATCATAAATGTCACTTAAATTTACTTATACTAACATGAGCACTGAAACTTCATTTAATAATAGTTTTTGCTGTCAGGTGTGTGCGTGTGCGCCGTTGCTCTTTAGTACAATTAACTCCGCTAATCCTTGTGGTAATTGTCTCCTTTACTAAGAGACAGATTGCGCCTGGATTTTCAAAACGTCTTAATAATCATATGGGTGATCACAAAACTGTAACGATATGAAGACTGATCGTGTGTTTCCAGCTAAATTGTCATAAAAACGGAACTACGTATGTAATGTTTATTAGTCTGTTAAAGCAAAATGAATGTGACGAAATTAAAATATCCTGCTGCTTGTTATGTGCCTCTAATATGGCGTTAGCTTTGGTCTTCCGGCAGCTACGCGGTCTCAAGAGTCAGGTTCTCAACCCACCAACACTAACCCCGAGGACTAACAAAAAAAGAAAATTTTACACACAAAAACATTACACAAATGGACATCTACCATACTTGTTGTGAATTTGAACAAATTATCATTCCCAGTAGATATACAAGATATCTACCAAGTAACTATTTGCTACGAGCACAATAAGTTTATGCCTGTTACGCAGGCAGCACAAGCATGTCTGACTTTAAATCATGGTGCTAATTGGTACACCATGATTTACAGCAGACGTGTTAATCTTTCGGGTCATCCGATGCCCACACGTGGACACATAAAATAATAATAACAATTCAAACTTCCTATCAATGTTCGTAGACTCAGCACTTTATATTCATTGCCCTTAAGGATGCCCCAGGAATTCAGTGCTGGCATTGACTCCTTTGACCAGACCCCTTTATATGTCAAGGTAATTGCACCAAATTGCAATCGGTCACACTCGTATTTTTCTGTAAGGGCTCTTGTCGTACTTTGTTGTCGGTATTTGCCTACCTTCTCTTTGTGCATTTCGGCTAAATCACGACCATCTGTAGTTACCTATGCATCAAGCACGAAGAATACCAGAAGGTCAGGTTTCCTGATTCCTTCTGCTGTATGCAAACTGTCTTCAACAACGGTCTGGTATCCCGCCGCCCTTAACTTACCTTCAATATAGGTCACGATGCCATTGTGTCGATAAGTCCAGTGAGCCCTAGTTCTACGGCATCCCTGAACTATGTGATTCAAAGTTTCTTGAGCTTCACAACCATATCTACACCTTCTATCCAGTTCGGCTCTACCACGAGAGCATCTGGACCGGTTAGGGAGTGCGTTCATCCGCAACTGTATAAAGTCCCTACCAGACAAAAGTCTGGAGGGTTCCTTTACTGGTTTGCGGCTGGTTTGGGAATCCCATATGTCGGCAGTGCAGTATTGGAGGGCACTCCTTGATCAACTACCGATGAATGTGGTGTCCCAACAATCTCGCCAATATGAAGAAGAAGGGGGTGAAATTTTTGGTTATTGTCCTCAAAGTGGACAAATTGTCCTATTTCAATTGTTTGTTTTTTTTGCGATGTGGCGCTGTCTAGTGCGTGGTGGTAAATTGTGGTATAATGATTCACAACCATATTTAGAAACTCCACCATTGATTCTATGCCTGGTCAAAATTCCGTTAAAATCTATTTCCACAAAGTGCGTCAAAAGGTGATTGGAAAAAATAGTTTATAATTTCTTCTTCAAAAATTTCATAGACATCCGATTTGACGAAAACTTTAAACTCGATTTTCTCAAAACACCAAAAAAATTATACACTATTGTTTTATTAAGGGGACGATATATTATATGATACCAAAAAAGTGTAACGCATTAAAGGAGACGAGTTAGACCCCACGTATCTTACGACCAAATTCGTTTTAGAACTTTTTAAATCGATTAAGCTATGTCCGTCTGTCTGGCTGGATGGCTGGTGAGCAGGATAACTCGAGTAAACCTTAACGGACCAGTATGAAAATTTACCAGTATTAATATTTTTTAAAACGAACTTATGGGATAGTAAATGGGCAGAATAGCCTCACGCCTTCTGGTACCTCCCATACAAAATTACCTATTTTTGGATAATTAATATTTCTTTCATAACTTCCAAACGCATGACCGGTGGATATTTAAATTTGGTCAGTTTATTTATCCTGCAATAGTAGACAAACCCTAAGAAAACCGAATTCTTACCACACCCCTTCTGGTACCTCCCATACAAATGACCGAATTGACCCTCATAGTTTTACAGGCATATTTTTTTTGTGAGTAAACTGAATTCACTCAAATTTTGTGTGTGATGTTCGTTTATGAAATTTAAACTCATCAATGGATATGGACTATATCGGTTCACGCCTTCTGGTACCTCCTATACAAAATGACCTGTTTTTGGAAAATTAATATTCCTCCCATAAGTTTCAAAAGGACACTTATGGGTTAATGATAGTTGGTCGATTAGTTTATATTGTAATAGTAGGCAAAACATCAGATAACACTAACTATTTGACACACCCCTTCTGGTACTTCCCATACAAATGACTAAATTCACCCTCATAGTCTTACACACATATGTTTTTTGTAAGTTCACTGAATTCAGTAAAATTTTGAGTAAGTTGTACGGTTGTGGAAATTTGAATCAGGAATGATAATGGACTATATCAATTCACCCCTTCTGGTACCTCCCATACAAAATGACTTTTTTTGGAAAATAATATTTTTACCATAACTTCCAAACGGACACTTGAGGCGTAATGAAAATTGGTCGATAAATTTATATTGTAATATGAGGTAAAACCTCAGAAACCCTAACTATTTGATACAGCCTTCTGGTACCTCCCATATAAATAATCGGTATTGCCTCTTTTACATACATATCAGTTTCTATATAGGCTGAATTCAGACAAGTTTTGCCAAGGTAAGCGTTCATTGAACGTTGATGTACGATAAAAAAGCAGACACGTTCTGCTGGCCCTAATTGTACCTCCAATACAAGTAAGTCAAATTTTTTACAGTTTTCCTTCACAAGCAGGCAAAAAATAATGCACAAGTAATTATACCATCACCCTTAGGGATAGGGGTATATATCATTTGGTACGACCTAAAAGTGTAACACATAGAAGGAGTCACTTAAGACCCTAGGTATCTTTGAAATAAATTCGATTCATGACTTTTGAGTCGTTTGAGCCATGTCCGTCTATCTGTCTGGCTGTCCGGCTAGAGTGCGCACGATAAATTTCGAAAAACGCAACCAAATGTTTTGAAATTTTTCAGGAGTTAATATTTTCCCAAAAATACTTACGGTATTGTAAATGGGCTACATGGCCCCGACCCTTCTGTTACCTCCCATACAAAGGCATCATTCCACCCACTTTAGAAATCGAGCAATAATATCAACACACCCAACGGGATCGTACCCAAATTCTGTATTTAGTAAAGCTATAACAGGATAAAGTTTTGAAAAAAAAAATTGGAAGTCTAGCCACTCCCCTTCTGGTACCTCCCATACAAATGTACCTTTCCGCTCACTATAGAGATGGAGTAATAATGCCAATAAATCAAACGTGATCATACCCAAATTCTTTATTTAGAAATGCTATAACAGGAAATGGTTTTTGAGAAAAAAATTGGAAGTCTAGCCACGCCCCATCTGGTACCTCCCATACCCATCAGATACCGCTCACTTTAGAAATCAAATAATATTATTAATAGACCTAACGCGATCGTGCCCAAATTCTGTATTTAGTAAAGTTCAAGCAGGAAAAGGTTTTAGAGAAGAAATCTGGAAGTTTGGACACGTCCATTCTGGTACCTCCCATACAAATGTACCACTTCGCCTACTTTAGAGATGGAGTTAAATATCAATACACCCAACGCCATCGTGCCCAAATGCTGTATTTAGTAAAGGTATAACATGATAAAGTTTTGGAGAAATAATTTGGAAGTCTAGACACGCCCCTTCTGGTACCTCCCAAACAAATGTACCACTCTGCCCACTTTATAAATCGAGTAATAATATTAATATAATAGGAATTTTATCGTTTTACTGAAGGTGATGGTGTATGTAAGTCGGGTTGCCCGACTGAAACTTTCTTATTTTTTTTATTAAAAATTAAAAATCTATTAATTTCAATAACTAAAAATTGGAACTATATCTTATGGGACCGGCCGTGGCATAGTGGTTAGAACACGCGACTACCATGCGGGAGATCGCAGGTTCAAACTTAAAAGAAAAAAAATTAAATAAAATTTTCTTTCATTGTCGGCTCCCCTCGAATGTTGTTGACAGCAACTTCGCAGTATTAAGCGTCGATTCAATCGTCGTGTCTAGTAAGAGCTTCTCAAACAGTGACGTTCGCATTCGTCGATAAACAAGTAGGTGCCGTTAGTTGTGAATCTAAAAATAGAAAGCGTGTTAATTCACAACAACGCGAGAAGCTATCCCATACCTCATTCGTGGGGTGAAAAGGGAAATTAAGTTTTTAAGTTTTTATATATTATATTGGGTGATGGTATTTATCAGTATTGCGAAAGGTCTACAGAGATATAACCTTGTTAAAATATAAACAAAGTGCCACAAATTCACATTAAGCAACAAAATCCATTAAATTATTACGGCAGCCAATTTGACAAAACAAATAATGGAGATGTTCTTATTTTTAAGGGCTACTTTCACGCGCAGCTCTCAGAATTAAGTCTCGAATTAATGAGCTAAAAATGTTGTACTGAGTTATATATAAGCCAGCTATAGAGAGCACTTTAAACTTATGCTATGCAACACCAAAGACTTTATTATTTTAAATGAATTATGATCCCACGATAAGAAAAATAATTGAAAGTTTTTTCTATGGTAAAGTTTTACGGTAATTTTTTTCTGGGAAAATTTTAGTCCAAATTTCAATTGTTGGAAAACTTGTTTCTCATATATTAGCCTTACTTAAGAACCATTTGTCCGACTGTATCAGTAAACATAGGAACCAAAGGCGTAGACAGGTAGGGAAATCTGTCAAAATCTTATTGAAGCAGTGAAGAAATTTCACTAAGGTGATCTGACGATAACAATTTGTTTTTAATCTCTGAATCAATGAAATTAACTAATTTTTAGGTAAAAGTACTCATGCAGACGCTTAGAGGCATGTATCGAAGCTGTAGAAATAGTTATAATTTAGAAATTGCTAATGAATTCACAAAATATTAAGAGTTCATCCTTGAAATTATTGGGAAAATTTAGACTATTATTGGAAGTACTAGTACGCAGAACGATTGTGTTGAACTTTAACAATATTTAGTGCACTTGCAACAAAGATTGAAAGTGATTGAAGATACCAAAAGAGTTGTAGAAAAAATTCGGTTTTCCGAGATTTTATCTACTACTATAAGATAATTAGACTGACAAAATTCAAATATCGTCCTGTTTTTCTTTTAGAAAGTTTTGTTTTTCATTAGGAAATTAAAACTTAACTTTGGAAAATAATAAAACTGCTAAATCTTTACTCGAGTTATCCTGCACACCAGCAAGCCGCCCAGACAGACGGACGTGGCTCCAGAATTGAATTCGCTCTTAAGGTACTTAACGTCCAACGAGTCTCTATTAATACGTTACACTTTTTCACGTGTCAAGCGATATAGGGGTTGACTAAATACAAGTTAATTTTAAAATAAATTATTTTAATCCAGAAGCGCTTCAAAATATTATGGCCAATGTCATCAAAGCAATCCGTGAGCAACAGCCCCAAAGCATTAACCAGGTCTTGGGAAATTGGAGTGACAGAATGAGGTACTTCGATGCGAGCCGATGCAGCCAATTGAACGAACACAGTAAAAATATTAAAAATAAAGCAAACGAGTGTGGAAAAAAGAATTTTTGAGGCAACCAATTCCATACTCGATTTCCGAATAGATTATTTTAACAAGACATGAGACAAAATTAAAAGTCGAAAAAATAGACAAGCCCGGTCTCGGCAGTTTTAACCTAACTCGGACACGAGGAATCGAACTGCATCATTAGATTTTTGAATTACAATGACGGTTTCGTACAAAAATTTTTAGGGTTTTTTTACTTTGAATATTGTGTTGCTAAATTCCTTCTTTTGTCAATTTCTTCTATCAATCTATGTTATTTTAACCATAAATGTAATATTTTAATGCACGTTAGGCCTTCAGGTTGTAGAAATGTCAAAATAATCAAAGGCAATACATGAATAATAATAAAATCCTCGTTTGTGTACTTTTATAATAAATAAACCTATTTTATCTCATTTGTCCAGTTATTTTACTGTCGTCGATTAATAAGTACAGGCAGTCTGCAGAAATTAAAAAAAATCGATATTTTCGAAAAAGGATCAGCTAGGATTTGAATTCATGCTTTTTTTTATTTACTTCATGCAACCTAAAACTGTTTTAAGCCTACCGTCTACAGTGGGAAAAAAGTTTTTTTTTGTATTATTGGAAACAAAATGGTGCATTAAATGTACGTTTTTTTATTCTAAAATCCTTACCGTTATTTGTTTAAAAGTTATCAAATTCGATGAAAAAATAAATTTTTGACTTTTTTTTCAAATATTTTTTGAATTTAACAATTTTTTTTATTTTGACAGATGATGTAATATGTTAGGTATTGGTCTTTTTAAATGAAAAGCACACTACTTAGCCTTCTTATAAACACGAAATATTTTTTTATTTGGAGTTTAAAACAGATTTTTTTTTATATATATGCAAAAAAATTCATGGTGCCTCACCAATTTGACTTTTTTTACAGAAGACTTTCCTCTTTCCAGGTTATATAATAAGATTTGTTCTCATCGGATAATAACTGTGACCAGGTCAATATAGTTTTTGCTTTTATTTCATTAAGTATGCTAATATATGCTCACAATAATTGCGGAAGTTCAAAATTTTTTGAACACATAATACAAAAAATGTTTGAAATTATAGTCAAAAATAATTTTTTCATCGACTTTAACATAAAAGATAAGGAATTCAGAATAAATAAAACTTTCAAACAATTTTGTTTCCAATAACAAAAAAACAACTAAGTTTAAAAAAATTAATTTTTTAGTACTACATGAATTCGATAACCTTTGTTTAATAAAACATTTTCAAAACAATGAATAATGATTTTTCGTTAGGTATTAAGTTTCAATTTTTTTTGTAAACATACTATTAACATGAAGTGTAAAACCGACTGCCCGCCTCCCCCTACGCCCATGATAACAACAATATCTAATATTAATTACTTCTATGTAATTTTTGTGTATCGACGATAGATAATTGAGAAGTAACCCGCCAGAGACTCATTTTTTAGCTACTGCACACCATTGAATTTAAAAAAAGACAACTATTATAGTGATATTTTTTTTCGTTTAATATTTTAAAAGTCATTACATTTTAATGTATATTTTTAATCAATTATAATAATAGAACTTATTTAATATTTATATAATGAATTTTTACAATAATTTGAATTATTTATAAAATTATATACAATTATAGATTTTAAAACTAAACCTAGAGCTAATGTACACAAACAATTTTATTTAAAGGTTTTTCTAAGATCTAGTTTACAAATGTTATATTATGCATAGTAATGATTATACATTTTAGTCGTGGCTTCTTCCAAATATTTCCGGGGGATCCTTTTTCTGCCAATTTCACGACGATGCAATTTAAAATGCCAACACTCCGTTTCTCTATTGGCCTTCCGACATATTTGATGACTTGCTTGCTTCCGTTGCTTTAGTTTGGGCTCGCGGAAGAGTTGCCGCCTTACACGATCTACCGCAGCATCGTGTGATGTGAGTCTTGGTGGCCTCATCAGTTTGTCGAATGTATCCCATTTTTGTTGGTGATGATCACAATCAACTTGAAAGGATATGACGATGCCTTTCCATGCACTTAATTGTCGTGCGCACTCGTTCACAAAGAAACGCTTGTGAGAGCAACTGATATATGCATGCAGCCGTCTAAGGCGCTGCATTACTAGTATTAGACACCAGAAACGAGGATCTCTGGCACCAATAGAAGTTCTTTTGCCGTTATTCATTTTAAAATTGAAAAAATTAAAACTTGAAATTTTTGAATGTTTTAGCGTGATGAAGTTCAATCAACAACTGATAGCAACATGAGCTCTCGGCTGTGCTTAAATAGTAATTTTTGCTGTCAGGCCTCTGCGTGTGCGCTGCTGCTCATAGTACAGGTAGCCAAGTAGCTGCGTAGTGTCATCGAATACCGCCAATCCTTGTGGTAATTGCATCCTTTAAAAGGAAATTCCCAAAATGATGCAATGTGTGTGCGTGCGGTTGTGCTTTAGTACAGGTAGTCAAGTAGCCGCGTAGTGTAGTCTAATTCTGCTAATCCTTTTGGTAATTGTCTCCTTTATAAGGAAAATCCATAATGTTGACTATCACTTCTGTGCTAATGCCAACATGAGGATTGGCCCGTGCCTAAATAGTAGTTTCTGCTGCCAGCTGTGTGCCAAGTAATTGTCTTCTTTCAAAGGAAATGATCACTATCATAATTGTCACTTAACTTTGCTTATACCAACTTGGGCACTAAAACATCCTTAAATAATAGTTTTTGCTGCCAGGTAAGTGCGTGTGCGCCGTTGCACTTTAGTACAATTAATTCCGCTAATCCTTATGGTAATTGTCTCCTTTAAAAAGAAATGGACTAAAGCATTGCACAGATTGCAAAGAGAAGGATTGCGCCTAGATTATCCACACGTCTCAATTTGCATATGGGCGATCATATAACGACATGAAGACTGATTATGTGTTTCCAGCTAAATTGTCAAAAAAACAAAACCACTTATGCGATGTTTATTAGTTAGCGAAATAATTGTGACCAAATTTAAATATCCTGCAGTTGTCTGTTTGGAAGTTATGGGAGAATTATAAATTTTCCATAAATTGATCGTTTTGTATAAAAGGTAGAAGAAGAAGTAGAATTATTCTGCACATTTGCTATTCCATCACTGTGGTTTGAAAAATTTAATACAGGGTGGCGTACCAATTGTGCAAAATAAGAAATTCAAATGTATATATTTTTTTTTAAATCAAAGTACTTTATTATTATTTTATTGTATATAAAATTACATTTTATGTTATTTAACTAATTGGTTTGGAAGATGATAGACCGTTAACGATCTCCATGTTCATCCACGCCTTAGCGACACTGGTTTAGAAAATCATTAATTCATTGCGGTCTATAGGGTTAAAGTCGATATCGCCTTAATTATTGTTTTAATGACCACAACTTGAGCTTGACATAAGCCCATACAGAGCAATCTGGTGCGGTCGTCTTCAACATCTTTAAGTAATGATGGCCATTGACTGTTAATGTTACACACGTAGCACGATTCGTGCGCCACCCTGTAGTGTTAAATTTTCATTAGGATCATCGAAGGTTTTCTCGGGTTATCCTGTCCACCAGTTATTCAGCCAGCCAGATAGACAAACGGTCATGGCTCAATCGTCTTAAGGGTTATAAAAAAAATCAACGATTTTATACTCAGTCTTAGCCGAAACAGTTACAACAGTAATACACATTATACTTATCGGTTGATAAAAGTATTTAAAGAACTATCACTCTAATTTTATAAACCTTTTTTTTTGGTTTATACAAGTTGAAAACTTTATATTTTAGACTTGTCAACTTTTCTATACATTATTGCCTTGAAACTGTATAACAATTCGAAAAAAGATTTTTCCTATTTGTACTTGTTATTAATCAAATACTATTTAAATCTTCTTCTTCTGCGTAATTCCAAGCGCTTCGGTCTTTTGCGCTCCGTAGATAGTTAGTCACACCAAGTTTAGAAAACTCACCTTCCAGCGCATTTAATATATTTCGTCGCGATTGACTACGTCGATGTCGTTGTACAGGCAACACAGCTCGTGGTTTATACGACGACGATACTCGCCGTTAACGATGACGGGTCCAAATATTTTATAAAGTATTTTTCTCTGAAGACTTCCAAAATAAATTGATCCGGCTTTTACTGTAGAGCAAGATAGCTAGGATCAGAGTTTGTTAGTGTGGGTCATTGTTCTTCAAGAAAGTTCTTTGTCACGCTTGGTTAGCGCATAGTAGCAGCGGCTTATGGCGGAGACAAGGTAGACAAAATCATTTACCACTTCAAAGTTATAGCTCTCAACGTTCACGCAGCGTCCCAGACGAGTAGGCTCTTTGTTCATTGAAACAAATTACTTGGCTTTGTTCTCATTTATCAACAGACCAGATTTCCGCCTCTGCCCTTGCAGATGGTGATCCCTGTACCCAAACCTTTGTTTCTACCTTCGATACAACTTTGGGGCTTAACTTCTATCCCTGGCTCTTTCACAGACACTTTTTTTGCCTGAACAGGGGTTTTATCTCTCTCCACTACTCATTCAACGCTCCGTCAGCGAAAAAAAATTGATGCCACCACCCCTACATATGGTCCTTATAGGCTTTTTTTTCTATGTTTGTTATATGGTGTACAATCTTAGTAAGGTTTAGATTGTGGACACGTGTAGCAGATCACAATACATATCGATATCTGCTGATCCATTGTTAGACAAGGAGAAAGAGAATAATAGAAGTAAGTACAAAAGTGGGAGGTTAGAAAGAGAAGAGTAACTTGTGAGTACCCCCAATCGTCATTTTGGCCCAGGTTATTGAAGTGCCTACTCCGACTGAGCTGAGAGACTCAAGGTCTTCTATATAAACTTCCCACAAGTATCTTAGTCTGCTACGTGCTAGAGCAAGACAGTTACTTAGAGATTGGAATCAGCGGTATTCGGGCCACAGCGATCTAGCAACGATCGATTCACGAGATCCATGCCGGCTATATTCTACATCCAATCCTCCACTATGCTAAAAAGGTACCAAATGTTCGGGTGAACATCTTCCAAAGAGTCATGATCAGGCATAGTACAGACTCCTCTGGCCAGACTTCTCTGACCTATTTATAACCAGCAGACCCTGACATCCTGATGTTATAGTACAGTCAACATCTCCTCCTCACATTTTCTCACCAACATTGATATACACACTGTAGATGTGACCACTTTTATTGCAGCATGTCTATCCACACAGATGGTTATCCGTTTACTTGTATCGATTCCACATCCCAAAATAGCCTCCGAGGTATTCTGCAAGGCTAGTACCTCAGCCTAAAAAACCGCAACAGTTGTTATGTAGCCTAAAAAAGTGGCATAGTTGCATGAATTCACAGTAAACACCAGACGTCAGTAAAGATAGAATAAATGTGGTCACCATAAGGAGTCCAGCTATCATTACGATCTTCAACGTTTAACTAACGGAAATCTACACGTTTCTTCAAAATATTTGTCAGAAAAGTGGCAGATGTAACAAACGCCATGACCCAAAAGTTGCTATAACTTTCACGTAGTTGCTATAACTAGTTTCCGCACCAAACGCAACTACTTTTTTTAGATCACGTAACCAATCAAGGTTATATTCATATTCATTACTTGTACAATATTTGCCAACACATAGTGGTATACCAAATTTTTCGTATAAATTGGCAACGGTCTCTTTCGCGGATAAGTGAGAGGGCATGACTTTTTAAAGCAAAGAGCATAAACTTTCCTTTTTACCTCTACAATTGTACTAAAGGTTCCCTCCTGTTGTATGCTGCCGAATCATGGGTTCTTACGACAACGGACATACAAAACCTGAGAGTATTCGAGAAAAATTACTCCGAAAAATATATGCATGGACCTATCTGTGTCGTGGATGAACCATGAGCTGTATGAGATTTACCACGACATCTTCGTAGCTAAAAGAGTCAGAATCCAACGACTACGATGGCTGGGACGTGTTGCGAGGATGGATGCGAATGCAGCAGCGAGAAAGGTGACAGAGCAGGGAGACCCAAACTTCTTTGGAAGGACCAAGTGGTTGGCGAAGTGCCACCACCAAACAGTTGTTTTCAACGGATTTTCGAGTACCCTTATTGCAAATTCCAGAATTTGGGTCTGGCAATGCCGTCCAACAATAACGAATGTCGTTCAATTCCCATTTGTTGTGTTTGGTGGAGGCATCAATACGACAACAGCACAACAACTACAACAAATTGATGTTTTAGAGTCATGGACTGTTAACACCATCTTATAATTGATACATCTTAGTCTGTTCATAGCACTCGTTGAAAAAAGTGAAAAAGACAAGCAGTACAACGGTGCTCGCTCCCGCCATATGAATATACATTTTTAAATAACTTCCAAACTAGTGTTTTAATCGCGGGTTTTTTCGTGCAGGCATTTAATATATACTACAGTAGACCGATTAATGTGATTTTATTTTGGGTACTTTTCAGGATCCTACAGATCTCCGGCACAAACGCCGGCTTCGGTCCAACTTCTCCAGCACAAGCGCCGGTAGGTTCAATAACGGCTCTGGCACAGGCGCCGACACCTGTACTTTTGGCAACAGCTCCAGGATAAGCGCCGGTACCTGTACGATATTTTGCTCCGGCACCTATTATATTACCTCCCATCCAGCAGCGTCCCTACAACCACCAGCACCGGTAAGTCCTTCTGGTACATATGCGCATGGGTTCCAACTGGTTACTCCATTTCGATTTTATTTGCAAATTGCATGTATGTTATGTTATGTTTGTTAGTTAAAATAGGTACCTTGATTGTTTGAGTTATGACTGTTTACCCAACAATCTGCCTTGCTGCATTTAATATTATTATATCTGCCTTGCTGCGTTATTAAGACAGTGACCTGTCTCGGTTAATTTAAATACTTACTTACTTACTTAGCTGGTACTTCTATGCAATCCCAGTGGATTATATACCGCACGTAGAAAAATATTATAAGCGCCTCGATCTTATGCGCTACTTCTCCAGTTAGTCACACCGAGTTCTGTAAGGTTCTCAGTAACCTGGTCTTTCCAACGGAGTTTGGGTCGCCCTCTTCTGCGCCGTCCATCGAGTTCATTGTCGAAGACTTTTCGAGCTGGAGCATTTTCGTCCATGCGTACAACATGACCTAGCCAACGCAACCGTTGCACCTTAATGCGTTTGACCACGTCAATGTCAGTGTACAGCTCGTACAGCTCATGATTCATACGACGCCGATACTCTCCGTTAACGATGATGGGCCCATATATTTTACGGAGTATTTTTCTCTCGAATACCGCCAGAACCGATTCATCCGCTTGTGTCATATCCCAGGATTCTGAGCCATACATTAAGACAGGTAGAATTAGTATCTGGTATAGCTTGAGTTTTGTTCGTCGAGAGAGGGCTCTGTCATTGAATCGCTTGCTTAGTCCGTAGTAGCATTTATTTGCAAGCAGGATTCTTCTCCGGATTTCTAGGCTGACATTATTTGCTTTGTTGATGGCGGAGCCTAGGTAGACAAAATTATCTACCACCTCGAAATTATAGTTGTCAACGTTCACTCAGTTTCCCAAACGAGTAGATTCTTTGTTCGTTGAAACTAATAACTTCGTTTTGTCCTCGTTCACCGTAAGGCCTATTTTCGCTGATTCCTTCTGTATACCTGAGAAGGCTGCAGTCACATCCCGCAGTTTTCGACCGATGATGTCTACGTCATCAGCGTACGCGAGTAGCATGTGGCTTTTGTTGAATATAGTGCCACTCGTGTTTACTGCAGCTTTTCTCATTATCATCTCCATCACAATGTTGAAGAGATCGCACGATAGGCCGTCGCCTTGTTTTAGGCCTCGTTTGGTATAGAATGGCTCCGTAAGGTCCTTGCCAATCTTCACCGAAGACTTCGTGTCAGTCAGCGTCATTCCGCAAAGACGTATCAGCTCCGCTGGAATACCAAACTCAGCCATGGCTTCAAGTAATTTCTGCCGTATCGGGCTGTCGAAGGCAGCTTTATAGTCGACAAAAAGATGGTACGTGTCGATCTGTTTCTCTTGGATCTTTTCCAGGATTTGCCGAAGTGTGAAAATCTGGTCAGTTGTTGATTTTCCAGGTCTAAAGCCACACTGATAAGGCCCGATCAGGTTGGATAACACTGGCTTTAGTCTTTCACATAGCACACTCGACAGGACCTTATATGCGATGGGTAATAGGCTGATCCCGCGGTAGTTGGAGCACACACTTGGATCACCTTTTTTCAGCACAGGACATAATACGCTTACATTCCAATCGTCGGGCATGTACTCTTTAAGCCAAACCGTGCGTAGGAGCTGGTGCATGCTCGCTATCAACTCCTCGCCACCGGACTTGAAGAGCTCTGCGGGCAGACCGTCGGCACCGGCTGCTTTGTTGTTTTTCAGCCGCGATATTGCTCTTCTTACCTCGGCTTGACTTGGTGGTGGGCAATCTAAGCCGTCGTCGACAATTGGCGTGATAACTTCACGTGCGCTGTCTTCTGGAACCAGCAGTTGCTGGAAGTGTTCTCTCCATATGTGCAGCACACTCTGCGTATCCGTGACCAGATTTCCATCACTGTCCTTACAGGTGGGGAGGCCATTACCGTATCCATTTGCTCTTACTTTCTGGTAAAATTTTCGGGCCTCACCTCTATTCCTGTATCGCTCTATATCCTCGCTCTCCCGTTCCTTCATCTGACGTTTTTTCGCCTAAATAGCTGTCTCGTTTTACTTTCTCCTTATGCCGTTCCCTAACAGCACGGGTTACAATTGGCTGTAGCGTTGCCATATAAGCAGCATCCTGTTCCTCAGACGCTATGCGACATTCTTCATCGTACCAGGATTCGTCTGAGCGCCGTTTTTCATATCCTAGCACGGTTGTTGCGACGGTTGCCATGGAATGCGCAATATGCTGCCACTGTGTATCGGGAACGTCAGAAGTAGAGGCGTTGTGTCGTAAAAGTTGGGAGAGTTGGTCGGAGTAGGCAGTAGCTATCTCTGGGGTTTGCAGCTTCGCGATGTCCAGCTTTCTTTGTGTTTGGTTACGTGCGTTTTTCGCTCTGCTCAATCTTGTGCGAACCTTGGCTGCAACCAGGTAATGATCCGAGCCAATATTAGCACCACGGATCACACGCACGTCCATGACACTAGATGCATGCCTGCCATCAATTACCACATGATCAATTTGATTTTTGGTGTTTTGATCGGGGGATAGCCAAGTTGCCTTGTGGATATCTTTGTGCTGGAATCTGGTTCCACTAACTACCATGTTCCTTCCCGCTACGAAGCTAACCAGCCTAAACCCGTTGTCTGACGTGTCGGTATGCAGGCTGAATTTACCGATCGATGGACCAAGAACATCTTCCCTTCCTATTTTTGCATTAAAGTCTCCCAGAACAATTTTAATGTCGTGGCCAGGGCAGCGGTCGTATGTTTCCTCTAGGCGCTCGTAAAATGCATCTTTAATCTCATCGTCTTTATCTTAAAAAAAAATTTATTTAAAAATATTTTGCCCGGATGCGAATGGTGGCTATTCGGTCACTTACAGGGTTAAACCGCGAGACCAGGTGTCGAAGTCTCTTGCCGACTATGAAACCACATCCAAATTCGTGTCTTTCTGCATGGCAGCTGTAAAAGATGTCACAGTTCTTTCGTCGTGTGCATCCCTGTCCCGTCCATCTAATTTCCTGTATGGCGGTGATGTCAGCCTTGTATTTGTCGAGGACATCCGCCAGTTGGATAGAGGCACCATCTCTGTAAAGAGTTCGGACATTCCAGGTGCATATCCTTAAATCATGGTCCTTATATCGTTTGCGGGGGTCGTCAACATTTGGGGGGGTTCTTGTTATATTTATTCTCCGTGTTTTCATAATAAATTTTGTTTAAGGAGAGTGGCTTATTAGGCGACCGCTCCCGATCCTAGTTTCTTGGGGCTGCCAACGCCACTAGGAGAGCCGGTGTTGAGCTTCAGTAACTTCTGTTACCTACTCCCTAAGACGCACCGGTGGTAGCATGCCGATTAGGTTACTCAACGTTTCGCCTTCTAACTCTAGCTAACTTCTAAGCGGTTGCTTTAAAGTCATTGCCCAGGGAATACTTGGTCTAAGACCGGAAGTAGTTAGCTGCTTGAACAGTGCCGCAAAGGAATCGATTCTGGTCACTCCCAAGTGAGTGACAATCAGTAACTTTCAGCCTCTGGGCAAAGTCCCATTCCCCTTTAAATACTTATAACTAAACTAAAGCCAATTCAAATAAAGCATAACTTAAAGTAATTAAAAAACCCGGAATACAGTTTAACAACTTATTTAACTTAATTTCAGACACAAAAGAGATATACCGAAAGGTTTACAGATATATAACCGTGTTAAAATATAGAAAAAGTGCTAAAAGTCCGCCGTAAGCAAAAAAATTCGTACGGCCATTTAATTATTATGGCTACTTTTACGTGCAGTTCCCAGAATTGAGTCCCGAATACATGAGCAGATAAACGTTGTACAGTGTTATAAGTCAGATATATAGAGCACTTTAAAGTTGCGCTATACAACACCAAAGAAACTCTAATAAATGAATTATAATCCCACGATAACAAAAATAATCGAAAGTTTTTTTCTATGGTAATGTTGTTTTTTTGCACATTTTATTCCAAATTTCAGTAAACATAACATTTTCTAGTTTAAATTACTTCAATGTATTTTGTATATCGACGATGGATAATTGAGAAATAACCCGCCAGATAATCATTTTTCAGGTACTCCAGATCATTGAAATTAAAAAAAGACAACTATTATTGTGGGTTTTTTTTTATCTTTTAATATTTTAAAAGCCATTAAATTGTTATGTACATTTTTAATCAATTGTTATACCAGAATTAATTTAATATTTATAAAATCCATTTTTACAATATTTTTAATTATTAATAAAATTATATATATATTTATTGCTTTTAAACCTAAACATAAAGCTAAAAGTACAAACACAATTGTATTAAATGCTTTTTTTATGATATAGTCTTAAATTTGTAAATGTTATGTTATACATATGTTATAATATTAGTGGTGGCTTTTTCCAAATATTTCCGGGGGATCCTTTTTCTGCCAATTTCACGACGATGCAATTTAAAATACCAACATTCCGTTTCCCCATTTGGCTTTCGACAGATTTTTTGCTTCGCTTGCTTGCGTTGATTTAGTTTGGGCTCGCGGAAGAGTTGCCGCCTTACACGATCCACTGCAGCTTCGTATGATGTGAGTCTTGGCGGCCTCATAATTTTGTCGAATGTATTATATCTTTGTTGGTGATGATGGCAGCCATCTTTAAAAGATATGACGATGCGTTTCCATGTATATATTTGTCGAACGTACTCATTCAAACAAAAACGCTTGAGAGGGCTATTGATATTGCCATGGACCCGTCTAAAGCTCTGCTTCATTTTTATAAGCCAAGAGCCACAATGATCCCTGGCACGAATAGAATTTCTGTTGCGTTTACCCATTTTAGGATTGAAAAAAATGTAAATTGAAATTTATGGATGTTTAAACGTGATGAAGTTTAATCAACAACTGATATCAACATGAGCTCTCGGCTGTGCTTAAATAGTAATTTTGCTGCCAGGCATCTGCGTGTGCGCTGCTGCGCATAGTACAGGTAGCCAAGTAGCCGCGTAGTATCATCAAATACCGCCAATCCTTGTGGTAATTGCTTCCTTTAAAAGGAAATTCCCAAAATATTGCCAGGTGTGTGCGTGTGCGCGGTTGCGTTTTAGATCAGGTAACCCAGTAGCCACATAGTGTTGTCTAATTCTGCTAATCATTTTGCTAATTATCTTCTTCAAAAGAAAATCGTCTTACTATTGACTATCATAAATGTCACTTAACTGAGCCAATGCAAATATGAGGTTTGGACCGTGCCTAAATAGTAGTTTTTGCTGGCAGCTGTGTGCCAAGTAGCTGCATAGTATCATCAAATTCCGCGAATCCTTTTGGTAATTGTCTCCTTTACTAAGAGACAGATTGCGCCTGGATTTTCAAAACGTCTCAATAATCATATGGGCGATCATAAAACTGTAACGATGTGAAGACTGATTCCAGCTAAATTGTCATAAAAACAGAACCATGTATGTAATGTTTATTCGTCTGTTAAAGCGAAATGTATGTGAAGAAATTCAAATATCCTGCTGCTTGTACTTCTTCTTCTTTAATGACAGAAGTATTCCAAGCACTTCGGTCTTTTGCGCTCCGTTGATAGTTCGTCACACCAAGTTTAGTTAACAGCTATTTCACATGGTCCATCTATCGGAGTTTTGGTCGCCCCCTCCTGCGCCGCCCATGGAGTTTATTGCCGAAAACTTTTTGAGCCGGAGCGTTTTCGTCCATTCGTACAACGTGTCCAAGCCAGCTCATTCAGTTCATTTGAACGGCTCATACAGCTCATGATTCATTCGACGACGGTACTCGCCGTTGACGATGATGGGTGCAAATATTTTGCGGAGTATTTTTCTCTCGAAGACTACTAGAATATATTGATTCGCTTTTGTTATTACCCAGGATTCTGCGCTGTAGAGCAAGACAGATAGGATCAGAGTCTGGTAGAGCAGGATCTTTGTTCTTCGAGAGAGCGCTTTGTCGTTAAATCACTTACTTAGCGCATAGTAGCAGCGGTTTGCGATCAATACTCGTCTTTTGATTTCGAGGCTGACATTATTATTTTTGTTTATGGCGGAGCCAATGTAGACAAAATCATCTACCACTTCAAAGTTATAGTTGTCAGCGTTCACGCAGCGTCCCAGACGAGTGGACTCTTTGTTCGTTGAAACAAATAACTTGATTTTGTCCTCGTTTATCACCAGACCCACTTCAGCCGACTGCTTTTCAATACTCGAAATAGCCGCAGTAACATCTCGCAATCCACGTCCAATAATATCTATATCATCTGCATACGCGATCAACATGTGACTTTTGTTGAAGATGGTACCATTTCTGTTTACTGCAGCCTTCCGCATTATCATCTCTGTTACGATTTTAAAGAGATCGCAGGACAGACTATCGCATTGTCTAAATCCTCGCTTGATTGAAAATGGCTCTGGCAGATTTTTGCCAATTTTCACTGAAGACTTCGTGTCAGTCAGTGTCATCCCGCAAAGTCGTATCACCTTCGCGTGACACCAAACTCAGCCATAGCATCTAATAGTTTCTATCGTATCGGACTGTCAAATGCAGCTTTGTAATCGATGAACAGATGGTAGGTATCGGTCTGCATTTCTTGGGTCTTCTCCAGGATTTGTCGTAGCGTGAAGATCTGGTCAATGGTGGATTTACCAGGTCTAAAGCCACACTGATAACGTCCAATCAGGCATTAGTCTTTCACATAACACACTAGACAGGACCTTGTATGCGATGGGTAAAAGGTTAATCCCGCGATAGTTGGTACACACACTAGGATCGCCTTTCTTAAGCACGGGACATATGACACTCTGATTCCAATCATGGGGCATGCACTCCCTGAGCCAAATCGTGTTTATGAGCCGGTGCATGCATGTTACCAGCTCATCGCCGGCTTTAAAAAGCTCTGCCGGAAATCCATCGGCTCCCGCAGCTTTATTTTTTTTAAGCCGTACAATTGCCGTGCTGTCCTCGTTTGGGCTCGGTGATGGACAGTCTACTCCATCGTCGATGATTGGTGCGATTTCGTCACTTATGCTGCCTTTGGGAATGTAGTAGATATTGAAAGTGTTCCCTCCTTACAGGTGGGGAACCCTGTTCTAAAACCTTTACTTTTTACCTTTTGGTTGAACTTTCGGGCCTCGCCTCTATCCCTGTAATTTGCGATATTTTTGCTCTGCCTTTTCTTCCACAGACGCTTTTTCTGCCTGAACAGGCATTTCGTCTCCCTTCTCATATCATTATAACTCTCCGTCACCATTGGCTGCAGCTTGCATTGTATGCAGCATCCATTTCTTCAGACATTTCGCGAAATCCATCATCGTACCAGGGCTTGTCTGAGCGTGATTTTTCATAACACAGTATGGTCGTTGCGGCAGTGGTCACCTTGTTACGTGTCTCTAATATGGCATTAGCTTTGGTCTTCCGGCAGCTACACGGTCTCAAGAGTCAGGTTCTCAACCCACCAACACTAACCCAGAGGACTAACAAAAAAAGGAACATTTTACACACAAAAACATTACACAAATGAACATCCTACCATAAACAAAGACCTTGATGCATGGCCCTGCACTTAACCCTCCCTTCCTCGGTTCAGAATTTTCCTTATAGTTTCTTCTGAACCCCATTTTCTAACAAGGAAACGTTGGAAGCACCGGTGTTTTGTTGCGGCTGGTTTGGGAATCCCATATGTCGGCAGTGCAGTATTGGAGGGCACTCCCTGGTCAACTACTGAAGAATGTCATTGTGGTGTCCCAACAATCTCTACAATATGAAGACGAAGGGGGTGGGGCAAAGCTCATGCGTGTCTATGGCGTTTGCTGCGAGAATAAGCCGAACGCCTGTGTTACGGCCAGTGTGAGCGTAGCCTGCAGTAGGGTACAATCACCAGGTTTATGAAATTTTTGGTTATTGTCCTCAAAGTTGACAAATCGTCCTATTTTAATTGCATGTTTTTTTGCGATACGGCGCTGTCTAGTTCGTGGTGGTAAATCGTGGTATACTGATTCACAACCATATTTAGAATCTCCATCATTGATTTTATGCCTGGTCAAAATTTCGTTAAAATCCGATTTGACGAAAACTTTAAACTCGATTTTCTCAAAACACCAAAAAAATTATACACTATTGTTTTATTAAGGGCACGATATATTATTTGATACCAAAAAAGTGTAACGCATTAAAGGAGACGAGTTAGACCCCAAGTATCTTACGGCCAAATTCGTTTCAGAACTTTTTAAATCGATTAAGCTATGTCTGTGTGTCTGGCTGGATGGCTGGTGAGCAGGATAACTCGAGTAAACCTTAACGGATCGGTATGAAAATTTACCAGTATTAATATTTTTTTAAACGAACTTATGGGATTGTAAATGGGCAGAATAGCCTCACGCCTTCTGGTACCTCCCATACAAAATTACCTATTTTTGGATAATTAATATTTCTTTCATAACTTCCAAACGCATGACCGGTGGATATTTAAATTTGGTCAGTTTATTTATCCTGCAATAGTAGACAAACCCTAAGAAAACCGAAATCCTTACCACACCCTTTCTGGTACCTCCCATACAAATGACCGAATTGACCCTCATAGTTTTACATGCATATCTTTTTTGTGAGTAAACTGAATTCACTCAAATTTTGTGTATGATGTTCGTTTATGAAAATTAAACTCAGGAATGTATATGGACTATATCGGTTCACGTCTTCCGGTACCTCTCATACACAATGACCTATTTTTGGAAAATTAATATTTCTCCCATAACTTCCAAACTGACACTTGGGGGTTCATGATAGTTGGCCGATTAGTTTATATTCCAATAGGAGGCAAAACCTCAGATAAAAATAACTATTTGACACACCCCTTCTGGTACCTCCCATACAAATGACCGGATTAACCCTCATAGTCTTGCACACATATCTTTTTTGTAAGTTCACTGAATTCAGTAAAATTTTGATTAAGTTGTACGGTAGTGGAAATTTGAATCAGGAATGATAATGGACTATATCGGTTCACCCCTTCTGGTACCTCCCATACAAAATGACTTTTTTTTGAAAATAATATTTCTACCATAACTTCCAAACGGACACTTGGGGCGTAATGAAAATTGGTCGATTAATTTATATTGTAATATGAGGTAAAACCTCAGAAACCCTAACTATTTGATACAGCCTTCTGGTACCTCCCATATAAATAATCGGTATTGCCCCCTTTACATACATATCATTTTGTATATACGCTGAATTCAGACAAGTTTTGCCAAGGTAAGCGTTCATTGAACGTTGATTTACGAAAAAAAAAGCAGACACGTTGTGCTGGCCCTAATTGTACCTCCTATACAAGTAAGTCAAATTTTTTACAGTTTTCCTCAACAAGCAGGCAAAAAATAATACACAAGTAATTATACCATCACCCTTAGGGCTGAGGGTATATATCATTTGATACGACCTAAAAGTGTAACACATAGAAGGAGTCACTTAAGACCCTAGGTATCTTTGAACCAAATTCGATTCATGACTTTTTGAGTCGTTTGAGCCATGTCCGTCTATCTGTCTGGCTGTCCGGCTAGAGTGCGCACGATAACTTTCGAAAAACGCAACCAAATGTTTTGAAATTTTGCAGGAGTTAATATTTTCCCAAAACTACTTACGGTATTGTAAATGGGCTACATGGCCCCGCCCCTTCTGTTACCTCCCATACAAAGGCATCATTCACAAATCGAATAATAATATCAACACACCCAACGGGATCGTACCCAAATTCTGTATTTAGTAAGGCTAGAAGAGGATAAAGTTTTGGAAAAAAAATTGGAAGTCTATCCACGCCCCTTCTGGTACCTCCCATACAAATGTACCTTTCCGCTCACTATAGAGATGTTTAACTAACAATACCGAAGTAATTTCTAACTCCAGCAATTCATTCACAGACGGACAGACCGATACAGTTAAACATCTTGTAAATTCCTGAAACAAATTTTCTCTTAAGATACTTTTTTCTATATCAAATGAGCCTGTTGTTCGTCAGTGGCCCCATTCCCATAGGTGGGTGTATACAAATTTATATTGCATCCCTCGGATAAGATTTAGAAGAAATTCTCGTATTTTTTTCAGAATTACATAAAAGGGAACTGCTATCTAACGATGATTCCGAACTTTTTGAGAAGCATTTAAACAAACAGACACTTGAGTACATTATACTGGACAACACATGATTTTGGGACTCAATTCTAAAATTTGCGCATGAAATAAGCCCCAAAAATAAGAACTTCTGCATCAATCGTCTTGTCAAGTTGGCTGCCTTAATAATTTAATGGCCATTCAAATTTTTTTCCTCAAGGTGGATTTTTTGCACTATTTCTGTATTTTAACACTATTATATCTGAGTATACCTTACGGAATATCTCTTCTGTGTCTACAACAAAGTTGTTAATGTTGAATAGGTACCTTAAATTGCACTGTTCAGTACAACAAAATGTACTTTTTGGTATCATAAATTGTACAAATTGGTACAATAAACTTTACATATTGACATAATAAACTGTATTTTTTGGTACCATAAATTGCCCCTTTTGTTACAATAAATTTTACTTTTTGGTACTATTTATTGTAGGTTTGGTAAAATTGTTCTTTTTGATATCATAAATTTAACTTTTTGATACAATAAACTGTACTTTTTGGTACAATAAAAGTACTGTTTGTTACAATTAATTTAACTTTGTTGATTTGTAATCCAGCTATTAAGCAAAAAGGAAAATGGGAATTTTAGAATTTTTAAGGCACTGGGTGGACTTTTTTCGGGTATATTTGTTCTGTATTTTTTCTTCGATTCAATATCTACAACTTTATTTCAGACACAAAAGAGATATACCGAAAGGTATACAGAGATATAATCGTGTTAAAATATAAACAAAGTGCCACAAATTCACATTAAGCAACAAAATCCGTATGGCCATTAAATTATTACGGCAGCCAATTTGACAAAACAAATAATGCAGAAGTTCTTATTTTTAAGGGCTACTTTCACGTGCAGCTCTCAGAATTAAGTCTCGAATTAATGAGCTAAAAATGTTGTACTGTGTTATATATAAGCCAGCTATAGAGAGCACTTTAAACTTATGCTATGCAACACCAAAGAAACTTTAATATTCCCACTTTATTATTTTAAATGAATTATGATCCCACGATAAGAAAAATAATTGAAAGTTTTTTCTATGGTAAAGTTTTACGGTAATTTTTTTTTGGGAAAATTTTAGTCCAAATTTCAATTGTTGAAAAACTTGTTTCAGAACCATTTGTCCGACTGTATCAGTAAGCATAACAACCAAGGGCGTAGCCAGGTAGGGGCAGGGGGTAGTAGCCCCCCCCCCTACAGCTAGGGAAATCTGTCAAAATCCTGGAAAATATAAAAATCAAATTAAAACAGTGAAGAAATTTCACTAAGGTGAACTGACGATAAAAACTTTTTTTATCTCTGTATCAATGAAATTAACTAATATTTAGGTAAAAGTACTCATGTATTGTTAATAACCTGCTTGTGCAGTGGTAACTCTTTACAGGCATGTATCAAAGAAATGTATCAATTTAGCAATTGCTAATGAATTCACAAAATATTAAGAGTTCCCACTTGAAATTATTGGGAAAATTTAAACTATTATTGGAAGTACTAGTACGCAGAACGATTGTGTTAAATTTTAACTATATTTAGTCCACTTGCAACAAAGATTGAAAGTGATTGAAGATACCAAAAGAGTTGTAGAAAAAATTCGGTTTTCCGAGATTTTACCTACTACTATAAGATAATTAAACTGACAAAATTCAAATATCGTACTGTTTTTCTTTAGAAAGTTATGATTTTCATTAGCCCTAGACGGGTAATCTTCGTCGATTCGACGAACACTGTTGCTTTTTTTTCAAATATCTCTCTTATTTTTCACAATATTCTATTGCCTTTTGCAATGGCGTTAGTTTGTGATGTTTTTTTTAAGCTATGCTGGCATATGACAGCATTAGCTAAGCGTAATTGTTATATTTTTGCAATAAACAAAAACTCGCGTCGTCGAAACGACGAAGGTTACCTTTTGTGTGACTTTTTGCTCTTGCAAAAAAGTCACCAAATCAAAAAATATTTATATTTTTTAAATTAAAATATTGAAAATATCGGAATTACGAGATGATTTAATTGCAAATTGTGAAAATGCTCCTGAAGACACCAATTGCGATTCAATGATCGAAGAGCAAATTGATAAATATGTCAAGGAAGATGTATTTTTGCATGAGGAGGAGTACGACTGCGATGACGATATTATACCAGATTCGGGTGATGAAAAAAATAGTGTGCCACTAAATTTGTTCCGAAATTACTAATAATGTGAAAAAAAAACAATTCGTGGGAAAAAAATAAAATTTTTGGTCCACTAAAAATAAAATAACTTAAGGCGTGGAATAAATATATTGCATCAAAGGTGATAACCGACTAGTGAAGCAATTGGCCGAACTAACCCCTTATCGTACTTCTAACAATTCGAATGCGATGATATTTCGGACGAAATTGTAAATTAGAAGAATGTTGAAATTGAGAATCCCGTTCAACGACACGAGTTTTTGAATAAATAAATTCTGGCCTTTTTGAGCCTCTTTAATCAATAATAGAAGAAAAAAATACTAAAAACAACTATTTATGAAATTGCCGAATGTTGGAAACGAAAAAGAAAAACAAAAAAAACCTAATTTTGTAAAAATTATTCTTGCGAAAAAAGAAAAATGCCAAAGATTATTTGTTATACCTGTATTTGGGGAGCACAAATTCTAACTTGTGCCTACTATACAAAGAAATAATTTTTCGAAGTGTTTTTTGTTTTAATTGATAAAATTAAGTGTATTGTAAATTTTTTTGCACAAGTTGAGAAACCATGTCTATTTTATTTTATACTTAAGAACTATTTAAATACTAGTATCTACTTGAGACCAAAAAAAATGGACTGAAAAGAGACATGCTCGAAAATAAACCAAATAACTTTAAAAATATACAGTTTTTGTGTTTTCTTCTTCGCTAGCGTCTATAATTGATTAAATATGATGTTTCGGACTGGTACGCTAGATTTTTTGCTAAGAATTTTCAAGTGAAATAGGACTTCGTCGATTCGACGAAGATTACCCTTAGTGTGTGTAAAATATGATTACCCTTCTAGGGTTAGGAAATTAAAATTTAATTTTGGAAAATAATAAAACTGTTAAATCTTTAAAACGATTATTAAAGTTTACTTGAGTTATCCTGCACACCAGCAAGCCGCCCAGACAGACGGACGTGGCTCCAGAATTGAATTCGCTCTTAAGGTACTTAACGTCCAACGAGTCTCTATTAATACGTTACACTTTTTCACGTGTCAAGCGATATAGGGGTTGACTAAATACAAGTTAATTTTAAAATAAATTATTTTAATCCAGAAGCGCTTCAAAATATTATGGTCAATGTCATCAAAACAATCCGTGAGCTACAGCCCGGAAGCATTAACAAGGTCTTGAAAAATTAGAGTGACAGAATGAGGTACTTCGATGCGAGCCGATGCAGTCAATTGAACGAACACAGTAAAAATATTAAAAATAAAGCAAACGAGTGTGGAATAAAGAATTTTTGAAGCAACTAATTCCGTACTCGATTTCCGAATCGATTATTTTAACAAGACATGAGACAAAATTAATAGTCTAAAAAATAAACAAGACCGGTCTCTGCGGTTTTAAGCTAACTCAGACACGAGGAATCAAACTGCATCATTAGATTTTTGAATTACAATGATGGTTTCGTACAAAAATTTTTAAGGTTTTTTTACTTTGAATATTGTGTTGCTAAATTCCTTCTTTTGTCAATTTCTTCTATCAATCTATGTTATTTTAACCTTAAATGTAATACTTTAATGCACGTCAGGCCTTCAGGTTGTAGAAATGTCAAAATAATCAAAGACAATACATGAATAATAATAAAATCCCCGTTTGTGTACTTTTATAATAAATAAACCTATTTTATCTCATTTGTCCAGTTATTTTACTGTCGTCGATTATAAAGTACAGTCAGTCTGCAGAAATTAAAAAAAATCGATATTTTCGAAAAAGGATCAGCTACGATTTCAATTCATGCATTTTTTTTATGTATTTCATGCAACCTAAAACTGTTTTAAGCCTACCGTCCACAGTGGGAAAAAATGTTTTTTTTTTTTATTATTGGAAACAAAATGGTGCATTAAATGTACGTTTTTTTATTCTTAAATCCTTACCGTTGTTTGTCTAAAAATTATCAAATTCGATAAAAAATATATTTTTGACTTTAATTTCAAATATTTTTTGAATTTAACAATTTTTTTTTATTTTGACAGATGATGTAACATATTAGGTATTGGTCTGTTTAAATGAAAAGCACACTACTTAGCCTACTAGTAAACACAAAATATTTTTTATTTTTCATATATATGCAAAAAAAATTCATGGTGACTTTCACCAATTTGACTTTTTTACAGAAAACTGTCTTAAAACTTTTCCAGGTTATATAATAAGATTTGTTTTCATCGGATAATAACTGTGACCAGGTCAATATAGTTTTTGCTTTTATTTCATTAAGTATGCTAATATATGCTCACAATAATTGCGGAAGTTCAAAATTTTTTGAACACATAATACAAAAAATGTTTGAAATTAAAGTCAAAAATTATTTTTTCATCGACTTTAACACATTTAAAAAAAATAAAGATAATGAATTCAGAATAAATAAAACTTTCAAACAATTTTGTTTCCAATAACACGATTTTTTAAAATCGCTCAAGAATTGCGGCTAAAAATTTCAAATGTCAAAAAAAAAAAACAACTAAAATTAAAAAAATTAATTTTTTAGAACTACATGAACTAGATAACCTAAATTTGTTAAAAAAAATTTTAGTCTACCTTTGTTTAATAAAACATTTTCAAAACAATGAATAACGATTTTTCGTTAGGTATTAAGTTTTAATGAAGTGTAAAACCGACTGCCTCCCCCCCTACGTTAGATACTGGCTACGCCCTTGATAACAACAATATCTAATATTAATTACTTCTATGTAATTTTTGTGCATCGACGATAGATAATTGAGAAATAACCCGCCAGGGACTAATTTTTCAGCTACTCCACACCATTGAAATTAAAAAAAGACAACTATTATAGTGGTTTTGTTTTTCGTTTAATATTTTAAAAGTCATTAAATTGTTATGTAAATTTTTAATTAATTATAATACCAGAACTTATTTAATATTTATATAATCAATTTTTACAATATTTTGAATTATTAATAAAATTATATACAATTAATGATTTTAAACCTAAACCAAGAGCTGAAAGTACACAAACAATTATATTTAAAGGTTTTTTCTAAGATCTAGTTTACAAATGTTATATTATACATAATAATGATTATACATTTTAGTCGTGGCTTCTTCCAAATATTTCCGGGGGATCCTTTTTCTGCCAATTTCACGGCGATGCAATTTAAAATGCCAACATTCCGTTTCTCTATTGGCCTTCCGACATATTTGATGCCTCGCTTGCTTCCGTTGCTTTAGTTTGGGCTCGCGAAAGAGTTGCCGCCTTACACGATCCACCGCAGCATCGTGTGATGTGAGTCTTGGTGGCCTCATCAGTTTGTCGAATGTATTCCATATTTCTTGGTGATGATCACAATCAACTTGAAAGGATATGACGATGCCTTTCCATGCACTTAATTGTCGTGCGCACTCGTTCACAAAGAAACGCTTGTGAGAGCAACTGATATATGCATGCAGCCGTCTAAGGCGCTGCATTACTAGTATTAGACACCAGAAACGAGGATCTCTGGCACCAATAGAAGTTCTCTTGCCGTTATTCATTTTAAAATTGAAAAAATTAAAACTTGAAATTTTTGAATGTTTTAGCGTGATGAAGTTTAATCAACAACTGATAGCAACATGAGCTCTCGGCTGTGCTTAAATAGTAATTTTTGCTGCCAGGCATCTGCGTGTGCGCTGCTGCGCATAGTACAGGTAGCCAAGTAGCCGCGTAGTGGCATCGAATACCGCCAATCCCTGTGGTAATTGCCTCCTTTAAAAGGAAATTCCCAAAATGTTGTCATGTGTGTGTGTGCGTGCGGTTGCGCTTAAGTACAGGTAGTGAAATAGCCGCGTAGTGTAGTCCAATTCTGCTAATCCTTTTGGTAATTGTCTCCTTTATAAGGAAAATCCATAATGTTGACTATCATAAATGTCACTTAACTGTGCTAATGCCAATATGAGGATTGGCCCGTGCCTAAATAGTAGTTTCTGCTGCCAGCTGTGTGTCAAGTAATTGTCTTCTTTCAAAGGAAATGATGACAATCATAATTGTCACTTAACTTAGCTTATACCAACTTGAACACTGAAACTTCCTTAAATAATAGTTTTTGCTGCCAGGAAAGTGCGTGTGCGCCGTTGCACTTTAGTACAATTAATTCCGCTAATCCTTATGGTAATTGTCTCCTTTAAAAATAAATGGACTAAAGCATTGCACAGATTACAAAGAGAAGGATTGCGCATGGATTATCCACACGTCTCAATAAGCATATGGGCGATCATATAACTATAACGACATGAAGACTGCTCATGTGTTTTCAGCTAAATTGTCAGAAAAACAGAACAACTTATGCGACGTTTATTCGTTAGCGAAATAATTGTGACCAAATTTAGATATCCTGCAGTTGTCCGTTTGGAAGTTATGGGAGAATTATAAATTTTCCAAAAATTTATCGTTTTGTATAAAAGGTAGAAGAAGAAGTAGAATTATTCTGCATATTTGCTATTCTATCACTGTGGTTTGAAAAATGTAATACAGGGTGGTGCACCAATTGTGCAAAATAAGAAATTTAAAAATATTTTTTTTAAATCAATGTACCTTATAATTTTTTTATTGTATATAAAATTACATTTTATGTTATATAACTAATTGGTTTGGAAGATGATAGACCGTTAATGATCTCCATGTTCATCCACGCCTTAGCGACACTGGTTTAGAAAATGATTAATTCATTGCAGGCTATGGGGTTAAAGTCGAGATCGCCTTAATTATTGTTTTAATGACCACAACTTGAGCTTGACATAATCCCATACAAAGAAATCTGGAGCAGTCGTCTTCAACATCTTTAAATAATGGTGGCCATTGACTGTTAATGTTACACGTAGCACGATTCGTGCGCCACCCTGTAGTGTTAAATTTCCATTAGGATCATCGAAGATTTTCTCGGGTTATCCAGTCCACCAGTTATTCAGTCTTAGCCGAAACTGTTAAAACAGTAATACACATTTTACTTATCGGTTGATAAAAGTATTTAAAGAACTACCACTCTAATTTTATAAACCATTCTTTGGTTTATAAAAGTTGAAAATTTTATGTTTTAGACTTTTTTAAACTTTTCTATACATTATTGCCTTGAAACTGTATAACAATAGTATTTAAATCTTCTTCTTCTGCATAATTCCAAGAGCTTCGGTCTTTTGCGCTCCGTAGATAGTTAGTCACACCACTCACCTGCCAGCGCATTTAATATATTTCGTCGCGATTCACTACGTCGATGTCGTTGTACAGCCAACACAGCTCGTGGTTGATGCGACGACGATACTCGCCGTTAACGATGATGGGTCCAAATATTTTAAAATGTATTTTTCTCTCGAAGACTCCCAGAATAGATTGATCCGCCTTTTACGCTGTAGAGCAAGATAGCTAGGATCAGAGTTTGTTAGTGTTGGATCATTGTTCTTCGAGATAGGGCTTTGTCACGCTTGGTTAGCGCATAGTAGCAGCGGCTTATGGCGGAGACAAGGTAGACAAAATCTTTTACCACTTCAAAGTTATAGCTCTCAACGCTCACGCAGCGTCCCAGACGAGTGATTCTTTGTTCATTGAAACAAATTACTTGGCTTTCTCATTTATCACCAGACCAGATTTCCGTCTCTGCCCTGGCAGATGGTGATCCTTGAACCCAAATCTTTGTTTCTACCTTCGATACAACTATGGGGCTTCACCTCTATCCCAGGCTTTTCCACAGACATTCTTTTTTGCCTGAACAGGAGTTTTATCTTTCTCCACTACTCATTCAACGCCACGTTACCGAAAAAAAGTTGATGCGACCACCCCAACATGTGGTCCTTGCAGGCTTTTTTTCTATGTTTGTTATATGCTGTACAATCTTAGTAAGGTTTAGGTTGTGGTCACGTGTACCAGATCACAATACATATCGATATCTGCTGATCCATTGTTAGACAAAGGAGAAAGGGAAGGAAAGAAGTAAGGAGAAGAGTGGGATGTTAGAAAGAGAAGAGTAACTTGTGAGTACCCCCAATCGTCATTTTGGCCCAGGTTATTGAAGTGCCTACTCCGACTGAGCTGAGAGACTCAAGGTCTTCTATATAAACTTCCCACAAGTATCTTAGTCTGCTACGGGCTAGAGCAAGACAGTTACTTAGAGATTGGAATCAGCGGTATTCGGGTCACAGCGATCTAGCAACGATCGATTCACGAGATCCATCGTTTGCTGGCTGTATGCTACATCCAAAAAGTACTGAATGGTCGGGTGAACATCTTCCAAAGAGTCATGATCAGGCATAGTACAGACTCCTCTGGCCAGACTTCTCTGACCTATTTATAAACAGCAGACCCTGACATCCTGATGTTATAGTACAGTCAACATCTCCTGCTCACATTTTCTCACCAACATTGATATACACACTGTAGATGTGACCACTTTTATTGCAGCCTGTCTATCCACACAGATGGTTATCCGTTTACTTGTATCGATTCCACATCCCAAAATAGCCTCCGCGGTATTCTGCAAGGCTAGTACCTCAGCCTAAAAAACCGCAACATTTGTTATGTAGCCTGAAAAAGTGGCATAGTTGCATGAATTCACAGTAAACACCAGACGTCAGTAAAGATAGAATAAATGTGGTCACCATAAGGAGTCCAGCTATCATTGCGATCTTCAACGTTTAACTAACGGAAATCTACACGTTTCTTCAAAATATTTGTCAGAAAAGTGGCAGATGTAACAAACGCCATGACCCAAAGGTTGCTATAACTAGTTTCCGCACCAAACGCAACTACTTTTTTCAGATCACGTAACCAATCAAGGTTATATTCATATTCATAACTTGTACAATATTTGCCAACACATAGTGGTATACCAAATTTTTCGTATAAATTGGCAACGGTCTCTTTCGCGGATAAGTGAGAGGGCATTACTTTTTAAAGCCAAGAGCATAAACTTTCCTTTTTACCTCTACAATTGTACTAAAGGTTCCCTCCTGGCAGTTCACTGCAGCCTCTCGGCGGATTTCTATCCCATCAGCCATTCAACCACAGAAAGAGGTCTCAGGCAGGGTGATATCCTGTTTTATTGTTTTTGTTATTGTTTTGAGGATCTCGGATCTGCCGTCAATAAGAAAATTAATGTCAGCCAAGAAATTAAGCGAAGAAAAGTTCTAGCCAATAAATGTTTTTATGGACTTCGGCAGCACTTAAGTAACACCAGCTTGTCTCGGAATACGAAGAAACAGCTATACCAGCTATACTATACCCTTCCTGTTGTGTGCTGCCGAATCATGGGTGCGTACGACAAAGGACATACAAAACCTGAGAGTATTCGAAAAATTTCTCCGAAAAATATATGCATGGACCTATCTGTGTCGTGGATGAACCATGAGCTTTATGAGATTTACAACGACATCGTCGTAGCTAAAAGAGTCAGAATCCAACGACTACAATGTCTGGAACGTGTTGCCAGGATGGATGTAAATGCTCCAGCGAGAAAGGTGACAGAGCAGGGAGACCCAAACTTCTTTGGAAGGACCAAGTGGTTGGCGAAGTGCCACCACCAAACAGTTGTTTTCAACGGATTTTCGAGTACCCTTATTGCAAATTCCAGAATTTGGGTCTGGCAATGCCGTCCAACAATAACGAATGTCGTTCTATTCCCATTTGTTGTGTTTGGTGGAGGCATCAATACGACAACAGCACAACAACTACAACAAATTGATGTTTTAGAGTCATGGACTGTTAACACCATCTTATAATTGATACATCTTAGTCTGTTCATAGCACTCGTTGAAAAAAGTGAAAAAGACAAGCAGTACAACGGTGCTCGCTCCCGCCATATGAATATACATTTTTAAATAACTTCCAAACTAGTGTTTTAATCGCGGGTTTTTTCGTGCAGGCTATTAATATATACTACAGTAGACCGATTAATGTGATTTTATTTTGGGTACTTTTCAGGATCCTATAGATCTCAGGGCACAAACGCCGGCTTCGGTCCAACTTCTCCAGCACAAGCGCCGGTAGGTTCAATAACAGCTCTGGCACAGGCGTCGACACCTGTACTTTTGGCAACAGCTCCGGGATAAGCGCCGGTACCTGTAGGATATTTTGCTCCGACACAAGCGGCGGCACCTATTATATTACCTCCCATCCAGCAGAGTCCCTACAACCACCAGCACCAGTAAGTCCTTCTGGTACATATGCGCATGGGTTACTCCATTTCGTTTTTATTTGCAAATTGCATGTATGTTATGTTATGTTTGTTAGTTAAAATAGGTACCTTGATTGTTTGAGTTATGACTGTTTACCCAACAATCTGCCTTGCTGCGTTTAATATTATTATATCTGCCTTGCTGCGTTATTAAGACAGTGACCTGTCTCGGTTAATTTAAATACTTATAACTAAACTAAAACCAATTCAAATAAAGCATAACTAAAATTAATTAAAAAACCCGGAATACATTTTAACAACTTAACTAACTTAATTTCAGACACAAAAGAGATATACCGAAAGGTATGCAGATATATAACCGTGTTAAAATAAAGAAAAAGTGCTAAAAATCCACCTTAAGCTAAAAAATTCATACGGCCATTAAATCATCACGGCAGCCAATTTCACAAAACAAATGATGTAGATGTCCTTATTCTTGGGACTACTTTCACGTACAGTTCTCAGAATTGAGTCCGGAATATATGAGCTGATAAACGTTGTACAGTGTTATAAGTCAGATATAGAGAGCACTTTAAAGTTGCGCTATACAACACCAAAGTAACTCTAATAAATGAATTATAATCCCACGATAACAAAAATAATCGAAAGTTTTTTTCTATGGTAATGTTGTTTTTTTGCAAAGTTTTTCCAAATTTCAGTAAACATAGCATTTTCTAGTTTAAATTACTTCAATGTATTTTGTATGTCGACGATGGATAATTGAGAAATAACCCGCCAGATAATCATTTTTCAGGTACTCCAGATCATTGAAATTAAAAAAAGACAACTATTATTGTGGGGTTTTTTTATCTTTTAATATTTTAAAAGCCATTAAATTGTTATGTACATTTTTAATCAATTGTTATACCAGAATTAATTTAATATTTATAAAATCCATTTTTACAATATTTTTAATTATTAATAAAATTATATATATATTTATTGCTTTTAAACCTAAACATAAAGCTAAAAGTACAAACACAATTGTATTAAATGTTTTTTTATGATATAGTCTTAAATTTGTAAATGTTATGTTATACATATGTTATAATATTAGTCGTGGCTTTTTCCAAATATTTCCGGGGGATCCTTTTTCTGCCAATTTCACGACGATGCAATTTAAAATACCAACATTCCGTTTCCCCATTTGGCTTTCGACAGATTTTTTGCTTCGCTTGCTTGCGTTGATTTAGTTTGGGCTCGCGGAAGAGTTGCCGCCTTACACGATCCACTGCAGCTTCGTATGATGTGAGTCTTGGCGGCCTCATAATTTTGTCGAATGTATTATATCTTTGTTGGTGATGATGGCAGCCATCTTTAAAAGATATGACGATGCGTTTCCATGTATATATTTGTCGAACGTACTCATTCAAACAAAAACGCTTGAGAGGGCTATTGATATTGCCATGGACCCGTCTAAAGCTCTGCTTCATTTTTATAAGCCAAGAGCCACAATGATCCCTGGCACGAATAGAATTTCTGTTGCGTTTACCCATTTTAAGATTGAAAAAAATGTAAATTGAAGTTTATGGATGTTCAAACGTGATGAAGTTTTATCAACAACTGATAGCAACATGAGCTCTCGGCTGTGCTTAAATAGTAATTTTTGCTGCCAGGCCTCTGCGTGTGCGCTGCTGCGCATAGTACAGGTAGCCAAGTAGCCGCGTAGTATCATCGAATACCGCCAATCCTTGTGGTAATTGCCTAATTTAAAATGAAATTCCCAAAATATTGTCCGGTGTGTGCGTGTGCGCGGTTGCGTTTTAGTACAGGTAACCAAGTAGCCACATAGTGTTGTCTAATTCTGCTAATCCTTTTGCTAATTATCTTCTTCAAAAGAAAATCGTCTTACTATTGACTATCATAAATGTCACTTAACTGTGCCAATGCAAATATGAGGTTTGGACCGTGACTAAATAGTAGTTTTTGCTGGCAGCTGTGTGCCAAGTAGCTGCATAGTATCATCGAATTCCGCGAATCCTTTTGGGAATTGTTTCCTTTACTAAGAGACAGATTGCGCCTGGATTTTCAAAACGTCTTAATAATCATATGGGCGATCATAAAACTGTACCGATATGAAGACTGATTCCAGCTAAATTGTCATAAAAACAGAACTATGTATGTAATGTTTATTCGTCTGTTAAAGCGAAATGTATGTGAAGAAATTCAAATATCCTGCATCTTGTACTTCTTCTGCTTTAATGACAGAAGTATTCAAAGCACTTCGGTCTTTTGCGCTCCGTTGATAGTTCGTCACACCAAGTTTAGTTAACAGCTCTTTCACATGGTCCATCCATCGGAGTTTTGGTCGCCCCATCCTGCGCCGCCCATGGAGAGTATTACTTACTTACTTACTTACTTAAGTGGCCAATTACAATTTACGAAACGTTGTTCATAAATTTGAGGCCTGAAGTAATAAAGAATTCCACACGCTTCGGTCTTCTGCGTGTGTTCTCCAGTTAGTCCTACCAAATGATGGCACATCGCCTACCACTTGGTCCTTCCAACGGAGTTTGGGTCTCCCTGCTCTGCGCCGTCCTTCAGGTTCGCCTTCAAACACCTTTCTCGCTGGAGCATTTACATCCATCCTGGCAACATGTCCCAGCCATCGAAGTCGTTGGATTCTGACTCTTTTAGCTACGTCGATGTCGTGGTAAAGCTCATACAGCTCAAGGTTCATCCGATGGCGAAACTGGCCTTCGACACAGATAGGTCCATATATTTTTCGGAGTACTTTTCTCTCGAATACTCCCAGGTTTTGTATGTACGTTGTAGTAAGCACCCATGATTCGGCACCATACAACAGAACAGGTAAGATAAGCACCTGGTATATCTGTTTCTTAGTATTCCGAGAGAAGGTGGTGTTACTAAAGTGCTGCCGAAGTCCGTAGAAACATCTATTGGCTAGCACTATTCTCCGTTTAATTTCTTGGCTGACATTATTCATCTTGTTGACGGAAGATCCGAGGTAGGTAAATTCGTCGACTACCTCAAAACAATAATTGTCAACGTTCACGGTGCGTCCCCATCGAGAGGACTCTTTGTTCGTCGAAATCATTATTTTTGTTTTTTCCTCGTTGACCGCTAAACCCATTTTTGCTGACTCCTTTTCTAGCGATGAGAAAACTGCAGTAACATCCCGCAGATTTCGACCAGTGATGTCTATATCATCGGCATAGGCTAGTGGCATGTGGCTCTTGTGGAATATGGTGCCAGACATGTTGACACCAGCCTTTCTCATCACCTTCTCCATAACTATATTAAATAGTGTACAGGACAGGCTATCGCCCTGCCTGAGACCTCTTTCCGTGTTGAATGGTTCAGACTGATCCTTACCAATCTTAACCGAGGATTTGATGTTGTCTAAGGTACATTTGCAAAACCGAATCAGCTTTGCAGGAATACCAAACTCAGACATGGCCTCATAAAGCCTATTCCTTATCGGAGAGTCGAAGGCAGCTTTGTAGTCGACAAAGAGGTGGTAGGTGTCGATCTGCTTTTCATGGTTTTTTTCCAGGATTTGTCTAAAGCCGCACTGATATGGTCCAATTAGTTTTTCTACAATTGGCTTTAGACGTTCACACAATATGCTTGAAAGGACCTTGTACGCAATTGGTAATAGGCTTATTCCACGGTAGTTCTTACATTCACTACGATCTCCTTTCTTGTATATGGGACATAACAGACTGAGACTCCAATCCCCGGGCATGCTCTCCTCTTGCCAGATGTTCTCCATGAGCTGATGCATGCTCCTAATCAGCTCCTCCCCGCCAGCCTTAAACAATTCAGCAGGGAGACCATCGGCTCCAGCAGCTTTGTTGTTTTTAAGGCGAGAGATGGCCATACGTATCTCGCTCTGGCTCGGAGGTGGACAGTTAATACCATCGTCATGGATTGGAGCGGGGTCTTCTGGAGTGGTGTCAGTATCCAGTAAATTTCTAAAGTGATATCTCCATATCTTCAGAACGTTATCCCGGTCCGTCACTAGCTGACCATCGCTGTCCTTGCAGGAGGGCAACCCTGTTCCACGCATTCTCGCTTTCACTCTCTTGTAGAATTTTCGGGCTTCCCCTCTACTTCGGAGCAACTCAGTGCACTCATCCTGCCTCTTCTTCAGCTCCTTCTTTTTTCTTCTAAAAAGACGAGTTGCCTGTCGTCTCTTCTCCCTGTGCCGTTCACGAACAGCTCGCATGGAGTGTATTGCCTGAGACTATTTGAGCCGGAGCGTTTTCGTCCATTCGTACAACGTGTTCAAGCCAGCTAATAAATAAGAGTATGTAGGGTGAAGTGTAAGACCAAGGAAAACTTAATATGGTACTTTGAAAATAATTATAGGACGTAAAGTGGATCCAGATTACCGATACAATAATCTGTAAGAAGCAGAGTGACGTACGGAAAGAATCTTTCTAGGAAATTTTCGTGATAATTAACAAAAGTAAGTTCGATTTAACTGTAATAAAAGGAAATTTAATGTTAGAGTTTGTGTGAATGTGTCAGGTATGTGGAAATACCAAAGTAGGAATACGGACCTGCAGATAGAAGAATTCGGAGCTTATTGAAAAGAAGAAAAAAAGCGCAGATAAAAGAATTCGGAGCTTATTGAAAAGAAGAAAAAAAAGCGCTGATATTGGCAAACTCTAGCAACAAGTGTCATCTGGATGCACCACCCGCAACAGCAAAGGTAAACGTTTGCTAACTCTGTTGAAATAACAGGTATGATGCGCGTTCGTATTTCCGTGGTTCCAATAGCTAGAATTGCGAACAAGAAACACCATAGATGGCAGTGGATGAAAATACGATAACTGATACATTAGCTTTGAAAAATCAACTATCGAACCCCCGGAAAGAAAATTGTTTCGGTGATGCGATTTTATAAAAACCCCATAGAAAGAAAATCAAAAGAAAAATGAGAAGAAAAACCCATATTCAAAGTTTCTAATATTGGAAAGATAATAATAATAACAATAAAAATAGAGAAATGAGAAACAGGAATATATCACACATTTGACGAATAGGAATTATTTAGGTGCGATCACTTACTAGGTTGCATAGATAGAGAAAATAAGAAAACATAAAAAAAATAAATTAACAATAAAAACCAGAAGAAAAAAAGTCCATAAAAAAATCAATAAAGAGAAAAAAATCTGAGCCGAAGCTCAGATACCCTTCACCATTTGTAAAAATGGTGATAAAAACTAGTTATTTACACTACAAATATATTTTATTAAACTTTGTCCACAAATTAGGGGAGTTGGTAAGAATTGAACGTTACTTTTAGCTTCACACATTAATTTGTTGTCAATAATTTTTTATCGATTATATTCGATTTACCGATAAGTTTGTGAGTTGGAGCTTATTTTTATGCATTTTGTAACTCCCCAAAAATATGAATTTGTGTGGGGTGCGGGAGTAGTTTAAATCCGATCTTGCTTGTCTTAGAACTTTACCTCTGCTTCTGGACAGATGCTAACATATCAAATTTCAGCCCGAAAGCTCAAAAACTACAGGGACATACAGACGGACACCCCCAAAAAGGGGGAGTTTGTATGGAAGTTGGGAGAAGTATTCGTCCAATATTGGTCATATTACAACGTAGGCTCCTATTATAGGATTAAAGCTTGCATATCAAGTTTCAGCTCGATATTTCCTAACCTACGGCTGTAATCGCGGGGGCAGTTAGGCGGACACCCTAAAAAAGGTAGAGTTTGAATGGGAGGTGGGAGTAGTTTTTGACTGCCATTGCTTATCTTAGAAAGTTTCCACCGCATAGAGATTGAATCTTGTTACAAAATGTCAGATATATACCTCTTAAAATACAGCTGCAATCGCAGGGAAGAGTTTGTATTATCTTACTACTCAACCTCCGCTTAGAGTAGGGAAACTTGCATACAATATTTTATCTTGATTGCTCTTAAATTACTACTGTAATTGTGGGACTGACATACGGACACCTCCAAAAAGAGGGATTTTATATAGGAGGTGGGAGTAGTTTTTGACCAATCGGCCTCATCTTACCACTCAACCTCCGCTTAGTGTAGGAAAGCTCACATACAAAATTTCAGCTTGATTGCCCTTAAACTACGACAGTAGTCGCAGGGACAGACCCCAAAAAAGGGGAGTTTGTATGGGAGGTGGGAGTAGTTTTTGACCGATCGGGCTCATCTTAGAACTCCGCTTTGAGAATAAAAGCTTGCATTCCAAATTTCAGCTCGATACCTCTTAAACTGCGGCTGTAATCGCGGGGACTGACGGACGGACAGACGGTCACCTTTAAATCGACTCAGATTTCGATGCTGATCGTTTATATATATATATTGATTATATTTTAAACTGTTTGTTTGTTTGTTTTAGTCGATCGTGTTTTATATATTAAATTTACATTAAGTGTATCAAATAATACATCACATTCGGCTTACGATCTGAAAAGTGTTTTTTTTTTTTTATTATATCTTAATATATATAAATTACGTGTCACGTTGTTTGTCCGCGATGGACTCCTAAACTACTTAACCGATTTGAATCAAATTTGCACACCGTGTTCGGTTTGATCCAACTTGAAAGATAGGATAGCTTACATCTTAAAGGGGCGGCGCCACGCCCCTTTTTTCAAATATCGCTCAGACGGCTTTTCTAATAGACCGATTGATACAAAAATTTTACCATGATGTACTGTTGACCTGTAGATAGTTCCTGACTACATTTGGTTGTAATTGGATAAAGGGGCGTGGCACCGCCCATACAACTTGAAAATTAAAAAGGCTATATTTCATGAACTATCAGAGGTATGAAGGTGAGATTTGGTATATATGTTGTTGGAGCAGTATTAATTACAGCCAGGATGGAAGTGGGCGGTGCCACGCCCCCTTTTCAAAAATCGCTCTAACGGCTTTTATAATAGGTCGATTAATACAAAAATTTTACCATGACATACTGTTGACCTGTAGATAGTTCCTGACTTCATTTGGTTGTAATTGGATAAAGGGGCGTGGCACCGCCCATACAACTTGAAAATTAAAAAGGCTTTATTTCATGAACTGTCAGAGGTATGAAGATGAGATTTGTTATATATGTTGATGGAGCAGTATAAATTACATCCAGGGAGGAAGTGGGCGGTGCCATGCCCTCTTTTCAAAAATCGCTCTAACGGCTTTTCTAATAGATCGATTGATACGAAAATCTTACCAAGTGGTACTGTTGACCTGTTGATATTCCCAGGCTATATTTGGTTGTGCTTGAATAAAGGGGCGTGGCACCGCCCATTCAACTTGAAAATTAAAAGGGCTTGCAGTATGAATTACAGTAAGGGTGGAAATGGGCTGTTCCACACCCTTTTTAAAACAAACGGTTACAACTGTCAAAATTCCACAGTATATTGCTGTTCAACTAGAGATATGAACAGTAAGGTGGGCCAATTTTTTTATTCGCACAAATCGTAACCAAAATCGGAATCTACGATGATTTTTAAGAAGATTTCAGATAGAGATTTTTTTTGTTTTTAAATGAGCACAAACCGAAAACTTCAGATATATATTTTTACAGACCTTCTGCGTAAAACTGACTTCCCAACGAACTAAATGAGGTATTACAGAAGCAAATCTATGTATTGGTTAAAAAGTTATGGCCTCTGAGAGTTGGCATACAGAAATTAAGTTTTTAAAAATCATTTTTCAGAATATTTGCTCATTGCTAAAAAAAAATCTCTACCTGTAATCTTCATGCTTCTCAGCGCGAACTAGGAATTGATTTTAGATATATAGTTTCTTAGTGAAATTTTCTAAGAATTCTTCGTACATTCCAATACTGATATACGGTTAACAGGTTGTTTTTTTTTTTTGACGTGAACTAATTAATTCGCCCTAATGATCAGGCTATTTCGAATAAAATAACAATAGTTAACTTTTTACCTGTATCAAATAATGGTCCGTACACCAGGCAGTTGAGGATGCGCAGACTAAAATAGTGATTTTTTTTAATTTACTTTACAGTTATGTATTTTTCAATTACTTCTCAGGAGAGCGAATCGGTAATAAATCATATAGATAGAAAAATTAAGCAATATTCATTGTAGTTATACTACAATGGTTCAATTTTTATAGTATATCAGATGTAACATTAGCAAACAATTGAAAATAACCTATGCATGGGGTATTTTCTTGACATATAGAACTTCTGATAGGTATAAGTGTAAATCTAGCTGTCAATTAATGAAGTGTAATAGACTTTCTTTTAGTATACTTTGCAAATTTACAAATCATGCAAATTTATTTTCAAAATGCACGTTCTGTTCGCCAAACTTATGGAGCCCTTTATGAAGTTGAGGGTGCATGTAATGATGCATCTGAGCAGCTAATAGAAGCCATCGACGCTGTAGACGTTAGTATGTCAGGGGACTCGAATTTATCGAACCGACTTCATTCTCTGGAACTCGGTCTCTGCAAATGCTGAGGAAAGACCTTGGCCTACATTCATATAAAATCCAACTGGTAGAAGAAGTAGAGCCAATGGACGATCAATTGATTTTTTTATTTATCATGTCATTGAACATTATTTGAAGGAGAAATGGTTCTAACACGACGCTGTAACATGCCATACAGCGCGTGAGACCATCACTTTGCTAAGCCAAACGTTGGTGACCGAATTATCTCAAAAAATGGTAATACGAGTTCAATACAAAAACAGTATTACGGATTATTCTTGATCCGTGTGAGAAGAAGACATGACAAAAGAAGTTTTTATGGCTAAAGGCATGAAGCTTCAAACGGAATTTTCATTTGCGGTCAGTAGGAGAAGGCATAACAAAAATGTTTTTTTATGACCAAAGAGATAGTTAGTATACAGATGGTTCACGCTACTACGGATCAAGATAAATAATTTTGATCTTTAGAGGAATGTCTGTTTCCGATTTGTGAAAGAAGTGGTTTTTCGCCCTACATACTGAAAAAACTTAATCTACATTTTTATTAGCATTAATAACAATAAAACTTAAGTAGTAAACTTTAATGTTAAGGAGTTACTTTAAATAAGTTACATAAGTAAATAAACTCAACATATTTTTGCCGAGCTTTAGTGCCGTTTTCAAAGTACTTTGTAGACCTAAGTGTGAAATATATTACAAGTTAATATGCAATAGCGAAGCATTGCCGGGCCCACTAGTATATATATATATAAAGACATTTACTTTTATATCATCACCCTTAGGGATGAGGGTATATATTATTTGATACGCATTAAAGGAGACGAGTTTGTCCCCAAGTATCTTACGACAATAATTGTTTCAGAATTTTTTAAAACAATTGAGGTATGTCCTTCTTTCTGGCTGGATGGCTGGTGAGGAGGATAACTCGAGTAAACCTTAAAGGATCGGTATGAAAATTTATCAGATTTAATATTTTTCAAAACGAACTTACGGGATTGTAAATGGATAGCCCAACCCCTTCTTGTACCTGCTATACAAAATTACCTATTTTGGATAATTACTATTTCTTTCATAACTTCCAAACAGACTACCGGAGGATATTTGAATTTGGTCAGTTTATTTATCTTGCAATAGTAGACAATCCCTTAGAAAACCGAAACCTTTGCCACACCCCTTCTGGTACCTCCCATACAAATTACCGAATTGACCCTCATAGTTTTACATGCATACATATATTTTTTGTAAGTAAACTGAATTCACTCAAAAAAAAAAAATGGAAATGAAAATTGGAATCAAGTATGAATAAGGACTATATCGGCTTACGCCTTCTGGTACCTCCCATACAAAATGACCTATTTATGGAAAATTAATATTTCTATCATAACATCCAAACGGAAACTTTTAGAATTCGTAATTTTTTCACACACCCCATCTGGTACTCCCCATATATATAACCGATATTTTCCCTTTTACATACGTATCATTTTTGTATGTACACCAAATTCAGACAAATTTTTCCAGCGTAAGCGTTTATTGAACATTGATTTACGAAAAAAAAAAATAACCAGTCATGTTAGGCTGTCCCTAATTGTACCTCCTATACAAATAAGTAAAAATTTTTACGGTGTTGCTGCACAAGCAGGCAAGAATTAATAGTATATGAGTAATTTTATTTTAATTAAAAACCTAATTATTTCAGTGAGTCAAGACTAAAACAAAATCTTATATTGGGTAATGTTATTTTATCAGTCAGTTTATCTGACTGGAATTTCTGTACTGGTTTTTTATGTAATGATTGTAAGGTTGTAGTGCATTTGTGTAAAGAATTTTGTTAATTTTTTTTTTTTCATGTCAAGGATAATAAGCAAATTGTTTAATATATAAAAAATAACAGCATTGACGATCTCCATTGAGATCGTCTTTGAAAATAAAACAAACTCTATTCAGGTTAGTGTGGTTATAAATTTATATGTTAAATGAGTAAGTAAGTTAATTTACTTTCGAAATGGTAGATCTAATACGTGGTGTCGCTTGAGCCTTCGAACTTCATGTGTATCATCTAGTAGTGATATAGCCAGCGGGTTGACGTGATTACTCAGCCTATCTAAGTATTTAGCGCTAAATCTGTTGATTTCATCTTTGACGTATGGGATATGCAGGTCGTCATGAATTGTTTTGTTAGATACAAACCAGGGTGCGTTTATAATAAATCTCAGAGTCTTGGATTGGTATCTTTGAAGTATTTCGATATTGGAGTTGCTAGCAGTTCCCCATAGTTGTATACCGTACGTCCATACAGGCTTCAGTACAGCTTTGTAGATTAAAATTTTGTTATGAGTACTTAGTTGCGATTTAGTGCCTATTAACCAAAAGAGCTTGCCAGTTTTAATTTTAAGTTGTTCCTTCTTAGCTTTAATGTGGTTTTTCCATGTGAATCTCCTATCAATGTGTAATCCAAGATATTTGACTGTTTGACTTTGTGGAATAGCGCTATTGTTCAGTGTAAGACCTGGACAGTCTCTCCGGCCTAAAGTAAATGTTATGTGTACAGATTTATCGGTATTTACTTTAACATTCCACTTGTTGAGCCATTTCTCTATTATATTCAGCTGGTTTTGTACAAATCGTGACGCTTCATCTGGTGAGAGGCTTGATGCCAAAATAGCCGTATCGTCAGCATATGTTGCAACAGTTACATTTTCAGTAGTCGGTATGTCTGATGTAAAGATGGTGTATAAAATGGGACCCAAAACGCTGCCCTGGGGCACTCCTGCGGAAATATCGTATATATCCGACTTATCGTCATTAACTTTGACATAGAAGTGTCTGTTTGATAAAAATGATTTCAGCAACAAATAAAGATGGGTAGGAAGAACTTTTTTAAGTTTATAGAACAAACCATTAAGCCAAACTTTGTCAAACGCTTGTTGAACATCTAAAAATACACCCGAACAGTACTTTTTATTCTCCAATGCATCTCTAATTTCGGCAACAATACGATGGCATTGTTCTGGGGTTCCATGTTTATGCCTGAAACCAAATTGGTGTTCAGGAATAATATTTTTTGCGCCTAATACCGACAACAATCTTTTCAATAATATTCTTTCGAATATTTTGGAGAATGTGACCAGCAGACTAATCGGTCGATATGATGCTACTGCATTTTCTGGTTTTCCAGGTTTTGGTATCATTATAATCTCTGCACACATCCATTGAGAAGGACAATTATTTAGCCGCAGGATTGCATTTGTGTAAAGAATTTTTTTTTAGACCATCTAACCGAGCTCCCTTAGGTAGGGTAGCGATTATAAGAATTGGAATTGAGTGTGAAAAATGTTATGTAAACAAATATCTGATGTTAAGTATATTATCTATGTTTTAGTTTTGATGTTTGCATTTGAATAAAATTTGTATTGACCAAATGAAATATGTCTGGATAAAGCTAATTAGTGGCATGGGTTCTGCTTCGATGAAGTAAAGGGAAGGCAGTTATAAGAAAATGGTGTTCAGAAGAAACTTTAAGGAAAAATCTGATCCAATGAAGGGAGAGTAAAGTACAGGGCCATACCTCAAGGTCTTTGTTTATGGTAGATGTCCCTTTGTGTAATGTTTTTGTGTGTAAAATTTTCCTATTTTTTTTAGTCCTCTGGGTTAGTGTTGACGGGTTGAGACCGCGTAGCTGCCGTACGACCAAAGCTAACGCCATGTTAGAGGCACATTAGAAGCTGCATGATATCTGAATTACGTCACATTCATTTCGCTTTAACAGACGAATAAACATTACATACGTGGTTCTGTTTTTATGACAATTTAGCTGGAAACACATGATCAGTCTTCATATCGTTACAGTTTTATGATCGCCCATATGATTATTAAGACGTTTTGAAAATCCAGGCGCAATCTGTCTCTTAGTAAAGTTGACAATTACCACAAGGATTAGCGGAGTTAGTTGTACTAATGAGCAACGGCGCACACGCACACACCTGACAGCAAAAACTATTATTAAAGGAAGTTTCAGTGCTCATGTTAGTATAAGCAAATTTAAGTGACATTTATGATAGTGATCATTTTCTTTGAAAGAGACAATTACCAAAAGGATTCGCGGAATTCGATGATACTATACGGCTACTTGACACACAGCTGGCAGAAAAAACTACTACTTAGGCACAGGCCAAACCTCATGTTAGCATTGGCACAGTTAAGTGAAATTTATGATAGTCAATAGTAAGGCGATTTTCTTTTGAAGAAGATAATTACCAAAAGGATTAGCAGAATTAGACTATACTACGCGGCTACTTGACTACTTGTACTAAAGCACAACCGCACGCACGCACACACATGACAACATTTTGAAAATTTCCTTTCAAAGGAGGCAATTACCACAGGGATTGGCGGTATTCGATGCTACTACGCGGCTACTTGGCTACCTGTACTATGCGCAGCAGCGCACACGCAGATGCCTGGCAGCAAAAATTACTATTTAAGCACAGCCGAGAGCTCATGTTGCTATCAGTTGTTGATTAAACTTCATCACGCTAAAACATTCAAAAGTTTCAAGTTTTAATTTTTTCAATTTTAAAATGAATAACGGCAAAAGAACTGCTATTGGTGCCAGAGATCCTCGTTTCTGGTGTCTAATACTAGTAATGCAGCGCCTTAGACGGCTGCATGCAAATATCAGTTGCTCTCACAAGCGTTTCTTTGTGAACGAGTGTGCACGACAATTAAATGCATGGAAAGGCATCGTCATATCCTTTCAAGTTGATTGCGATCATCACCAACAACGATGGAAAACATTCGACAAAATGATGAGGCCACCAAGACTAACATCACACGATGCTGCGGTGGATCGTGTAAGGCGTCAACTCTTCCGCGAGCCCAAACTGAAGCAACGGAAGCAAGCGAGGCATCAAATATGTCGGAAGGCCAATAGAGAAACGGAATGTTGGCATTTTAAATTGCATCGCCGTGAAATTGGCAGAAAAAGGATCCCCCGGAAATATTTGGAAGAAGCCACGACTAACTGAAGCAACGGAAGCAAGCGAGGCATCAAATATGTCGGAAGGCCAATAGAGAAACGGAATGTTGGCATTTTAAATTGCATCGCCGTGAAATTGGCAGAAAAAGGATCCCCCGGAAATATTTGGAAGAAGCCACGACTAAAATGTATAATGATTACTATGTATAATATAACATTTTTAAACTTAAGACTAGATCTTAGAAAAAATCCCTTAAATACAATTGTTTGTGTATTTTTAGCTCTAGGTTTAGCTTTTAAATATATAATTTTATTAATAATTAAAAATTTTCAAAATATTAATTCTGTAAATATTTAATGAGTTCTGAATTTATAATTGCTAAAAATGTACATAAAAAAGAAATGACTAAAAATATTAAAAGAAAAAAAAACTCCTACAACAATAGTTGTCTTTATTTAATTTTAATGGACTGGAGTAGATGAAAAATGAGGCTCTGGTGGGTTATTTCTCAATTATCTATTGTTGATATACAAAAATTTCATTGAAGTAATTAAAACTAGAAAATGTTGTTATGTTTACTGATACAGTCGGACAAATGGTTCTTGAGTAAAGTTTATATATGAGAAACAAGTTTTTCAACAATTGAAATTTGGACAACAATTTTTTGAAAAAAAATTACCGTAAAACTTTACCATAGAAAAAATCTGTCGATTATTTTTGTTATCGTGGAATCATAATTCTTTGAAAACCAGTACAAAAATTTCAGTCAGGTAAACTGACTGATAAATACCATCACCCAATATAAGACATTGTTTAAGTCTTTAGTTGTTGCAATACACAGATTTTTAATTAAAATAATATTACTTATGTTTATATTATTTTGTGTCTGCTTGTGGAACAAAACCGTTAAAATGTTACTTATTTGTATAAGAGGTTCCATTAGGGGCAGCACAACGTGTATGATTTTTTTTCGTAAATTAACATTCAATGAACGCTTATCTTGGCAATATTTGTCTGAATCGGTTATTTATATGGGAGGTACCAGTAGGGTTATGCCAAATAATTAGGGTTGCTGAGGTTTTGCCTTCTATTGACCAAATTTTATTGATAGGCAGGTTTCGCTTTGGAAGTTAAGGGATAAATATTAATTTTCCAAAAATAGGTCATTTTGTATGGAAGCTCCCAGAAGGGGTAATCCGATATAGTCCAAATTCATTCCTGATTCATATTTTCATAACCGTACAACTTACGCATAATTTGACTGAATTCAGTGTACTTTCCATAAAGATATGTATGTAAGACTATGGGGGTGAGTTCGGTAATTCGTATGGGAGGTACCAGAAGGGGTGCGTCAAATAGTTAGGTTTTCTGGGATTTTGCCTCCTCTAACAATATACATTAATTGACCAATTTTCATTACCCCCAAGTGTCCGTTTGGAAGTTATGGTAGAAATATTAATTTTCCAAAAATAGGTCATTTTGTATGGGAGGTACCAGAATGCGTGAACCGATATAGTCTATATTTATTTTTGAGTCCAATTTTCATAAGCAAAAATCATATGTAAAATTGGAGTGAATTCAGTTTACTTACAAAAAATATATGTATGTATGTAAAACTATGAGGGTCAATTCGGTCATTTGTATGCCAGGTACCAGAAGGGGTGTGGCAGAGGTTTCGGTTTTCTAAGGGTTTGTCTACTATTGCAAGATAAATATACTGACCAAATTCAAACATCCTCTAGTTGTTCGTTTGGAAGTTATGGAAGAAATAATAAATTTTCCAAAAATAGGTAATTTGTATGGGAGGTACCAGAAGGAGTGCGGCTATTCAGCCCATTTACAATCCCATAAGTTCGTTTTGAAAAATATTAAAACTGGTTATAGTTTATAGTTTACTCGAGTTATCCTGCTCACCAGCCATCCAGCCAGACAGACGGACATAGCTTAATCGATTTAAAAAATTCTGAAACGAATTTGGTCGTAAGATACTTTTGTCCAACTCGTCTGCTTTAATGCGTTACACTTCTAAATTGATGATTGAGTGACTGATGCTGATGTATTGCCCTTGGATTTTCGGTGCCCCAGAACCCACAGATTTGTTTATTCACATAACCACTTAAATGGAAATGCGCTTCATCCGTCAACAAAAGATTATTTAAAAAATCGTTTTGTGTGGCTAATTGTGTACAGCGAATAGCGTATTGTAGTCGTTGTTGGGGGTCTTGCGGTAGAATCTGTTGCACAATTTGAACTTTGTATATGAATACATCTTAAGATCCAACTTTAAAATTCTCTGTAATGTTGTTCTGGGTATACCCAATTGGCCGGAACGGCGACGAGTTGAGACAGATGGAACATTTGCAACACTGTGCTGCACAGCTTCCACGTACGAATACTTCGATGAGCACCTCTTCCTGGACGGTCGGCAACTGAACCCAGTTCCTCAAAACGGCGAACTAAACTTGTAATCATGGAAGATGTGGGCGCTGATCTTACGTTAAAACCAGTAAGAAAGTTTCAGTCGGGCAACCCGACTTACATATACCATCACCCTCAGTAAAACAAACAAATTTTCTATTATATTGATATTATTACTAGATTTCTAAAGTGGGCGGAGTGGTACATTTGTATGGGAGGTACCAGAAGGGGCATGTCTAGACTTCCAGATTTCTTCTCCAAAACTTTATCCTGTTATAGCTTTACTAAATACAGAATTTGGGCACGATCACGTTGGGTGTATTGATATTATTACTCCAACACTAAAATGGGCGGAAAGGTACATTTGTGTGGGAGGTACCATAAGGGGCGTCGCTAGACTTCCAGATTTTTTATCCAAAACTCTATCCTGCTTGAGCTTTACTAACTGCAGAATTTGGGCACGATCGCGTTGGGTGTATTGATATTATTACTCGATTTCTAAGGTGGGCGGAAGGTATTTGTATGGGAGGTGCCAGAAGGGGCGGGGCCATGTGGCCCATTTGCAATACCGTAAGTAGTTTTGGGAAAATATTAACTCGTTGAAAATTGTTAAAACTTTTGGTTGCGTTCTTCGAAAGTTATCGTGCATACCAGCCGGACAGCCAGACAGACAGACGGACATGGCTTAAACGACTTAAAAAGTCATGAATCGAATTTGGTGCAAAGAAACCAATGGTCTAAAGTGACTCCTTCTATGTGTTACACTTTTGGGTCGTATCAAATGATATATACCACTATCCCTACGGCGGTAATTTCGCTGCATCAGAACAATTGATCGTTGAGAAGAAGAATAAAAATCGATAATTTTAATGCGTTGTTGTGGACTGTACGTATTCATTTTAAATTTCCAAAAGTTCAGTTATAATCTGCAAAAAAAAATTATGTTAAAAAACAAAAAAGTTATTTGAGTTTCACATCAGCTGGTCTTATTTGGGCCAGTGTTGGCCCATTTCTAAATAACAAATAAAACCAGTACAGAAATTTCAGTCAGGTAAACTAGCTGATAAATACCATCACCCAATAATAATTCCTATTACAAGATAATTAATTACCAAATTTGATTATCCTCCAAGTGCCGGTTTAGAAATTATGGGAGAAATATTAATTTTCCAAACAAGGTCATTTTGTATGGGAGGTACCAGAGGGTGATCCGGTATAATCCATATTCATTCTTGATTCAAATTATCCTAACTGTACAACTTACGCAAAATTCGACTGTATTCACTGTACTTACAAAAATATTTAAAACTATGGGGGTATGTTCGGTATTTTGTATGGGAGGTACCAGAAGGGGTGCGTCAAATAGTTATGTTTTGTAAGGTTTTGCTTCCTATCACAAGATAAATTAATTGCCCAATTTTCATTACCCCCCAAGTGCCCGTTTGGAAATTATGGGATAAATGTTAATTTTTCAAAAATAGGTAATTTTGTATGGGAGGTACTAGAAGGGGTGATCCGATATAATCCATATTTATTCCTGATTCAAATTTTCATAACTGTACAAGTTACGCCAAATTTGACTGAATTAATTGTACTTACAAAAAAAGATATGTATGTAGGACTATGAGTGTGAGTTCGGTCATTTGTATTGGAGGTACCAGAAAGGGTGCGTCAAATAGTTAGATTTTCTGGGATTTTGCCTCCTCTAAATATATACATTAATCGACCAATTTTCATTACCCCCCAAGTGTCCATTTGGAAGTTATGGGAGAAATATTAATTTTCCAAAAATAGGTCATTTTGTATGGGAGGTAACAGAATGCGTGAACCGATATAGTCTATATTCATTTTTGAGTCCAATTTTCATAAGCAAACATCATATGCAAAATTTGAGTGAATTCAGTTTACTTACAAAAAATATATGTATGTATGTAAAACTATGAGGGCCAATTCGGTTATTGGTATGGGAGGTACCAGAAGGGGTGTGGCAAAGGTTTCGGTTTTCTAAAGGCTTGTCTACTATTGCAAGATAAATATACTGACCAAATTCAAATATCCTCCGGTAGTCTGTTTGGCAGTTTAAGTTTGAAAGAAATATTAATTATCCAAAAAAAGGTAATTTTGTATGGGAGATACAAGAAGGGGTAGGGCTTACAATCCCATAAGTTCGTTTTGAAAAATATTATTACTGGTAAATTTTCATACCAATCCGTTAAGGTTTACTCGAGTTATCCTGCTGACCAGGCATCCAGCCAGCCAGACAGGCGGACATAGCTCATTCTTCTTAAAAACTTCTGAAACGAGTTTGGTCTTAAGATACTTGGGGCCTTTAGCCTTTTTCTTGGGCCCTTCTTGGTTATAAGGAAATATAAGTTGACGTATCAAATGATATATACCCTCATAAAAATGCTGGGCTTACAACTTTTTCGCTTTGTTTGCATATGTTGTAGGGACTTAGAACATTTTCTATTGAGTTGTAAAAGGTGACAACGCGTATATTTTTGATGGTTTTTTTTCAAGCCAGATGCGTTTTCAATTTATCTTGCGTTCTACATCAAAAAACACATTTATGCAAATAGTGGACTTACAACCTTTACAACTTTAGGTCGCGGTATATTTTATTTCTTTAGATTCAAATTCCGTTTTCTTATTTACATAGAATTACAAATTGTGTTTAAAATAGGTACTTTGATTTTATTCGTAAACTGCATGTATGTTGTGTTATGTTAAGTTAGTTAAAATAGGTACCTTGATTGTCTAAGTTATGACCATTTTGCCCAAAAACGTACAGTCGAGTTTAAGAAGTCAAACGCTTAAGTAACAAGTTTGGTTTGCTGCGTTTAATATTATTATATGTATCTGCCTTGCTGCGTTATCAAGATCTGTCTCAGTTAAATTAAATACTTATAACTAAACTAAAACAAATTCAAATAAAGCATAACTTAAATTTATTTAAAACCTTAACTAAAAGAGTTTTCTTTTTTTATTGGAAAACAGAGATGGCCCGTTGAGCTAATAATATCTCATACATTTTGATGGTGTCGAAACCCGGGATAATGAATAAAAGGAGACGAGGTAGACCCAAAGATTCAAGTTTTTTTTTGGCTAGATTGAATCTAAGGTCACACACCATTTTTCATTATGTTGTATTGTCCTTAGACGCTACACTCTCTCATACATTTGTTTGTCTAAAGACCAAATTTGTTTCAGAACTTTTTAAGACGATTGAGTTATGTCCCTTTATCGGCTGGCTGGCTGGTCAGCAAGATAACAAAAATTACCCATTTTGGAAAATTAATATTTTTTTCATAACTTTCAAACACATAACTGGAGGATATTTAAATTTTGTCACTTTAATAATCTTGTAATAGTAGTCAAGCCCTTAGAAAACCGAAACCTTTGACACACCCCCTTCTGGTACCACCCATACAAATGACCTAATTGACTCTCATAATTTTACATGCATATCTTTTTTGTAAGATGTACGCCTTTGAAAATTTTACTGAGGAATGAATGTAGTCTATATCGGTTGACCCTCTACTGGTACCAATCATATAAAATGACTTATTTTTGGTAAATTCAAATTTCTCCAATTATTTCCAAATAGGCAACTGGAGGATAATGAGATTTGGTTAAATAATTTATCTTGTGATTGGAGACAAAACCTTAGAAAAACTAACTATTTGACACACCCCTTCTGGTACCTCCTATATAACTAACAGATATTGCCCCTATTACATGCATATCATTTTTGTATGTACTCTACATTCAGACAAATTTTGCCAAGGCAAGCGTTTACTGAACGTTGATTTACGAAAAAAAATCAGACACGATGTGCTGCCCGTAATTGAATCTTCAATACAAAAAAGTCAATAATTTTTGCGGTTTTGCTCCAGATGCAAGTTATGGGAGAAATAAAAATTTTCCAAAAAAAATATCATTTTTGTACCAGAAGGGGTGAACCGATATAGTTGATATTCATACGTGAGTCCAGTTTTCATAAGCGAATATTTTACGCAAAATTTGACTGTATTCAGTATACTTACAAAAAATATATGTATGTAAAACTATGAGGGTTAATTCGGTCATTTGTATGGGAGGTACCAGAAGTGGTGTGTCAAATAGTTAGATTTTCTGAGGTTTAGCTTTCTACCACAAGGTAATTTAACCGACAAATTTTCATTACCCCCAAGTGTCCTTTTGGGAGTTATTGGAGAAATATAAATTTTCCAAAAATAGGTCATTTTATATGGGAGGTACCAGAAGGGGTGAACCGATATAGTCCATATTCATATCTGAGTCCTATTTTCATATCTTGCGCAAAATTCAACTAAATTCAGTGTACATACAAAAAATATATGTATGTAAAACCATGAGGGTTAATTCGGTCATTTGTATACAAGATAAATAAACTGACCAATTCAAATATCCTTCGGTAATCTGTTTGGAAGTTATAACAGAAATATTAATTATTCAAAATAGGTAATTTTCTATGGGAGGTTTAAGAAGGGTGGGGCTATTCTCCCTATTTACAATCCCATTAGTTCGTTTCGAAAAATATTAATACTGGTAAATTTTCATACCGATCCGGTAAGGTTTACTAGTTATATCTAGGTTTACTACCAGCCACCCAGACAGACGGACATAGCTTAATCGTCTTAAAAATTCCTGAAACGTTACACATTAATGCGTTACACTTTTGTCGTATCAACTGATATATACCCTCATCCTAAGGGTGATGGTATAATTACTTTAAGGTAATTCTAGTATATCAACGATAGAAACTAGAGAAATAACCCGCATAAAATAAAAACAATTACTACAGTGGTACTGTATTTTTCTTTTAGTGTTATAAAAATAATTTCTTTTTTACATAAATCTATAGTGATTTAAAAATTCAGTTCACTTTAAAGATTTATAGATATAAATTTTAGAATATTTTTAATTATTAATAAAATTATGTACAATTTGATGATTGTAAACCTAAGCCAACAGCTAAAAAGTAATACACAATTGTATTTAATGATTATACCATCACCCTTAGGGATGAGGGTATATATCATTTGATACGACCCAAAAGTGTAATACATAGAAGGAGTCACTTCAGACCCTAGGTTTCTTAGAACCAAATTCGATTCATGACTTTTTAAGTCATTTGAACCATGTCTGTCTGTCTGGTGGCTGTCCGGCTGGTTCGCACGATAACTTTCGAAAGACGCAACCAAATGCCTTGAAATTTTGCACGAGTTAATATTTCCCCAAAACTATTTACGGTATTGCAAATGGGCTACATGGCTCCGCCCTTCTGGTACCTCCCATACAAATACATCATTCCGCCCACTTTAGAAATCGAGTTATAGTATCAATACACCCAACGGGATCGTACCCAAATTCTGTACTTAGTAAAGCTATTACAGGATAAAGTCTTAGAAAAAAATTGGAAGTCTAGCCACGCCCCTTCTGGTACCTCCCATACAAATTCTCCTTTCAACCCACTTTAGATATGGAGTAACAATATCAATAAATCCATCGCGCTCGTACCATAATTCTTAATTTAGTAAAGCTATAGCAGGATACAGTTTTTGAGAAAAAAAACTGGAAGTCTACCAACGCCCCTTACAATTTCATCCGATTCGATTATGACTTTAGCCTTGGTGTAGATCTGTTGCGTGAGTTCTAGCAGTTCCGACCACTTCCACTTCAAATTGTTTTGCACTGCTTCATAGCTATTACTATGGTTGTATAGGTCTTTGATTTTCTGAACTTTAGCGACCTTAGCACTGCTACACACAGTTGAGGCGTGACTTTGTCCAAATATTTGCGTGGGATATTTTTTTTTCCAATATGATGACGCTGTAATTTAAAATACACACATTCGTTTCACTATTGAGCTTTCGACGGATTGGTTGGCTTGCTTGCTTGCGCGGTTTTCGTTTTGGCTCGCAGAAGAGTTGCCGCTTCACACGAACTACCGCAGCTTCGTGTTATGTAAGTTTCGGCGGCCTTATACGCATGTCCCATCCGTTGGTGGAGGTGATGATAATAAACATCTTGAAAGACAAGACAATGCCTTTCAATAAACATATTTCTTTAATGCACTTATTCAAAAGGAAATGCTTGAAAGAACAATTGATATGGTCGCATCTGTAGCCACGAGGATATCAGGCACATATAGAGTCTTACGTTGTTACTCAAAATTGAAAAATTTAAATTTAAGGATGTTTTAACGATGATGATGATGTTTAACCAAGTTTAAGTGTTTCGCCATTGGATGTACCATAAGCTTTACCTTGAGTCAGAAACCAACGTCTACGACAACTGGTTCATGCTGTCAGGATGAATGTAAATACTCAGCAAGGAGACCCAAACATCGTTAGAATGATCAAATGTTTAAAGACGTGCCACCAACTGGTAGGACTAACTGGAGAACGTATGCAGAAGATCGAGGAATATGGAATGATTTAATACTTCAGGCCTCAAATTTATGAACCACGTTCGTATTTTGTAATGGGCCACTTAAGTAAGTAAAGTAATTATGGAATATCGGCAATAGAAAATTGATAATAATTGGAATAACCCGCCAGAACCTCATTACAGTGGTATTTTTTCATTTAATGTTTTAAAAGTCATTCCTTTTTGTATAAATTTGTAATGATTTATAAAGTCAGAACTCTTTAGAGATTCATCAAAAATAATAATCTGAATATTTTAACTTATTAATAGAAATAGGTACAATAAATGCTTTTAAACCTAAACCAACAGCTAAAAAGTAACACGCAATTGTTTTTAAAGGATATTTTCTATGATCCAATCTTAAGTTTATATATGTAATACTATTTATATATATTAATATTTGGTGAGTTTAAGATTTTACATCACAGGTCGTTAACATGCTCCTGTTTCTACTTATATGGTCAACCAATCCAGGTCAATTTGCCCATCTTCCACAATGAGTCCCATTATTTTGTCGATGTAAAATAGCGATCGTTCTGAGGCTTGCAATATTTTGTGATTGGCCTTCCGATTTATTTGGTCATCCAATCGATAGCGACGAGCCTTCTTTAGGATTTCATCCGATTCGATAATGACATTATTTTTGGTGCTGAGCTGTTGCGTTGTAAGTTCTAGCAATTCTGACCTCTTCAGCTTCAAGTTGTGTAGCACAGTTTCATTGTTTTTAAGATGTTGTATAGTTCGACGATTTTCTGGTATAACTATTCTCATATGGCTTGGCACAGTGGAAGCGAGGCTACGTCCAAATATTTGCGGCTTATCTTTTTTCTGCCAATGTGACAACGCTGTAATTTATAGTACAAACATTTCGTTTCGCTATTGTCCTTCCGACATATTTGTTGGCTTCCTTGCTTGCGCGGTTTTGTTTTGGCTCGCGGAAAAGTTGCCGCTTTACACGAACCGCCGCAGCTTCGTATGATGTAAGTTTCGGCGGCGTCATCAGGATGACCAAAGCCATCCGTTGGTGGAGGTGATGATAGTTAACATCTCGAAAAGGCAAGACAATGCCTTTTAATGTAAGTTCTAGCAATTCTGACCTCTTCAGCTTTAAGTTGTGTAGCACCGCTTCATTATTTTTAAGGTGGTTATATAGTTCGACGATTTGCTGTTATAACTTTCCTCACATGGCTTGGCACAGTGGAAGCGAGGCTACGTCCAAATATTTGCGGCTTATCTTTTTCTGCCAATGTGACAACGCCGTAATTTATAGTACAAACATTTCGTTTCGCTATTGGGGTTTCGAATGTTTCTACTTATATGGTCAACTAATCCTGACCAATTTGCCCATCTTCCGCAATGATTCCCATTATTTTGTCGATGTAACATATCGATCGTTCTGAGGCTTGCAATATTTTGTGGTTGACCTTCCGCTTTATTTGATCATCCAATCGATAGTGACGAGCTTCCTTAGGATTTCAATTATGACATTATTTTCGGTGCTGAGCTGTTGTGTTGTAAGTTCTAGCAATTCCGACCTCTTCAGCTTTAAGTTGTGTAGCACCGCTTCATTATTTTTAGGTGGTTATATAGTTCGACGATTTGCTGTTATAACTTTCCTCACATGGCTTGGCACAGTGGAAGCGTGGCTACGTCCAAATATTTGCGGCTTATCTTTTTTCTGTTAATTTGACGACGCTGTAATTTATAGTACATACATTTCGTTTCGCTTTTGGGGTTTCAAATGTTTCTACTTATATGGTCAACTAATCCTGTTCAATTTGGCCATCTTCCGCAATAATTTCCATTATTTTATCCATGTAACATAGCGATCGTTCTGCGGCCTGCAATATTTTGTGATTGACCTTCCGCTTTATTTGATCATCCAATGGATAGCGACAAGCCTTCTTTAGGATTTCATCCGATTCGATAATGACATTATTTTTGGTGCTGAGCTGTTGCGTTGTAAGTTCTAGCAGTTCCGACCTTTTAGACTTTAAGTTGTGTAGCACCGCTGCATTATTTTAAGGTGGTTGTATAGTTCGACGATTTTCTGTTATAACTTTCCTCACATGGCTTGGCACAGTGAAAGCGTGGCTACGTCCAAATATTTACGGCTTATCTTTTTTCTGTTAATTTGACGACGCTGTAATTTATAGTACACACATTTCGTTTCGCTATTGGGGTTTCGAATGTTTCTACTAATATGGTCAACTAATCCTGTTCAATTTGGCCATCTTCGCCAAGATTCCCATTATTTTATCCATGTAACATAGCGATCGTTGTGCTGCCTGCAATATTTTGTGATTGACCTTCCGCTTTATTTGATCATCTAATCGATAGCGATGAGCCTTTTTTAGGATTTCCTCCGATTCGATTATGATATTATTCTCGGTGCTGAGCTGTTACGTTGTAAGTTCTAGCAGTTCTAACTTCATCCTCTTCAAATTGTGTATCACGATTTTCTGTTATAACTTTCCTCACATGGCTTGGCACAGTGGAAGCGTGGCTTCGTCCAAATATTTGCGGCTGATCTTTTTTCTGCCAATGTGACAACGCTGTAATTTATAGTACAAATATTCCGTTTCGCTTTTGTCCTTCCGACATATTTGTTGGCTTCCTTGCTTGCGCGGTTTTTGTTTTGGCTCGCGGAAGAGTTGCCGCTTCACACGAACCACCGCAGCTTCGTATGATGTAATTTTCGGCGGCCTCATTAGAATGTCCAAAGCCACCCGTTGGTAGAGGTGATGATAGTAAACATCTCGAGAAGGCAAGACAATGCCTTTCAATGTAAGTTCTAGCAATTCCGACCTCTTCAGCTTTAAGTTGTGTAGCACCGCTGCATTATTTTTAAGGTGGTTGTATAGTTCGACGATTTTCTGTTATAACTTTTCTCACATGGCTTGGCACAGTGGAAGCGTGGCTACGACCAAATATTTGCGGCTTATCTTTTTTCTGTCAATTTGACGACGCTGTAATATATAGTACAAAGATTTCGTCTCGCTATTGGTGTTTCGAATTTTTTTTCTTATATGGTCAACTAACCATGGCCAATTTGGCCATCTTCCGCAATGATTCCCATTATTTTGTCGATGTAACATAGCGATAGTTGCGAGGCCTGAAATATTTTATGATTGGCCTTCTGCTTTATTTGGTCATCCAATGGATAGCGACAAGCCTTTTTTAGGATTTCATCCGATTCAATTATGACATTATTCTCGGTGCTGAGCTATTGCGTTGTAAGTTCTGGCAGTTCTGACTTCATCCTCTTCAAATTGTGTAGCACGATTTTATGTTATAACTTTCCTCACATGACTTGACACAGTGGAAGCGTGGCTACGTCCAAATATTTGCGGCTTATCTTTTTTCTGTCAATTTGACGACGCTGTAATTTATAGTAAAAATATTCCGTTTCGTTTTTGACCTTCCGACATATTTGTTGGCTTCCTTGCTTGCGCGGGTTTTGCTTTGGCTCGCGGAAGAGTTGCCGCTTCACACGAACCGCCGCAGCTTCGTATGATGTAAGTTTCGGCGGCCTCATCAGGATGACCAAAGCCATCCGTTGGTGGAGGTGATGATAGTTAACATCTCGAAAAGGCAAGACAATGCCTTTCAATGTAAGTTCTAGCAATTCCGACCTCTCAGCTTTAAGTTGTGTAGCACAGTTTCATTGTTTTTAAGATGGTTGTATAGTTCGACGATTTTCTGGTATAACTATTCTCATATGGCTTGGCACAGTGGAAGCGTGGCTACGTCCAAATATTTGCGGCTTATCTTTTTTCTGTCAATTTGACGACACTGTAATTTATAGTACAAACATTTTGTTTCTTTATTGGGGTTTCGAATGTTTCTACTTATATGGTTAACTAATCCTGTTCAATTTGGCCATCTTCCTCAATGATTCCCATTATTTTATCCATGTAACATAGCGATCGTTCTGCGGCCTGCAATATTTTGTGATTGGCCTTCTGCTTTATTTGGTCATCGATAGCGACGAGCCTTCTTTAGGATTTCATCCGATTCGATTATGATATTATTCTCGGTGCTGAGCTGTTGCGTTGTAAGTTCTAGCAGTTCTGACCTCTTCCGCTTCAAGTTGTGTAGCACAGCTTCATTGTTTTTAAGGTGGTTGTATAGTTCGACGATTTTCTGTTATAACTTTTCTCATATGGCTTGGCACAGTGGAAGCGAGGCTACGTCCAAATATTTGCGGGCGATCTTTTTGCTGCCAATTTGACGACACTGTAATTTATAGAACAAACATTTTGTTTCGCTATTGTGTTTCTACTTATATGGTCAACTAATCCCGGCCAATTTGGCCATCTTCCGCAATGATTCCCATTATTTTGTCAATGTAACATATCGATCGTTCTGAGTTTGCAATGTTTTGTGATTGACCTTCCGCTTTATTTGGTCATCCAATCGATAGCGACGAGCCTTCCTTAGGATTTCATCCGATTCGATTATGATATTAATCTCGGTGCTGAGCTGTTGCGTAACTTCTAGCAGTTTCGACCTTTTCCGCTTCAAGTTGTGTAGCACAGCTTCATTGTTTTTAAGGTGGTTGTATAGTTCGACGATTTTCTGTTATAACTTTTCTAATATGGCTTGGCACAGTGGAAGCGTGGCTTCGTCTAAATATTTGCGGCGATCTTTTTTCTGCCAATTTTACGACGTTGTAATTTATAGTACATATATTTCGTTTCGCTATTGGTGTTTCGAATGTTTCTACTTATATGGTCAACTAATCCTGTTCAATTTGGCCATCTTCCGCAATGATTCCCATTATTTTGTCGATGTAACATAGCGATAGTTGCGCGGTCTGAAATATTTTGTGATTGGCCTTCCGCTTTATTTGATCATCTAAACGATAGCAATGAGCCTTTTTTAAGATTTCATCCGATTCGATAATGACATTATTTTTGGTGCTGAGCTGTTGCGTCTCTTCTTCTCTTCAAATTGTATAGCACGATTTTCTGTTATAACTTTCCTCACATGGCTTGACACAGTGGAAGCGTGGCTTCGTCCAAATATTTGCGGCTGATCTTTTTTCTGCGAATGTGACAACGCTGTAATTTTTAGTACAAATATTCCGTTTCGCTTTTGTCCTTCCGATATATTTGTTGGTTTCCTTGCTTGCGCGGTTTTTGTGTTGGCTCGCGGAAGAGTTTCCGCTTCACACGAACCACCGCAGTTTCGTATGATGTAAGTTCCGGCGGTCTCATCAGAATGTCCAAAGCCACCCGTTGGTAGAGGTGATGATAGTTAACATCTCGAAAAGGCAAGACAATGCCTTTCAATGAACATATTTGTTTAATGCACCCATTCAAATCGAAACGCTTGAAAGAACAATTGATATGGCCGCATCTGATAA
>OZ035881.1:16699895-16967828 GCA_964034835.1 Muscina levida
GTACGCGAGTAGCATGTGGCTTTTGTTGAATATAGTGCAGCTTTTCTCATTATCATCTCCATCACAATGTTGAAGAGATCGCACGATAGGCCGTCGCCTTGTTTTAGGCCTCGTCTGGTATAGAATGGCTCCGTAAGGTCCTTGCCAATCTTCACTGAAGACTTCGTGTCAGTCAGCGTCATTCCGCAAAGACGTATCAGCTTCGCTGGAATACCAAACTCAGCCATGGCTTCAAGTAATTTCTGCCGTATCGGGCTGTCGAAGGCAGCTTTATAGTCGACAAAAAGATGGTACGTGTCGATCTGTTTCTCTTGGGTCTTTTCCAGAATTTGCCGAAGTGTGAAAATCTGGTCAGTTGTTGATTTTCCAGATCTAAAGTCACACTGATAAGGCCCGATCAGGTTGGATAACACTGGCTTTAGTCTTTCACATAGCACACTCGACAGGACCTTATATGCGATGGGTAAAAGGCTGATGCCGCGGTAGTTGGAGCACACACTTGGATCACCTTTTTCCAGCACAGGACATAGTACGCTGAAATTCCAATCGTCGGGCATGCACTCTTTAATATCAGCTCCTCGCCACCGGACTTGAATAGCTCTGCGGGCAGACCGTCGGCACCGGCTGCTTTGTTGTTTTTCAGCCGCGATATTGCTCTTCTTACCTCGGCTTGACTTGGTGGTGGGCAATCTAAGCCGTCGTCGACAATTGGCGTGATAACTTCACGTGCGCTGCCTTCTGGAACCAGCAGTTGCTGGAAGTGTTCTCTCCATATGTGCAGCACACTCTGCGTATCCGTGACCAGATTTCCATCACAAGTGGGGAGGCCATTACCGTATCCATTTGCTCTTACTTTCTGGTAAAATTTTCGGGCCTCACCTCTATTTCTGTATCGCTCAATATCCTCGTTCTCCCGTTCCTTCATCTGACGTTTTTTTCGCCTAAATAGCTGTCTCGCCCGTTTTGCTTTCTCCTTATGCCGTTCCCTAACAGCACGGGTTACAATTGGCTGTAGCGTTGCCCTATAAGCAGCATCCTGTTCCACAGACGCTATGCGACATTCTTTATCGTACCAGGATTCGACTGAGCGCCGCTTTTCATATCGTAGCACGGTTGTTGCGGCGGTTGCCATGGAATGCGCAATATGCTGCCACTGTGTATCGGGAACGTCAGAAGTAGAGGCGTTGTGTCGTAAAAGTTGGGAGAGGTGGTTGGAGTAGGCAGTAGCTATCTCTGGGGTTTGCAGCTTCGCGATGTCCAGCTTTCTTTGTGTTTGGTTACGTGCGTTTTTCGGTTTGGTTACGTGCGTTTTTCGCTCTGCTCAATCTTGTGCGCACCTTGGCTGCAACCAGGTAATGATCCGAGCCAATATTAGCACCACGGATCACACGCACGTCCATGACACTAGATGCATGCCTGCCATCAATTACCACATGATCAATTTGATTTTTGGTGTTTTGATCGGTGGATAGCCAAATTGCCTTGTGGATATCTTTGTGCTGGAATCTGGTTCCACTCACTACCATGTTCCTTCCCGCTGCAGGCTGAATTTACCGATCGATGGACCAAGAACATCTTCCCTTACTATTTTTGCATTAAAGTCTCCCAGAATAATTTTAATGTCGTGGCCAGGGCAGCGGTCGTATGTTTCCTCTAGGCGCTCGTAAAATTCATCTTTAATCTCATTGTCTTTACCTTCCGTCGGGGCGTGTACACAAATCAGCGTGATGTAAAAATATTTCGTCCGCATGCGAATGGTGGCTATTCGGTCACTTACAGGGTTAAACCGCGAGACCAGGTGTCGAAGTCTCTTGCCGACTATGAAACCACATCCAAATTCGTGTCTTTCTGCATGTCAGCTGTAAAAGATACAACAGTTCTTTCGTCGTGTGCATCCCTGTCCCGTCCATCTCATTTCCTGTATGGCGGTGATGTCAGCCTTGTATTTGTCAAGGTCATCCGCCAGTTGGATAGAGGCACCATCTCTGTAAAGAGTTCGGACATTCCAGGTGCATATCCTTAAATCATGGTCCTTATATCGTTTTGCGGGGGTCGACAACATTTGGGGGGGGGGGGGGGGGGGTTCTTGTTATATTTATTCTCCGTGTTTTCATAATAAATTTTGTTTAAGGAGAGTGGCTTATTAGGCCACCGCTCCCGATCCTAGTTTCTTGGGGCTGCCAAAGCCACTAGGAGAGCCTGTGTTGAGCTTCAGTAACTTCTGTTACCTACTTCCTAAGACGCATCGGTGGTAGCATGCCGATTAGGTTACTCAACGTTTCGCCTTCTAACTCTGGCTAACTTCTAAGCGGTTGCTTTAAAGTCATTGCCCAGTCTAAGACCGGAAGTAGTTAGCTGCTTGGACAGTGCCGCAAAGGAATCGATTGTGGTCACTCCCAAGTGAGTGACAATCAGTAACTTTCAGCCTCTGGGCAAAGTCCCATTCCCCACTTATCTTATTGGTACCATAAATTGCTCATTTTACTTTTTGTTACTATAAATTGTAGTTTTCGTAAAATGAATTGTACATTTTGGTACGAAAAACTTAAGTTTTTGATACAATAAACTGTACTTTTTGGTACAATAAAAGTACAGTTTGTTGCGATAAATTTAACTTTTTTGATTTGTAATCCAGTTCTTAAGCAAAAAGAAAATGGGTATTTTAGAATTTTTAAGGCACTGGGTGGACTTTTTCCGGGTATACTTGTTCCGTATTTGTTCTTCGATTCAATATCTACAACTTTATTTCAGACACAAAAGAGATATACCGAAAGGTATACAGAGATATAATCGTGTTAAAATATAAACAAAGTGCCACAAATTCACATTAAGCAACAAGATCCGTATGTCCATAGTTGTACTGTGTTATATATAAGCCAGCTATAGAGAGCACTTTAAACTTATGCTATGCAACACCAAAGAATATTCCCACTTTATTATTTTAAATGAATTATGATCCCACGATAACAAAAATGATTGCAAGTTTTTTTCTATGGTAAAGTTTTACGATAATTTTTTTTTTTTTGGAAAATTTTAGTCCAAATTTCAATTGTTGAAAAACTTGTTTCTCATATATTAGCCTTACTTAAGAACCATTTGTCCGACTGTATCAGTAAACATAACAACCAAGGCCGTAGCCAGGTAGGAGCAGGGGAAGACAGTAGCCCCCCCCCCCCCCCCCCTAGAGCTTGGGAAATCTGTCAAAATCCTGGAAAATATGAAAATCAAATTAAAACAGTGAAGAAATTTCACTAAGGTGATCTGACGATAAAAACTTTTTTATCTCTGAATCAATGAAATTAACTAATTTTTAGGTAAAAGTACTCATGTTTTGTTAATAACCTGTTTGTGCAGTGGTTACTGTTGGCCAGACGCTTACAGGCATGTATCAAAGCTGAAGAAATGGTTATAATTTAGAAATTGCTAATGAATTCACAAAATATTAAGAGTTCCTCCTCCTTCCTCCTTATTGGGAAAATTTACACTATTATTGGAAGTACCAGTACGCAGAACGATTGTGTAAAATTTTAACTATATTTAGTGCACTTGCAACAAAGATTGAAAGTGATTGAAGATACCAAAAGAGTTGTAGAAAAAATTCGGTTTTCCGAGATTTTGCCTACTACTATAAGATAATTAAACTGACAAAATTCAAGTATCGTCCTGTTTTTCTTTAGAAAGTTATGTTTTTCATTAGGAAATTAAAACTTAATTTTGGAAAATAATAAAACTGTTAAATCTTTAAAACGATTATTAAAGTTTACTTGAGTTATCCTGCACACCAGCAATCTGCTCAGACAGACGGACGTGGCTCCAGAATTGAATTTGCTCTTAAGGTACTTAACGTCCAACGAGTCTCTTTTAATACGTTACAGTTTTTCTCGTGTCAAGTGATATATTATAGATTATTTTAAATCAGAAGCGCTTCAAACACTTAAGGCCAATATCATCAAAGCAATCCGTGAGCAACAGCCCCAAAGCATTAACAAGGTCTTGACAAATTTGAGTGACCGAATCAGATACTTCGATGCGAGCCGATGCAGCCAATTGAACGAACACAGTAAAAATATTTGAAATTAAGCAAACGAGTGTGGAAAAAATAATTTTTGAGGCAACCAATTCCATACTCGATTTCCGAATCGATTATTTTAACAGGACATGAGACAAAATTAATAGTCGAAAAAATAGACAAGACCGGTCTCGGCGGTTTTAACCTAACTCGGACACGAGGAATCGAACTACATCATTAGATTTTTGAATTACAATGACGGTTTCGTACAAAAATTTTTAATGTTTTTGTACTTTAAATATTGTTTTGCTAAATTCCTTCTTTTGTCAATTTCTTCTATCAATCTATGTTAACCTATTTTAACCTTAAATGTAATATTTTAATGCACGTTAGGCCTTCAGGTTGTAGAAATGTCAAAATAATCAAAGACTATACATGAATAATAATAAAATCTCCGTTTGTGTACTTTTATAATAAATAAACCTATTTTATCTCATTTGTCCAGTTATTTTACTGTCGTCGATTAAAAAGTACAGTCAGTCTGCAGAAATTAAAAAAAATCGATATTTTCGAAAAAGGATCAGCTAGGATTTCAATTCATGCATTTTTTTTATGTGTTTCATGCAACCTAAAACTATTTTAAGCCCACCGTCCACAGTGGGAAAAAAGGTTTTTTTGTATTATTGGAAACAAAATGGTGCATTAAATGTACGTTATTTTTATTCTAAAATCCTTACCGTTGTTTGTCTAAAAATTATCAAATTCGATGAAAATATAAATTTTTGACTTTAATTTCAAATATTTTTTTGAATTTAACAATTTTTTTTTTATTTTGACAGATGATGTAACATATTAGGTATTGGTCTTTTTAAATGAAAGGCACACTACTAAGCCTACTTGTAAACACGAAATATTTTTTTATTTGGAGTTTAAAACAGATTTTTTTCATATATATTCAAAAAAAATTCATGGTGACTTTCACCAATTTGACTTTTTTTACAGAAGAATTTCTTAAAACTTTTCCAGGTTATATAATAAGATTTGTTCTCATCGGATAATAACTGTGACCAGGTCAATATAGTTTTTGCTTTTATTTAATTAACTATGGTAATAAATGCTCAAAATAATTGCGGAAGGTCAAAATTTTTTGAACACATAATACAAAAAATGTTTGAAATTAAAGTCAAAAATTATTTATTCATCGACTTTAACATATAAGATAAGGAATTCAGAATAAATAAAACTTTCAAACAATTTTGTTTCCAATAACACGATTTTTTAAAATCTCTCAAAAAAGCGGCTAAAAATTTTAAATGTCAAAAAAAAAAAACAACTAAGTTTAACTACTACATGAATTCGATAACGTAAAATTTTTTAAAAAAAATTTTAGTGTACCTTTGTTTAATAAAACATTTTCAAAACAATGAATGATGATTTTTCGTTAGGTATTAAGTTTTATTTTTTTTTGCCCCCCTCCCCCTACGCCCATGACAACAACAATATCTAATATTAATTACTTCTATGTAATTTTTGTGTATCGACGATAGATAATTGAGAAATAACCCGTCAGAGACTCATTTTTTAGCTACTGCACACCATTGAAATTAAAAAAAGACAACTTATAGTGATATTTTTTTTTGTTTAATATTTTAAAAGTCATTAAATTTTTATGTACAGTTTTAATCAATTATAATAATAGAACTTATTTAATATTTATATAATGAAGTTTTACAATATTTTGAATTATTTATAAAATTATATACAATTAATGATTTTAAAACTAAACCTAGAGCTAATGTACACAAACAATTTTATTTAAAGGTTTTTCTAAGATCTAGTTTACAAATGTTATATTATACATAATAATGATTATACATTTTAGTCGTGGCTTCTTCCAAATATTTCCGGGGGATCCTTTTTCTGCCAATTTCCTGACGATGCAATTTAAAATGCCAACATTCCGTTTCTCTATTGGCCTTCCGACATATTTGATGCCTTGCTTGCTTCCGTTGCTTTAGTTTGGGCTCGCGGAAGAGTTGCCGCCTTACACGATCCACCGCAGCATCGTGTGATGTGAGTCTTGGTGGCCTCATCAGTTTGTCGAATGTATTCCATATTTCTTGGTGATGATCACAATCAACTTGAAAGGATATGACGATGCCTTTCCATGCACTTAATTGTCGTGCGCACTCGTTCACAAAGAAACGCTTGTGAGAGCAACTGATATATGCATGCAGCCGTCTAAGGCGCTGCATTACTAGTATTAGACACCAGAAACGAGGATCTCTGGCACCAATAGTAGTTCTTTTGCCGTTATTCATTTTAAAATTGAAAGAATTAAAACTTGAATGTTTTATCGTGATGAAGTTTAATCAACAACTGATAGCAACATGAGCTCTCGACTGTGCTTAAATAGTAATTTTTGCTGTCAGTCCTCTGCGTGTGCGCTGCTGCGCATAGTACAGGTAGCCAAGTAGCTGCGTAGTGTCATCGAATACCGCCAATCCTTGTGGTTATTGCATCCTTTAAAAGGAAATTCCTAAAATGTTGCCATGTGCGTGCGTGCGTGCGTTTGCGCATTAGTACAGGTAGTCAAGTAGCCGCGTAGTGTAGTCTAATTCTGTTAATCCTTTTGGTAATTGTCTCTTTTATAAGGAAAATCCACAATGTTGACTATCATAAATGTCACTTAACTGTGCTAATGCCAACATGAGGATTGGCCCGTGCCTAAATAGTAGTTTCTGCTGCCAGCTGTGTGCCAAGTAATTGTCTTCTTTCAAAGGAAATGATCACTATCATAATTGTCACTTAACTTTGCTTATACCAACTTGGGCACTTAAACTTCCTTAAATAAGAGTTTTTGCTGCCTGGTGAGTGCGTGTGCGACGTTGCACTTTAGTACAATTAATTCCGATAATCCTAATGGTAATTGTCTCCTTTAAAAAGAAATGGACTTAAGCATTGCACAGATTACAAAGAGAAGGATTGCGCATGGATTATCCACACGTCTCAATAAGCATATGGGCGATCATATAACTATAACGACATGAAGACTGCTCATGTGTTTCCAGCTAAATTGTCAGAAAAACAGAACAACTTATGCGATGTTTTTTCGTTAGCGAAATAATTGTGACCAAGTTTTAATATCCTGCAGCTGCCCGTTTGGAAGTTATGGGAGGAGAATTATAAATTTTCCATAAATTGATCGTTTTGTATGAAATGAAGAAGAAGAAGTATTCTGCATATTTGCTATTCCATCACTGTTGTTTGAAAAATTTAATACAGGGTGGCGCACCAATTGTACAAAATAAGAAATTCAAACGTATATATATTTTTTTTAAATCAAAGTACTTTATTATTTTTTTATTGTATATAAAATTCAATTTTAATTTTATATAACTAATTGGTTTGGAAGATGATAGACCGTTAAAGATCTCCATGTTCATCCACGCCTTAGCAACACCGGTTTAGAAAATCATTAATTCATTGCGGCCTATAGGGTTAAAGTCGAGATCGCCTTAATTATTGTTTTAATGACCACAACTTGCTGGACATAATCCCATACAAAGAAATCTGATGCAGTCGTTTTCAACATCTTCAAATAATGGTGGCCATTGACTGTTTATGTTACACGTAGCACGATTCTTGCGCCACCCTGTAGTGTTAAATTTTCATTAGGATCATCGAAGGTTATCTCGGGTTATCCTGCCTACTAGTTATTCAGCCAGGCAGATAGTCAAACGGTCATGGCTCAATCGTCTTAAGGGTTATACAAAAAATTAAAAAGTTTATGCTCAGACTTAGCCGAAACAGTTACAACATTAATACACATTATACTTATGGTTTGAAAAGAGTATGAAAATAACTATCACCATAATTGTATAAACCCTTTTTTGGTTTATGAAAGTTGAAAATTTTATATTTTAGACTTGTCAACTTTTCTATACATTATTGCCTTGAAACTGTATAACAATTCGAAAAAAGGTTTTTCCTATTTGTGCTTGTTAAAAATCAGATATTATTTAAATCTTCTTCTGCATAATTCCAAGCGCTTCGGTCTTTTGCGCTCCGTAGATTAGGTAGTCACACCAAGTTAAGAAAACTCACCTGCCAGCGCATTTAAATTATTTGACTACATCAATGTCGTTGTACAGCCAACACAGCTCGTAGATTATACGACGACGATACTCGCCGTTATCGATGATGGGTCCAAATATTTTAAAAAGTATTTTTTCTCTTGAAGACTTCCAGAATAGATTGATCCGGCATTTACGCTGTAGAGCAAGATAGCTAGGATCAGAATGTTGGATCATTGTTCTTCGAGAAAGGGCTTTATCACGCTTGGTTAGCGCATAGTAGCAGCGGCTTATGGCAGAGACAAGTTAGACAAAATCATCTACCACTTCAAAGTTATAGCTCTCAACGTTCACGCAGCGTCCGAGAAGAGTAGACTCTTTGTTCATTAAAACAAATTACTTGGTTTTGTTCTCATTTATCACCAGACCACATTTCCGTCTCTGTCCTTGCAGATGGTGATCCCAGTACCCAAACCTTTGTTTCTATCTTCGATACAACTTTGGGCCTTCACCTCTATCCCTGGTTCTTCCACAGACACTTTTTTTTTGCCTGAACAGGAGTTTTATTCCCCTCCACTACTCATTCAATACTCCGTCACCGAATAAAAGTTGATGCTACCACCCCTACATATGGTCCTGGAAGGCTTTTTTTATACCGTCACTCTAAGGGATGAGGGTATATATCATTTGATACGACCCAAAAGTGTAACACATAGAAGGAGTCACTTTAGACCCTAGGTTTCTTTGAATCAAAATCGATTCATGACTTTTTAAGTCGTTTGAGCCATGTCCGTCTGGCTGTCCGGCTGGTACGCACGATAACATTCGAAAGACGCAACCAACTGTTTTGAAATTTTGCATGAGTTATTATTTCCTCAAAACTACTTACGGTATTGCAAATGGGCTACATGGTCCCGCCCCTTCTGTTACCTCCCATACAATTATATCATTCCGCCCACTTTAGAAATCGAGTAATAATATCAATACACCCAACGCGTTCGTACCCAAATTTTGTATTTAGTAAAGCTATAACAGGATAAAGTTTTGGAAAAAATTATGAAAGCCTACCCACGCCCCTTCTGGTACCTCCCATACAAACCTACCTTCCCGTCCACTATGGAGATGGAGAAATAATATCAATCAAGCAAACGTGATCGTAGCCAAATTCTATTTTTAGTAAAGCAATAACAGGATAAAGTTTTAGAGAAAAAAATTGGAAGTCTATCCACGCCCCATCTGGTACCTACCATACACATCTGGTACCGCCCACTTTAGAAATCGATTAATATTATTAAAAGACCTAACGCGATCGTGCCCAAATTCTGTATTTGGTAAAGTCCAAGCAGGATAAAGTTTTGGCGAAAAAATCTGGAAGTCAAATGTACCACTCCGCCCACTTTAGAAATAGGGTATTAATATCAATACACTAGACATTTAGTAAAGCTATAACAGGATAAAGTTTTGGAGAAAAAAATCTGGAAGTCTAGACACGCCCCTTCTGGTATGTACCACTCCGCCCACTTTAGAAATAGGGTAATAATATCAATACACTAGACACGATCGTGCCCAAATTCTGAATTTTGTTATGTTATAATAGGACAAAGTTTTGGAGAATACTTTGGAAGTCTAGACACGCCCCTTATGGTACCTCCCATACAAATGTACCTTTCCGCCCACTTTTGGGATGTAGTAATAACATCAATACACCCAACGCAATCGTGCCCAAATTCTGTATTTAGTAAAGCTATAACAGGATAAAGTTATGCAGAATAAATCTGGAAACCTAGACACACCCCTTCTCGTACCTCCCATACAAATGTACCACTGTGTAAGTCGGGTTGCCCGACTGAAAATTTCTAACTGGTTTCAATAACTCACGACTAAAACAATATCTTATAGTGGGTGATGGTATTTATCAGTCAGTTTATCTGACTGAAATTTCTGTACTGGTTTTTAGATATCTTATAAATATTAAATAGACCTATCTAAAAATATTTTTTTGGAAAAAATACTTGATCTTCGAAGTGTTTCCCAAGTATAAAACATTATTACACAGTCGAACTACAACGCCTGTCTTTTTGCTAGTATTCACGCTTGTTGTATCGGAAAGCTGGTGGCACACCGTTGCTGCTCCATTGAACGACAGCTTTGAGCTTGTTACAAGGCGTCTTGCAATGCCTGTTGCTTTCTTCTGCTCGTTGGTGCTGCATTGTCATGCTCCCAAAAAACATCTGTACTGCTGTCGCATAAGTCCGTGCTACTTTCCGAACAATCAGGTATCGTTGAGGTGATAAGTGTGGACACAGACGCTTCCATTGCCCTCTTTCGCTTAGATGAATGGATGGCATTGGCACCACCAGATTTGCCGCTGGAATAACCCACAAGGCCTTTGCTCTCAATTTGCAGTTTGTAGAGGTTCTTATCCTCTTAGCACATCCATTCGTCTTTTACCTTGGTCATGTCAAGCAGTTCCTTCAATGAATCAAAGTTTTGTTTTTTGTTTCTGCCGCGCTCATAGTCTTCCAGAAGTTTTGTTAGTTTTGCACAAGTGGCTTGATCAGACATATATGCGGGAAGTTCAATGTTTTGCTCCATAGGACTTTAAGCTCTATAGCAGTTAGACCCATCCTCTCTCTCCGTCCTTTGGCAGTGGACTCAAGAAATTTGAAGCGTCCAATGACGTGGTTTTCCGTTCACTCAATGGTGCTTCAACAATTGCCACTTTGCCTCTTCTTGATGGCGCTTGAAACTGGATTAGGTTCTTTGTTCAGTTATATCCTTGTTCTTCTTCGTCTTAGAAGAGCTTTTCTTATATGACATGTTGCATTATACTAAACAACTTATTATTTTCCATCCACAATCATTAAAATGACGTATCCTTTTGTTTCTCACTAATTTTCTTTAATTCTGAGAATCATAAAAAAGTCGTCAACGTATTTTCCCAAGAGATACATTCGATTCAAATTGAGATACCTTCACTTAATTGTAAATAAAATCGAAAGATGTACATCGATTTCTCTGATCAATGTCTCATTTTGTTCATATGTTATGTAGCTTTTCGTGAAAGTTATATGACTTGACACTTTATTTCGTTTTGGATTTATATGATTTAAAAAAAAAAATAATTTTTTTACAAACATATAATTTCAAAGTGGTCTGTGCGCGAAGATTTCAATATTTAAATGGAATAAACGTTATTTTAGTAATTAATATGCACAAGTTCATTCATTCGTGCAAAAGGAAATAATTTTTGGAGATAAAAAAATCAAAAACTCATCACCCTACTGATCATGTGTTTAAAAAGCATATGGACTAGTATAAAAGTGTAACGACATGAAGACTGATCATGTGTTTGCAGACAATTTTTCATAAAAACAGAACAAAGTCTCCGATGTTTATTCGCTTTTCTAAGCGAAATGAAACTGACCGAATTAAATTCATGTTGTAGATATATTCCTTACAGAAAATTCTCTAGATTGGACACCTGGCTAACAAAATCTTTGGCTTTGCTCAAAATATTCTACAAATTAATGTGTTCCAAAAAAATTATGTGGATATGATGTGTCTTATTTGGTGTCCTATTTAAATTAAAAGCACTTCATTGTAACTGGCTCTAATTTTTCGGCGAAATTATAAATAGAGTAAAATCTAGATGAATCATATGTAGGCTGCACGTATCAAATAAATATTTACGGCCTTACTCATAAAAAATTTCTAAAGTGGATATGAAGCGTTCACTAGCTAAAGTATTCTTTGGCTCTAAAACCCCATTAATAAGAAATTGTATTTATAAACGTTTGTTATCAGTCCTTTAGCCTAATATGTTTCGGTGGCAATGCCGACTTATATTGGTCGTTAATGATGTATAAACTAGCTTATAATCGAATACAAAAGCTTTATAATCGGATATCAAACATTTTATTTGCACTTATAATAACTATACACATTATTGTGGCTCAATTTTTCATTGTCTACGATTCTCGTGACGATAAGAAAGACGTTAAAGTACAAATTATATTAAAAAATTGTATTTTCTTTTCCTCATGTTGAAATAATAATCGAATACCGATTATATTGTTTCCTTGTTTTGATTGTTTATACATCACAAATATTACTTCATTATTTACGAATTATTTTTGAAGAATTTTGGAGAAAGATTCTTCAAAATGGAATTCATAAATGAAAAGTGTCTACTTAGATACTTTTCTATGTGCACAATGATTAAGAAGAAAATTACCTACACAGTGAATACATGCAACAACTCTTTACAATAGGAAAAATACCGAATAACTTAAAATAATGATCTCAATTTCATAAGTATACAATAAATTGTACAAACGTCTAGTAATAGCATGTTTAAAGTAAAGAAAATCCTATTTGAACTTAGAGATTGAAGATGAGAATCGTATATGAATATTGTTTTCTTAAAATTTGAAGCCGTACATATAACTACAACATGAATTTAATTTGGTAAGTTTCATTTCGCTTAGAAAAGCGAATAAACATCAGATAAGTTGTTCTGTTTGTATGAAAGTTTTAGCTGTAAGTGCATGATCAGTTTTCATGTGTAAATAGTTTTATTCGATATTCTATAAAGCCTTTTTAAAAATCCAGGCGCAATCCGCCTCTTAGCAATCTCAATTTCGTTAGAAATACATGATCAGTCTTCATGTAGTAGTTTGTCACCAGTAGGTTTCCATTCAAACTGTCATAAAACATTGCCGAGAGTACTAAGAGACAGACGGCGCGCCTGGATTTTCAAAACGCCTTAACAAGCATATGGCCGATTATAAAACTGTAACAACATGAAGACTGATAATGTATTTCCAACGAAATTGGCATAAACCTGTAAGAAAGTTTCAGCCGGGAAAACCGACTTACATATACCCTTACCCTCAGTAAAACAAAAAAAATTCTAAACTGGGCGGAGTGGATCATTTGTATGGGAGGTATTAGAAGGGGCGTGACTAGACTTACAATTTGTTCTCCAAAACTTTATCCAGCTTGAGCTTTACTAAATACAGAATTTGGTCACGATTGCGTTGGATCTATTAATAATATTAAAGTTTCTAAAGTGGGCGGTACCTGATGGGTATGGGAGGTACCAGATGGGGTGTGACTAGACTTCCAGTTTTTACTCCAAAACTTTATTCTCCTATAGTTTTACTAAGTATAGCATTTGGGCACAATCCCGTTGGGTGTATTGGTGTTATTACTCCATCTCTAAATTGAGCGGAAAGGTACATTTGTATGGGAGGTACCAGATGGGGCTTGGCTAGACTTCCAGTTTTTTTTTCTCCAAAGCTGTATCCTGCTATAGCTTTACTAAACACAGAATTTGGGTATGATTCCCTTGGTTGTTTTGATATTATTACTCGATTTCTAAAGTGGGCGGAATGATGTATTTGTATGGGAGGTATCAGATGGGGCAGGGCCATGTAGCTCATTTGCAATAGCGTGCGTTGTTTTTTGGAAATATTAACTCGTGCAAAATTTCAAAAAATGTAGTTGCGTCTATTGAAAGTTGTCGTGAGTACCTGCCGGGCAGCCAGACAGACAGATAAACAGAGGGTTCCCACGAACATTATAAAAAAATTAGTAAAATCGGTTCATGCGTTCTCATACAAACGATATGGCGTAACGAGAAATGCGTCTCAATTGGGAAAAGTGCGGTGTCACGCCTCTAATATACCACCACCCTTAGGGATGAGGGTATATTACATTTGAAACGAAAACCAGAAAGAAAGTTTCAGTCGGGCAACCCGACTTACATATACCATCACCCTAAGTACAACAAAAAATTTTCTATTATACTAATATTATTACTCGATTTCTAAAGTGGGCGGAGTGGTACATTTGTATGGGAGGTACCAGAAGGGGCGTGTCTAGACTTCCAGTTTTTACTCCAAAACTTTATTCTCCTATAGTTTTACTAAGTATAGCATTTGGGCACGATCCCGCTGGGTGTATTGATGTTATTACTCCATCTCTAAAGTGGGCGGAAAGGTACATTCGTATGGGAGGTACCGGAAGGGGCATGGGTAGACTTCCAATTTTTTTTCCGAAACTTTATCCTGTCATGGTTTTTTAAGATGATTTAAACATATCCGTCCATCTGGTTGGATGAATTGCTGGAGTAAAAATTACTACCTCTCGATTGTTACTATCTAGAGAAAGATATTCCAGCTAAAGAGAGATTTCTCAAATTGTTATACAATAACATTAGTAAGGCAGACCAAATACTGCAACGTGTCCATAAGTGCCATCATTAGCCTTTGAGTAATAACATGACATTGTCATCACTATCCTTCGAGCACTAGCATGAATTTGTTAAGATTTTATTAACAAATATCCTGCTGAAGTTCTTAAATTCTACCTTGGACAATTTGCTCTCCCCTGACCATCAGTATTCACTTATAGTTTTCCTCTACCTATAACTAAATATTTGCCCTTTTATTTCCTATCATCACTCTCTCCTCCCTCTGTACCACTTCAATTCACTTAAACTAAATTCCCAGCGCATAGTAAGAGCTCGCAAGCATCATTAATTTCTACATCATAAATTTTTATTTTCATTTAAATCGTCCAACGAAACAATTTGACATGTCTTGAAAATGTCGAAAAAGCCAAATCTTCAATCTTAACTTAAACAAAATTTCTACGGAGGGTCGGAGGGCTGCACTAAATTAGCCATGATAAAAAAAATATAAAAATGAAACAAAAACATCATTATTATACGAAACCAACGGTAAGCCAGCCAGGGGACACCAAGCAACAACAACAACAAAAGTAAATGATTTGCAATTGAAGTCAAAAGCCTTTACCTCGACGAATCTGATAAGTGGTTAGCAATATCTTTGAGAGCCCTTTAAAAGGTATGAAACAATCATAATGGAAATGATTTGTGCCCTTAACAGCCACAGACCATTATCGCCATGCTAAAGCATTGCCACAACGTTTTGGTATTGTTGTGTCATAGAGGGAGATGGGTGGGGTAAGGGAGTTGGAGTAAGGTGTTAATAATATTTACGCCTTAATGTTATTGCTGGTGTTGTTTTCATTATCCTTTGGCCATCAGATACGCATTAACTTGCAGTGATCCTTAAGGACGTTTGGTGGTGGTAGTGGCGACAGTGATTGTGATAGGCTATTGTGTGTATTGCACTGTGGGAGGAAAGTGATTATGATTTTTTGTCATTTTTATCCTTAGACTGCTCAAATGAAAAAGAGCTTTTAAGATATCAAACTTCAAAACTGTAGAAATAACGTGATTTAAAAAACAAGTGAGAATGTTTCAGTCGGGTAAACCGACTTACATATATCCTCACCCTCAGTAAAAACATAACATTTGCTTAACAAAATACAGAATTTGGGCACTATCGCGTTGGTTGTTCATTTGTATGGGAGGTACCAGAAGGGGCGTGGCTAGACTTCTAGTTATTTTCTCCAAAACTTTATTCTGCTACAGTTTTACTAAATACTGATTTTTGACACTATCGCATTGGATATATTGAGATTATTACTTGATTTCTAAAGTGGGCGGAATGATACATTTGTAAGGGAGATACCAGAATACCGTAAATGGTTTTCGGGAAATATAAACCATTTAATTTTAATTTCAGACATATTGTATATGTGATGGAAGCCAGTTTTGGCCTATTAGGCCTTTTTAACTCCTTAAAGCACGAGTTTCTAAAAACCCCATCTGGCGGCTCCCTAATTATGTAGGTATCAATTCTACATACATTTTGAGACTCTACCTTTAGACGTTTGGTCTGGGTGATAGTATAAGTTTTATGTCTTTTTCGGTATTTTTACCGCTAAAGTACGAATTTCGAACAATTTCTTCATATCGCACAACTACTCCATAAAATAAATATTCATTTTAAATTCTACGACACCTTTAGCCGTTTTGCCTCGACGATAGTACCAGATTTTTTGGAGTCCAAGCGTATTATATCCTGTGCTGAAAAAAGCTCATCCAAGTGTGTGCTCCAACTACCGCGGAATCAGTCTTTTACCCATCGCATATAAGGTCCTGTCGAGTGTGCTATGTGAACGACTAAAGCCAGTGTTATCCAACCTGATCGGGACTTATCATTGTGGCTGTAGACCTGGTAAATCAACAACTGACCAGATATTCACACTTCGGCAAATCCTGGAAAAGACCCAAGAGAAACAGATCGACACGTACCATCTTTTTGTCGACTATAAAGTTGCCTTCGATAGCCCGATACGGCAGAAATTACTCGAAGCCATGACTGAGTTTTGTAGTCTGTAACAAGAGTTCTTCTTTGGATGGGGTATACTCAATCTCGTCCAGGGTCTGCATAAGGACCCACCAACCTTACGAAATAAGAACACAAGTGATTTCCCTGACTAGGGCTAGTAAATGGTGTTTATTATGGTTTGATTTTCTTCTTATACACTTGTGTCAGAAATACGACAAATAACTTATAGATTTACGGCAACAAACAACTGCTTTTCGGTCTGTATCCAAATATCTGCGCTGGATACACTTGAGAGTCGCTAACGATGTCGATTTGTAGATAATAGAGAACTATTTAATTAACCCAGTACTGGTACAGTTAATGGAATTCTGGCATAAGTTCCGATTACCTGGTTCGGTTTCGAGTTTCGGATTTCAGGTTCGGGTTTTAAGTTCGGGTTTTAGGTTCGGATGCCAAATTCGTGAGACCAACTCGGGTGCTAGATTCGTATAGCAGTTTCGGATCGTGGACTAAAGTCGGCTACGACCAGCAGGTTCGGATTTCAGGATCGGGTTTAAAATTGCAACAAAAGTTCGGCTTCGGTTTACCAGTTATATACATACATTTGTTCTTATAATATACTTATGAACTACCTTACGAACAGACAGCCAAAGCCGCTGTGGGGGAACAGACAACCGAAGTCGCTGTGGGGGAACAGGCAGCCGAAGCCGCTGTGGGGGACCGGACAACAGAAGTCGCTGTAGGGGAACAGCCAACCGAAGTCGCTGTAGGGGAACAAACAGCCGAAGCCGCTGTGGGGGAACAGGCAGCCGAAGCCGCTGTGGGGGAACGGACAAATAATGTCGTTGTGGGGGAACAGACAGCCCAAGCCGACGTGGGGGAACAGCCAACCGAAGTCGCTGTGAGGGAACAAACAGCCGAAGCCGCTGTGGGGGAATAGACAACCAAAGTCGCTGTGGGGGAACAGTTAACCGAAGTCGCTGTGAGTATGTATTATCACTTGATCAGAAGGATCAGGCGATGTTACAAAAAAAAAGGTAGTCACAAGTTCTGAAAATAACTTATGGCTTATGGTCTGCACTAGTCGAAGTTCGGCTAGTGATTGACGACTATTGCTAGTCAAACCTGTTTACTTACACAATGTAGCGCCTTAAGTGAATGAGAATTCCAATGGGCGTACTACGAATTGCTCACACTAAATGCTCATACCACGAGTAACGACAGTTGCATATGAGCTTTGTTTATGTATGAGCTAATGTATGAGTAAATTATATTTATAGAATTTGTCTCGTTACAAGTCCAGCGAAGCTGATACGCTTTTGCGGAATGACGCTGACTGACACGAAGTCTTCAGTGAAGATTGGCAAGGAGCTTACGGAGCCATTCTATACCAGACGAGGCCTCAAACAAGGCGACGGCCTATCGTGTGTTCTCTTCAATACAGTGATGAAGATGATAATCAGGAAAGCTGCAGTAAACACCAGTGCCACGATATTTAACAAAAGCCACATTGTAATGGCGTACTCTGATGACGAGAACATCATCGATCGAAAACTGCGGGGAATCAGCGAAAATGGATATAATTGAATTGAAGAATTGAATCTACTCGTTTGGGACGCTGCGTGAACGTTGACAACTATAATTTTGAGGTGGTAGTTACTTAACTACCTAGGCTCCGCCATCAACAAAACAAATAATGTCGGCCTCGGGATCCGGAGAAGAATCCTGCTTGCAAATACATGCTACTACGGACTAAGCAAGCGATTTAATGACGGAGCCCTCTTTCGACGAACAAAAATCCAGATATATCAAATACTGGTTCTACCTATATTGAAGTATGGTTCAGAATCCTGGGTTATGACACTAGCGGATGTATCGGTTCTGGCACATTTCGAGAGAAAAATACTCCATAAAATATATGGGCCCATCATTGTTAACGGAGACTATCAGCGTCGTATGAATCATGAGATGTACGAGCTGTACTGTGACATTGACGTGGTCAGACGCATTCAGGTGCAGCGGTTGCGTCGACTAGGTCATGTTGTACTTCACCTCGAAAAGTCTTCGACAATGAACTCGATGGACAGCGCAGAAGACGGCGACCAAAACTCCGTTGGAAAGACCAGGTTACTGAGAACCTTACAGAACTTGGTATGACTAACTGGAGAAGACCCGCAGAAGATCAAAGCGCATACAATATTTTTTCTACGTGCGGGATTGCAAAGAAGTACCAGCTAAGTAAGTAAGTAAGTGAGCTGTGTCATGCCTATTTGTCTTATTATATCTTCATGCAGCCTATGATAGAGGCTCCAATGACAGTACTACACTGGCTAAGGTAGTAAAAATTGCAATACGTCCATATATTTGGCCGTTATAACCATTTTTTAAAAAGGGCGTGGCATCGCTCTCTTTCCGCAAACAAAGTAATTCTTCTTGTACGACCAAATATATGTACCAAATTCCGACTTCATACCTACAATGGATTATGAGATACAGCCAATTAAAAATTAGAGGTGTATGGAGCGGTGCCATGCTCTTTTACCCCATTGCAGTCCGAATTTCCAAAAATTCTTCTTAATGCGCGCCAACATTATAAAAGAAACATATATTCCAAGCTTTAGCTTTTTGGGTTGGGAAATACACAGTCAGTCAACAAATCATTTTACATACACAGACTACTTGTCACGTCCTCTGATTTGAATGAATCGGCAGATTTTGTACACATCACACATGAACAATCAACATACCATACCCACGTACACTTCTTTATATATTTATTAAGAATTGTACGAATTATTCGAAAATGTGTCCTTAATCTATAGAACTTTAGGTAATTTTCAAAGATTATCCAGAGTTATTTCAAAAACATCATAAATGTCGTTTATGAGTTTTGATAAATTATGTGTAGAATTTTCTTATAAGTTTTTTATTTAGTCAATATCTTACTTCTTGCAGCTTCATACAATAACATCAATATCCTTGAACAATTTAAACACTTTACACCCACTGTGTCTCTTTCCCACCATTACTGTAATACAAATATAATAATCATTGACCTTATCGAAAGCCTCAAAATTCGAAAGAATTCATACAACACTAACTGAGTTGTATAGGAAAAGCCTTTGAGTTATGTATAAGTTCATGTTTGAATATAGTTAGCATGAATTTTTGTATGTATTGTGGACAGCGCGTTTGTGGCTATATCACTCGTTGATAGCTGTATGGGTTCTGGCTACTACTGTTATCAGTTGGCTTTGTGCGTGGCCTAATGATGCTCTATCACTATCTCTCTCTCTCTCTCTGCTCTATTTGTACACTTTATGTATTAGATTTAATGCATTCACGCATTTAATCCCTTATGGAGGGACTTAAGTGCACCAACACACTGATGGCGATAGCAGCGATGTCAGCAATGGTGTTGGTGGTGGTTGGTGGTGTTTGTGTCGACCATGGTAATGTTAGTGGTTTATATACAGCAATCTCTACTCATTATATTCCAGGAAATTTATAGGCGGCTCATGACCGGGACAATAATAGCGGAAAGTCGGTAATTTGTAGTTATGATGACTACTGTTGATAGCAAAGATATTTATTTATTTCCTAGAATTTACTTGCAACAGTTTGCGGGTGCTTTTGTATTGTGCTTAACATAATGTATGGATTTGTGTCGGCAATATGGGGTAAGTTAACACAAGTGGTTTTCACTTTATGGAATATATTGCAAATAAATCTGTGATAATTTTCTTTGTTCTATAGAATTCATTGAGGTAATGGTAAAGGTAAACAGCTATGCAACGGGAAGCAAGATAAGAAAATGTCACAAATGTGGGAAATTCGTCAATCATTTTGAGAGTGTTAGTTTATGGAGATATGACATATTTATTTTTTGTGTGTTCTATTAAAGAAAATCGTACAAATTTCGATTAGGTTCAAGACATTTGTAAACGCACGTAGAAAAGAATTCCAAGCGCTTCGGTCTTTTGCGCTCCGTAGGCAGTTAGTCACACCAAGTGTGAATAACAGCTCTTTCTCCTGGTCCATCCAATGAAGTTTTGGTCGCCCCCCTTCTGCGCCGCCCATCGAGTTTATAGACGAAAACTTTTCGATCTGGAATATTTACATCCATTCATTTCAATTTCGGTCAATTTCAACGCACTTGGCTACGTCGATGTCGTTGTACACCTCATACAGCTTCATACGACGACCGTACTCGCTGTTAATGGTGATGGGTACACATAGTTTGCGAAGTATTCTCTCTCTCGTAGACTCCCAGAATAGATTGATCTGCTTGCGACATTACAGGATTCTGCGCTGTAGAGCAATACAGATAGGATCAGAGTCTTATAGAGTTGGATCTTTGTTCTTCGAGAGAGCGCTTTGTCATTAAATCGCTTGCTTAGCGCATAGTAGCAGCGGTTTGCGATCGATACTTGTCTTTTGATTTCCAGGCTGACATTATTATTTTTGTTTATGGCGGAGCCAAGGTAGACAAACTCATTTACCACTTCAAAGTTATAGTTGTCAACGTTCACGCAGCGTCCCAGACGAGTGGACTCATTGTTCGTTGAAACAAAAAACTTGGGTTTGTCCTCATTTACCACCAGACTCACTTCCGCCGACTGCTTTTCAATGCTCGAGAAAGCCGCAGTAACATCCCGCAACCCACGGGAAGGCACCTACTGCAGCCTTCCGCATGATCATCTCTATTACGATGTTTAAGAGGTATCAAGGCATACTATCGCGCTGTCTAAAGACTCGCTTGGCAGAAAATGGCTCTGTCAGATTTTTGCATATTTTTACTGAAGACTTCGTGTCAGTCAGTGTCATCCCGCATCCCTCGTATAAGCTTCGCTGTGATACCAAACTCAGCCATAGCACCTTAATGACAACCGCAATAGTCCAAAAAATACAACCATTTATCAACAAATGCCTTCGAATAATATGCCGCGTGTTCTGGCCGAACACAATTTCAAATGTGGACCTATGGAGTACAACCAACGAGGAAAGCATAAGATGCCAAATAACAAGAAGGAGGTGGAGATGGATAGGCCATACTCTACGAAAACCAGTGGACAGCACTGGAATGGAACCCTCAAGGAAGCCGACGTCCTGGGCGACCAAAAAACACTTGGCGCAGGACTTTATTATATGAATTAAAACAACAAGACCTCACTTTCGATGAAATTACAACTATGTGTAACAATAGAAGTAATTAGAATAACCTTGAAGAAGCCCTATGTTCCCAAGCGGAATAAATAAAGGAAATAAAAAAAAAATGTCACACTGATAAGGTCCAATCTGGTTCGCCAAAATGGGCTTTAGTCTTTCACATAACACACTAGACAGGACCTTGTATGCGATGGGTAAAAGGCTAGTCCCGCGATAGTTGGTACACACACTTGGATCGAACTTCCTAAGAACATGAAATACAACACTCAGATTCTAATCATGGGGCATGAAATCCTCAAGCCACATCGTGTTTATGATTTGGTGCATGCACGTTACCAGCTTATCGCCGCCTGCCTTTAAAAGCTCTGCAGGCGGTCCATCGCCTCCTGCAGCTTTATTATTGTTAAACCGCGCAATTACCGTGCTGATTTCCTTTTCTCTCGGTGGTGGACAATCTACTCCGTCGTCTATGATTGGTGTGATTTCGTCACTTATGCTGCCTTCAAAAATGAGCAGAGTACGAAAGTGTTCCCTCAATATTTGCACAATACTCTGCATGTCCGTGAACAGATTATCATCGCTGTTCTTACTGGTAGGGACCTTTGTTCCAAAACATTTGCTTTTAACTTTTTGGTAAAAGTGTCGGGCTTCACCTGTATCCCTGTAGTTTTCAATATCCTGGGTCTCTCTTTTCTTCAAAGACACTTTTTTATGCCTAAACAGGCGTTTCATCTCCCTCCTTTTCTCACTAGGAGGTCGTTGCGTCAGTCGTTGCGTCAGTGTTCATAGCATTCGCCAAAACTATGGGGGATTGTTTGAAGTAATCAAGAAAGTCGATTGAAGTAGGCATTGTCTATCTCGGTGGCATGCGGCATTGCAATGTCTAGCTTCCTTTGCATTTGGTTATGAACATTTTTACTACTACTTAAGCCCGGGTATTCCTAGGCTGCAACTAGGTTGTGATCCATGCAATATTTGCACCGCGCATCACAAGCACGTACATGACGCTTAAGATATGTCTTCCACCGATTATCATGCGATCAATTCGGTTTCATGTCTTTCAATTAGGGAATATCCAGGTTGCCTCGTGGATATCTTTTTGTAGGAATCTGGTTCCACTCACAACCATTTTTCTTGCCGACGCGAAACTAACCAGTCTGAATCCATTATCGAAGAAGTTGTTGTGTCCACTGAATTATCCGACTGCTGAACCGAGAGCATCTTTCCTTCCTATTTTTGCATTATACACCCATACCTCGATATACGGCCTACATACGTTCCCAAAATGTGGGCCGTAAAGCGAGGTAATAAATTCTTATTCTTATTTTTCACTTACTATTACTCATGAACGGAAAAATGTGCAAGAAAACTACGTCTATTCACGTTCAGCACAAACAAGAGACTGCTGCATCAACACTCGCTGCGCTTGTGAGTGAATGCTTTTTTTAGTCTCTCACTCTTCGTAGAAAAACGGTGAATCCCCTATTTGCTTTTAGCCGTATGGCGAGGTTATGTGCGCTGTAAAGCGAAGGTGTTCCAGAATTTAAAAAGGCCGTTATAGCGAAATGCCGTTAAAAGAGGGGCCGTATAAAGAGGTATGAGTGTACTCTTCCAGAACAATTATATTATCATGGACTTTATAGCGGCCATATATTTCCTCCAGGCCCTCATAGAAGGTATCTTAATTGTCATCGACTTTGTCTACCGTCAAGTCGTTTACACAAATCAGCGTGATGTTACAAATATTTCGCTCTGAATGTGGAGGTTTAAACCGAGAGACAAGATGTCGAAATGTCCTGTCGACTATGAATCCACATCCAAATTCGTGTCTTTCTGCATGGAAAGCTGTGTAGATCGCAATTTCTGTATGGCGATGATGTCAGTCTTGTATTTTTCGAGGACTTACGCCAGTTGGATAGAGGCACGCACCATCGCTGTAGAGAGTTCGAACATTTCAGGTGAATATCCTTAAATCATTTTCTTTATGAAGTTTGCGGGTTTGTCAACAGTTAGGAAGGTTCTTGTTTTTTCTTTTCTTCATGTTTTCATAATAGTTTTTCATTTTTCACATTACACAGTACAACTCAGATTTTGGGACTCAATTCTGAAAACTGCACGTGAAAGTAGCCCCAAAAAGAAGAAGTTCTGCATCACTCCTTTTGTCAAAGTACAGGCCATTCTAATTTAATATCGCTTTGAAGTTAGTAAGTATCATTCAGGGGAATTTGTCACGTTTTAGGCTCTTTTGTTTGGCATAACATAAATAGTATATGGTGGCGTATGATTACCATAAATAATATTCAACATAAATCATACGCCACGGTTATGACAAATTTCCCTATACGATACTTACTAACTTCAAGTCGATATTAAATTATAATGGCATGTAACTTGACAAAACGAATGCTGCAGAACTTTTTCTTTTTAGGGCCACTTTCACGTGCAGTTCTCAGAACTGAGTCCCACATCAATGAGTTGAAAAATGTTGTACTGTGTTAGGCCACAGCGATCCTAGTGTAGTGGTTCACCCAAACCCGATGACTCAGTAATACGGTATTAATCAGTAATACTGCAATGTAATACAATTACACGATGACCCATAAATTATGTTCTATATAGTCGTAAAGGATAACCTCTGCTGCATTTAAAACACTCACCTAACACCAGCCACACCATCAAACAAATTCACATTGCATTTATTTTTATCGAAATTCCAATTATTTTTCAATTTGCTACCAACTTCCTTAATCACATTATAATTAAAAAGTTTACAAACTTTGTGGTTATGTTCTATTTGATTTTAGGATGACTTTTGCATCATCCCTATGATTTTTTGTCATTGTTGTTGTTGTTGTGCTATTGTGCATTTCGCCTATAATAAATATTTCAATTATTTAACCATAAACAAATAAATCGAACAGATTTTTCACCTATGCATAAGGAATATTCCTAAACAACAGCAAAGGATAAATAGGATATTTGAATTTATATGTATAAATATGTAAATACTTCCTGACCCACACAGAGGCACATACGCACACGCACACACACATTGCAGAGTAGAACAATTAATTCTAAAACCACAAAAGGCAATTATTTGTTTATTTAACTCAATAAAGTATGCAGATATGTATGTAGGTGTGTGTGTGTGGTTGTGTGTGCATAAGTAAATGTTTATATCCTGGTATAGGTTATACTCATATGTGGGTTTGTTTGTACAAGGACATAAATCCAAGACTTTGACTACATTAAGGGGCAGACCTATAACTGGCAGCATATTTGCATATTGACACAAAACATTTCATATCGAAATATCGTTGAAAACAAATATGATGATGTGACGATTCTTCATCAAATGCTTAGTGGGCTTAGTGGTCCTACCATATGACTTAGCTATAAAATATTGCATATAGATTCGAAAACACATATGCCTATATGTGAAAATTGAATCCTAATAATAGAACATTGGTTATTAAAATTGATGAGGATCCTACTGAACATGACCGTAGTCATTGTATTGAGATGTAATGTTTACATATTTCATTTATGAACTGGTATTTGTCCTTTTTGGTCACAATGTAAAAATGTTGTTACTCTTATTACACCTGGAGTTTGTAACGTTCAAATATTGATGGATTTTTATCTCACAATGTTAGGCAAATATGTTGAAGGAAAAAAAGAACAATTCGAATGGCAAAAGAATTACAAATATTTGGATATAACAATTATTTGTCAAAAAAAGGACATCATATGAGTATTTACAGACATAGATTTCATTGCACAAATTTGAAAATCGGATTCTATGTTTATTGTATTAATGCAACAGTTACATACACAGTACAAAATTTTTCAGCTCATAGCTTTGGGACTCAATTCTGAGAACTGCACGTGAAAGTAGCCCCAAAAAGAAAAAAGTTCTGCATCATTCGTTTTGCCAAGTTACATGCCATAATAAATTAATGTCGATTTGAAGTTAGTTAGTATCGTATAAGGGAATTTGTCACGTTTTGGGCTTTTGTGTTTGACATAACTCGAGAACCACTAGTCCAATTTAGCTGAAACAAATTAAAAAAAAATTAAGAATTACAATTCTTTTAATCTGTTTATATATAAAACGTTTCCCAACATAAGCAACAGTTCATCAAATGATTTTAAACTGGGTTTATTTTGCAGCAGTTACAATAAAACTGTTGTACTCCGTGGCGCATGATTTACGTAGAATATTACTTATTATAATCATACGCCAACATATACCAAAATAGCCTAAAACGTGACAAATTCCCCTATACGATACTTACTTACTTCAAATGGACATTAAATTACTATGGCATGTAACTTGACAAAACGAATGATGCAGAACTTCTTCTTTTTAAGACTACTTTCACGGGCAGTTCTCAGAATTGAGTCCTAAAATCATGTGTTGTACTAGGTACTTCATGAAATTGTTACAAAGATAGCAAATTTTTGAATATTATAGTTGCAAATTTGATCCAATATACACCAACAACTTCAATAACATTATTGAATGACAATTTTAAGATTATTACTTATTTTAAGCTGCTTGACTGGTGATTGTACTTTTAGGTGTTTGATCTGATAGCACTTTGCCGCTCTTAATCCCAAGGAGGACGAATTTCCAAAAATCCCTTCATTTGGCTCAACAACCCCATCAACCTTTTGGTCTGGGTGATTGCAACAGTTTTATCCAATTTTCGTGTGTGTCCCTTAAGAGTTCGAAATGCGAAAACCACTTTGCTCTCTAATTGTATAAGAAGTGCGTTAATATAAATGTTTTCCGTTATACCTTAAGACGTTTCGCGGTCTGGGTGACCATCTTCAACCCATACCCAACTTTTACTGAAATTTTGGTACAAATAGGTTCAACCGTTTTCGCAATTAGTGGTGACGTCAAAATGTACATCAATTTTTATATCTAGAGTTCTCAATGATGTTGAGGTTAAAAAAATGGTGACTAAATTAAATGTACTATGCTAAACACTGGCAACTGGATCCAAACATACATCTAAAATTTTCACATGTCCAAAAATGCATACACTTTAAGTTTGAGTAAAATCGGACAATCGTTTTAAATTTTCGAATTAATTCTACGCCAGCCAAACCAACAGCGGGTCCATTTACACAAAAAAAAAATTATCATAATCTAACAAATATACATTCTAAATTTTAGTCAAATAGGACCCGATGGTCCATTTATAGAAAAACGTTGTTCTCATGATCACACAAATATACATCCTAATTTTCAGTTAACTTGGTCCATCCGTTCAAATTTTGATTAAAGTTCCACCCAAACGCCACCTATCGGGTCCATTTGTACATACAATCGTTTCTTATGATCAATCAAAAATACATTCTGAATTTCAGTTAAATTGGGTAATTCGTAAACATTTTTATTACAAACCCACCCCAGCGCCACCTACCGGGACTATTTGTACATAAAATGTTTACTCATGATGAAACGAATAACGATTCTAAATTTCAGTTGATTTGGTACATGCAATCATATTTTCGATATAAATCCACTGGAGCGCCACCTGGAGTAGAGTTTTTTATTTTCAAACCATATCCTGAAAATTTGGAAACGAATGAAGAAAAAAATCGGCCAAATCGCTCCAGCCATTCTCAAGTGATGGGTTAACATACGTGGACCATTTAATTTTTATATATATAGATGGTCATTTTATATAGAAGTAGTCCTTACCGACTACTGACAATATGGTCTTCGAGTCCAGTACAGGGTTTGATAGACTGTTAAAGGTAAATTCTCACATTTGTGCTTCGACATCATGATTAAAGCTTCTTGCGTTTTTAGTTGCGATCAAAATCAAGGTAACCGCTGATAATAAAAGTGTAGATGACTGAGACAGGTATGAAACCCTGAAAATCCCGCATGATAGTTGCCTTTTCTAATCATCATACCACGTAGAATGATTGATAATAAAACCAATTTACACCAATTATTGACTTTTCTTATCAACAGTCGCTGTTAAATGTGTCAACAACAACAATTCAAAGAGGTGACCAGATCATTAATACAATTTTGAAGTCCATTTAATCGTAAAAGAAACTAAGATACGCTTTAGACATTTTAATTTAATAAAAATTAAGTATTTGTCCTTACTAATACAAGTCAGAAAAATTTTTTTATCAACTTTTTATTTTTCGATCACGGTAGACCTTTCTGTGGAATTGCCCATATAAGATTTAAATTTTTTTTTACATTAGTTCTTAGGGAAACAAACCAAAATAACTTCCCTTTACATCCCATGAATAAGATACCAGAAAGCTTCCATTTTCAATATATATTGAGCTAATGATTCCAGATTGAACCTAAATAAGTACATAATATTAACTTAACAACGGGCGATTCATTTAGACCTTTTGTTTTAAATTTGGCATAAAACACTTCAAGTATAATTGAATGTCAAAATATTTATTATGAGCCGCAAGAACAATCTCCGACATTTTTGCTTTTAAGAATATTTTTCATTTCAATGTTGGCCGCATCTACGTTCCAGGTGGTCTTTTCGAAAGCTCCAACTTTTGATCATACTTTCCACACATTGCTAACGGTATCTCATCAATTACGCGAACACGTATCAACATCTTGAATCGTAGCTGACTTATCGGTAAATACTTCATACAAGAAGTGGTAAGAAACGCAACAGTCCAAATGTTGACGACCACCGCAAACGTAATAAGGACCATGATTTAAGGATATACAACTGGAATGTCCTTAATCTCTATAGAGAAGGTGTCACTTGCCGACTGGCGTATGTCCTCAAATAATATAAGGCTAACATCACCGCCATCCAGGATATGAGATGGACAGGACAAGGATGTTCGCGACTTACAAATTGCGACATCTATTACAGCTGCCATGCGGAAAAGAACGAATTTTGATGTGGATTTGTAGTTGGCGAAAGACTCAGACATCTTGTTTCGCGATTCAATACTGTTAGTGATCGAATAGCCACAATCCGCATTAAGGCGAAATATTTCTACATCTCGCTGATTCGTGCTCACGCCCCGACGGAAGATAAAGAGGATGAGATTAAAATGTATTTTACGAGCGCCTAGAGAAAACATACGATCGCTGCCTTGACCACGACATTAAAACTGTTCTGGGAGAATTTAATGCAAAAATAGGAAGGGAAGCTGTTCATGGTCCATCGATCGGTTAATTCAGCCTGCATACCGATGCGTCAGGCAACGTGTTTAGGCTGGTTAGCTTCGCAGCGGGAAGGAGTAGTAGTAGTGAATGGAACCAGATTCCAGCACAAAGATATCCAGAAGACAACTTGGCTATTCCCCGATCAAAAGACCAAAAATCAAATTGATCATGTGGTAATTGATGGCAGGCACGCATCTAGTGTCATGGACGTGCGTGTGATCCGCGTTGCTAATATTGGCTCGGACGTAACCAAACACAAAGAAAGCTGGATATCGCGAAGCCGCAAACCCCAGATATAGCCACTGCCTACTCCAACCAGCTCTCCCAACTACTACGACACAACGCCTCTACTTTTGACGTTCCCGATACACAGTGGCAGCATATTACGCATTCCATGGCAACCCCCGCAGCAACAGTGGCAGGATATGGAAATCGGCGCTCAGACGAATCGTGGTAGGATGAAGAATGTCACATAGCCTCTGAGACTTTCGGCAGAGCTCTTCACGTTCTGCGGCGAGGAGCTGATAACGAGCATGCACCAGCTCTTACCCACATTTTGGTTTAATGAGTGCCCGATGATTGGAATCTAAGCGTATTATGTCCTGTGCTGAAAAAAAATTAGCCAAATGTGTGCTCCAACTACCACGGGATCAACCTTGTACCCGTCGCATGTAAGGTCCTGTCGAGGGTGATGTGCAATAAAGCCATAGGTAATAAAGCCATATGACCTTACTTCCCATTCGATTGAGAGATAAAAGAAGTCATATGGCCTTATTTCCCATTTGATTGAGAAATAAGACCATATGGCTTTGTTTGAGAAATAAGGCCATATAGCTTTATTACCTCAGGAGGTGTGAAATAAAGCCATTATGGCGTCATTATTTTACTTTTAAAATTTTTTTTAATAAAATGTATCTAGTATGTTTTTTTGCGCGTCATAATTATCATCAAGTTCATCAAGCTATTTCATTACTTTTGGTAAAATTTTTCAATGGTATGGCATTATTTCCACTTTGATCGGAAATTTAATATGGTGTTATTGCACAACCATGCTGGGAATAAATAATCGAATGGGAAATAAGGCCATATGACTTTATAACCTATGGCTTTATTGCACGGCGCCCCTGTCGAGGGTTCTATGTGAAAGACTAAAGCCAGTGTTATCCAACCTTATCTGGTCTTATCAGTGGGGTTTTAGACCTGGTAAATCAACAACTGACTAGATATTCACACTTTGACAAATCATCTTTTCGTCGACTATAAAGCTGACATCGAACGCCCGATACAGCAGAAGCCATGGCTAAGTTTGGTTTTCGATCGAAGCTGATACGCCTTTGCGGAATGAAGTTGACTGACACGAAGTCTTCAGTGAAGGTTGGCAAGGGCCTTAGGGAGTCATTTTATACCGGACGATGCCTAAAACAAGGGAACAGCCTATCGTGTAACCTCTTCAACTCAGTGATGGAGATGATAATGAGGAAAGCTGCAGTAAACATGAGTGGCATGACATTCAACAAAAGCGTACCCTGGGACCCAGACATCACCGGTCGAAAACTGCGGGATGTGACTGCAGCCTTCTCCAGTATACAGAAGCAATCAGCGAAAATGGGTCTAATGGTGAACGAGGACCAAACGAAGTAATTAGTTTCAACGAACAAAGAATCTACTCGTTTAGAAAACTGCGTGAAGATAGATAATCGCAGATATTTTTATGTATTAAGACCCCGTTATCAACCAAACACATAATGTCAGCCGCGAAATTCGTAGAAAAATCCTGCTTGCTAATAAATAGTATTAAGGACTAAGCAAGCGATTCAATGACAGAGTCCTCTCTCGACGAACAAAAATCTAGCTATTCCAGATACCGATTCTACCTGTTTTGATGTACGGTTCGGAATCCTGGGTAATGGGGCAGTATTCGAGATAAAAACTACTCCTTAAAATATATGGACCCATCATCGTTAACTCCGTTGGAAAGACCAGGTTACTTAGAACCTTGTAGAACTTGGTGTGACTAACTGGAGAAGAAGCGCAAAAGATCGAAGGGCTTATAATATTTTTCAACGTGCAGTATATTATCCAATGGGATTGCTAAGAAGTGCCAGTTAAGTAAGTAAGTAAGCAATGCTGAGAAAGAAGATGACACCAGAGAGCATCTACTATGTCACTGCTCTGCTTTTGGTGACCTGATATATAAAAAGTTTAGTCATCTGACACTTGTGGGGAATACCTGTCTGTAATAACTGGTCACTGTTCAGTTAGAAAGTTGAAACTTCCCTTAAACGATTTTTGTCCTTATGGACAACCTACGCCGTAGCCATGGCATACATTTGATCCTAGTTATCTTAAAAACTAAATGTCGGAGAATGATCTTTTAGTCCGTAATCAAGCTTCTTGCATTTTATTCTATGTTAAGCACTTTATTTGAAATTAAAAAAAGTAATTATAAATGAATCGCCGTTCATATTACTATTCTCCGTTTTGTTGCAAAGTATGTGGACGATACTATCAAATATCCCTAATAACGATATGACAAAAAGTATTATTGTAAGTATCATCATCTTAAATCTCTGATATTATGGACGATGTATAGTTACTTAGTCTGATAACTGGACGCATTAATTAAAACAGACGCAACTTATCTTGCCACTAGTTATCACCTACAAAACTGTACTCTTTTAGATAACAATTTAAAAGGTTTGATTTAAAGTAGAAAAATATTTAAAGACCACATACTGTCTTCCGGCTTTAAGCACCCAATGGTCCACTGAATGCGTGACACTGCTATGCACATTATGTGATAGAAAATAATGAATGCAGAGGAGTCTTTATTTACCCATCAGTTCCAATAAAACTGCGGCAATAGGTATACTTGTGACACAGAGAAGCCATCGTCATCAGAGTAACCTTGTACACACTTCGGCAGTCAGACAAGTGCATTTTCTAACCTAGCAAGTGTCAAAAGGATGCTTAAACACAATCAATCGAGAACACGCACACACACACACACACATACCTACAACAACCCAGCAGCAAAAAATGGGGCTTTGCATGCCTTCTTACAGGCCTGATAAGGCAGTCAGAAGCCCTACCCTTCAAATGCAGTCTTCATTTCAAATTAACATTGGGTGTCATAGGCAGGCAAGGCCTGCACATTTCTTTTCTAATTGAAGGCGTTTCAGTAGGCATGCCTAGTATGTCCTGCATGGAGTCCTAATAACAAGGGCCTTCTATGAGGCATTGCTACTGCAGACCAGCTTGCAGGCCTGCAAAAGAGCATTTATAGAAGGACTTAAATAAAAAAAACATATGCGAATTATTTCCATATTAAATGATTTCCTACTTTTTATAAATTTTTAATACAATATTTATTACAATTTGTAATAACTATTTTTTTTAAACTCCAGCAGCGGAAATCGAACTCGCGACCTCAGTACTCATAGTTGGGCATGCTACCTACTCGGCTATCACGTGATATAGTTGTTGTACGACAAATAACAAACATGTGTTTCTAATAAACAACAGCATCTGTCTTTCCTTCTCTTTAGAGGCCTGTCTACAGGGCTAATCGGAGAAGTGACAAGTGCATGGCTATGAACGTCCATTCTGCCTTCTACTAATAGGACTGTCAACAGGCCTGTTTAAGGCAACAAAGTTTGCATGCCCTTTGTGCACATCGATGGTATTTTGTGGGGTACACAGTAGGGCTGCTCACAGGCCAGTTTTTAGAAGGGAAAGAGGGATGTCTGCGGGATCTTTTCTCACCCTAGTAAGAGGCCTCATTACAGGTCTCATTTGAGAAGCGAAATGTGCATGGGTATGGAATTTTTTGTTAGGCTTAGTGAAGGACTTATTATAGCCTGTATACATGCCTGGAAAAGGAAGGCGTATTTGAATGTCAACAAACTGCCTTTGAAGGCATGTTTGCAGGCATATTTTTACAATGCCTCGTCTTTTCCGCTGCTGGGAAGTTATCATTCCTAGCCATTATGGTGATGTGCTTCTTTGGACGTATTATTGCAAGGTGTATGAAAAGAAGGATTATATATACTACAGGCATACATATACAGAAATTTTTAGGGAAGATAATGTGTGCACTGTCTATGTGAAATTGGCTATGTTTTGTTTGGGTACGTGTGCACGTGTGCGTGTGTGTGAAGCTCTCTGTTTGTTTGCAGCCTAACGTCAATAGTTGAAACAAAAACCCCAAATAGTAATCTATGCTGTATTTGTCATGATATATGTGCATACTTGTGTGTGTGTGTGTGTGTGTACGTACAGGTATATGTTTGTCTCAAAGCACGTGGTGTTTAGTCGGAAACAAAAGGTAAGAAAACAACAAAAAGAGGTTAATGTTCACTCAGTGGTGAAGAAAATTTGTTTACAGTCAGTGTCAGAAATTAAAAACTGCAAGTTTGACATTGTAATTGTAATATACGTGTACAGTAGGGCGTTTCACTAAAAAAATTTTGCAACTCTTGAAGCGGAATATTACAGCTTGTGATCTAAAAGAATTTCGAAAATTTTTTGGGATTTTTTGAAGATGGGTATGGGGTCGCTGAAATTGATTTTATCAAAAAAATTAGGTTATGGAGAAAAAAAATTTTATATTATTTTTTTCTGGATCTTTTTGTTTATACAACTGAACAATTCTCTTAGCAAGGATCCGATCCCACGACAAAAAAATTGTAGGTGTGAAAAATTATTATATTATGGACCACTTTGATAGTCTTAAAAGTGAAAAATTATTTTTCCTAGATTTTAAACTTCGATAACTTGAAAAGTTTTCAAAATTTTTTCAAGATGTAAAATGCGTTAGATAGATAATTTAGATAATTTTATTTTGGTATATATAAGTTTATATCTTACTTGTGAAAAATGTTGCAAAAAATAAAAAATATACAAAAAAAGATATTTTTTATTTTTAAATTCACACTATTTGAATTTTAAAATATGTGAAATAGGCCCTTTTTAAAATGTAACAAAATTCATAATGCATAATTTTGTAACCTCAAACAGTAAAAGGGTTTTTAATGAATTAAAGTTGCCCACTTCCTTTTTTCGGAAGATACACTTTTATGGGAAAATAATGATGATTTTGTTTCATCAAAGAAAAAGCTAGTAAAACTATGTGTTGTGAATGATTTATCAGAAAGAGGCGTGGCGTCGACCACAATATATAACAAAAAAATTACAAAGAATGAGGATGATTTTCAAAACTTATTGATTAGAGTTGATAACAATCAAAAAATTATATCTAATGTTTACAAAAATGTTATTGAAAAAGCTCTTAAGAAACCAATTTGAAAATACTTCCACGGTTGTTCCACATTTAGTGGTTTATGTATTGTAATTTTAGATACAAATTTACTTTTTAATTTTAATTTGTTCCTTAAATATGTTGATTTTGTTTATTTAATATATTTTGATTTTGTATGGGAATACAAATATATTGATGATATTTTTGATATTTTTATTAAAGCAATGTATTTTAGGAGTTTTTTTTTTACTTAACCAAGAACGAAACATAATGAAATTCTTTTAATTTTCATAAAATTTGATAAATAAAAAAAAAATTTCTCAAACTTTAATTTTTTTCTTATATTTTTCCAACAAGTAAAAATAAATCTATGTACCGAATGAAAGGTAATTTAAAGACCTTTCCAACATATTTTACATCTTGAAAAAATGTTGAAAACTTTTCAAGTTATCGAGGTTTGAAATCTAGGAAAAATGATTTTTCACTTTTAAGACTATCAAAGTGGTCCATAATATAATAATTTTTCACACCAATAATTTTTTGTTGTGGGATCGGATCCATAAGAAGAGAATTGTTTAGTTGCATGAACAAAAAGCACCAGAAAAAAATAATATAAAATTTTTTTCTCCATAACCTCATTTTTTTGACAAAAATCTATTTCAGCGACCCCATACCCCCATCTTCAAAAAATCCAAAATTTTTTTCGAAATTCTTTTAGATCACAATCCTTAATATTCCGCTTCAAGAGTTGCAAAAATCGCAAAAAACGCGTTTGGTGAAACGCCCTAGTGTACAGTTTTATAACTAACTGTTAGTTAATCTTAGACGAAGACGAAACTAAAAGAAGTGTTCCTGATTTGGGTTTTCTAACATTCAACTAAAAGTAATAAATAAAGCATTTTATGTACACATTTTATGGTTGTTCTAAGAAACCACTTTATGACTAGAAGATGCACATGACGAGTGCATGCGTATGTGCTATGTACTTAAAAAAAAAACTTAATTTCCCTTTGCACCCCATGAATGAGGTATGGGATAGCTTCTCGCGTTGTTGTGAATTAACACGCTTTCTATTTTTTTTTAGATTCACAACTAACGGCACCTACTTGTTTATCGACGAATGCGAACGTCACTGTTTTGAGAAGCTCTTACTAGACACGCCGATTGAATCGACGCTTAATATTGCGAAGTTGCTGTCGACAACATTCGAGGGGAGCCGACAATGAAAGAAAAATTTATTTATTTTTTTTCTTTTAAGATGACTGGAGCCAGATTTGAACCTGCGATCTCCCGCATGTTAGTCGCGTGTTCTAACCACTATGCCACGGCCGGTCCCTATGTGCTATGTACACGATTGTTTTAATAAGCATAGTTCCTTGTGCCGCACAAGATGGTCATTATCTTTCTTTCGCTCCTCCAGTGTATCTCACTCGTTGTGTCACTGTACACCTTTAAAAGTGGCCAATCTTCCAAAAGGTAAAAAGTAAAGGTTTTGGACCAAGGATCCCTACCTGTAAGGATGGAGATGGATATCTGGTCACTGACATTTAGAGTGTGCTGCAAATTTGGAGGGAACACTTTCGATCTAAACTCATTCCAGAAGGCAGCATAAGTGACGAAATCACACCAATCATCATTTTAAGCCGGCAATTGCACGGTAATAGTCGGTCATGCGATCTCTTTAATATCACATTAGAAATGATCATGCGGAAGGCAGTAGTAAACACGACTGGTACCATCTTTAACAAACGTCACATGCTGCTGGCGTATGCCGATGATATAGATATCATTGACCGAGTACTGCGGGATGTTACTCTGGCCTTTTCGAACTTTGAGAAGCAGTCAGCAGAAGTGGGCCTGGTGATGAATGAGGACAAAACTAAGTTATTTTTTTTTCAACGAACAAAGAGTTTACTCATTTGGGAAGCTGCGTGAACGTTGACAACTATAACTTTGAAGTAGTAGATGATTTTGTCTATCCCGGCTCAGCCATAACCAAAAAATAATAATGTCAGCCTGGCAATCAAGAGCATTGATCGAAAACCTCTGCTACTGTGCGCTGAGCAAGAACGAAGAAGTACGAAGAACCAACTCTTGCAGACACTGATCCTGCCTGTCTTACTCTACAGCGCTGAATGCTGGGTAATGACGTAGGCGGGTTATTCTATTCTGATATATGGACCAAATATTAAAAGTACTCTAAAAGTACTTTTTTGTGGAACAAAAGTACATTGAAAATACTTTCTGATACAACAACAAAATTACTTCTAAAGCAATAAAAGTACTTTTTCGTACAATAAAAGCACAGATGAATGCAACAAACCTAGTTTTATTTACAACTAAGTTTCTAAATTTCTTTGTGCAACAAAAAAAATTTTAAATTAAAAAAAAAAATAACTAGTAGCGAAAAACAAAAATACTTTTTGTACAGAAACAGCACTATTTAGTACATCAAAGGTACATCTTGAAAATCTAGTAGAAGTAAAATACTTTTCGGTACAATTAAAATACTATGTAGTGCGAAAAAATTATTTACTGAAACAAACACATTAATCTATGGTACAAAAAAGTGCAATTGATGCTATAAAAATTCTATTGGCTACAAAAATTTTACGTTTTGGAACAAAAAAGTACTTTTAGGTTCAATCAGAATATCTTTTTTGCAATAAAAGTAAATTTTAGTACAATAAAATTACTTTTTGGTTCAAGTCAAGTACTTTTTGGTACGATAAAAATACTTTTTAGTACGAAGTACTATTGTGCACTAATGGAACTTTTTTGTCATAATAGAAAAACTGTTTAGTATAACAAAAGTACTTTTAGTGCAAAATAGGTACTTATTGGTACAAACAGTACTTTATGGAACAAAAAATACTTCTTAGTAAATTAAAATACCTTTTAGTACAAAAATGAAGGACTTGTAATATACTAACAAACTGCTGGTTCAAAAAAGTATGTTTAGAGCAATAAATGTACGAAAAGTGGGACCGGCCGTGGCATAGTGGTTAGAACACCATGCGGGAGATCGCAGGTTCAATCTAGGCTTCAGTCATCTTAAAAAATAGTTGTTCTTTCATTGTCGGCTCCCCTCGAATGTTGTTGACAGCAACTTCGCAGTATAAGTGTCGAGTCAATCGGCGTGTCTAGTAAGAGCTTCTCAAACAGCGACGTTCGCATTCGTCGATAAACAAGTAGGTGCCGTTTGTTGTGCATCTAAATATAGAAAGCTTGTTAATTCCCAACAACGCGAGAAGCTATCCCATACCTCATTCATGGGGTGCAAAGGGAAATTAAGTAAGTATGTATATACTAAAAGTACCCTCTGGTACAACAAAAATACTTTCTGGTGCGGAAATAATACTGCTAATTGTACTAAGGTACTTTTTGATACAACTAAAGTACTTTTAAGAACGAAAAAGTACTCTTGGAACAACCAAATTACTATACACTCACCCTAAGTGTAGGAGGATATATATCATTTGATACGACCCAAAAGTGTAACACATAGAGGGAGTTACTTTAGACCCTAGGTTTCTTTGAACCAAATTCGATTCATGACTTTTTAAGTCGTTTGAGCCATGTCCGTCTGTCTGTCTGGCTGTCCGGCTTGTGCGCACGATAACTTTCGAAAGCCGCAACCTAATGTTTTGAAATTTTGCACGAGTTAATATTTTCCCAAAACTACTTACGGTATTGTAAATAGGTAATATGGCCCAGCCCCTTCTGGTACCTCCCATACAAATACATCATTCCGCCCACTTAAGAAATCGATTAATAATATCAATAAATCCAACGTGATCGTACCCAAATTCTTTATTTAGTAAACCTATAACAGGATAACGTTTTGGAGAAAAAATCTGGAAGTCTAGGCACGCCCCTTCTGGTACCTCCCATACAAATATACCTTTCCGCCCACTATTAAGATGGAGTAATAATATCAATAAATCCAACGTGATCGTACCCAAATTCTTTATTTAGTAAAGCTATAACATGAAATATTTGCGAAAACTATTGGAAGTCTAGCCACGCCCCATCTGGTACCTCCCATACCCATGTGCTACCGCCCACTTAAGATATAGATTAATATTATTAATAGACTTAACGCGATCGTGCCCAAATTAGTTAGTAAAGCTACAACAGGATAAAGTTTTGGAAAAAAAATTGGAAGTCTGGCCATGCCCATTCTGGTACCTCCCATACAAATGTAGCAAAGAAAGAAAAATGTTGATGACTGGAGCCAAGAATCGAACCATGGATCTCCCGCATGGTAGTCGCGTGTTCTAACCATCATGCCAGGGTCAGTAATTTTTACAGTACGACAAAATGTACACAGTCCAAATTAAATTTAAGGTTTTTGAACTTCAGGAAGATTTCTTGAAAAGTACGTATTCGAAGTGCTTAATTATCATCTCTTAATAATCTGCATGTTCTTTAACAGCAATTCTCTGAGACTTCGTTTTCCTTGCTAGCTTGTAGTGTTTTATTTAAATTGACGAATGATTTGTTCCAACTATGTTATTGATCAGTCAGACGGGCATGTTTAAATCGTCTTAACGCATCTAAGGGTTGACTTGTATACCTCAAATCGTTTCACATTTTCTCGTATCAAATGATCTACATATATTCTCAGCAGCAAACATGGGAGCTAAAAAACCCCAAACAGATTACAAATTGTGATTCACGTGACAAATTCCCCTATATGATACTTGCTAACTTCAAATCGATATAAAAATAATTAGGGCATGTAACTTGACAAAACAAATGTTGCAGAACTTCTTCTTTTTGGGGCTACTTTCACTTGCAGTTCTCAGAATTGAGTCCCAAGTCAATGAGCAGAAAAATGTTGTAATGAACCTTTGTCATAACCCGAAAAAGTAACTTTCGACATTTACTACCTACAAATAATTTAGCTCAGAAAACCAAACTTTCAACCACTCTTTCCAGCATAGCTATTGGTATCTAGGGAATAATGTGTGTAAACCAGGCTTATCAACGAAGACTTTCGACTTTATATAATCCCAAAGAAAATAATGTAGAAATGTGTTGACAAACGATATAGATGGAAAGTTAAAAGTTCCGAAACGCCAAGTAAGGTGTTCACCAAAACCATTTTTTAGTAAGACCTCGCGTCGCACTATTTGTCAGCCGCAGCTCCGTCTTGATGAAACCAAATTTCACCGACATCACGAAATCGAATTTAAAGTATTAAGAAACAAAAGAATTTTGTTTTGTTTTGATAAATAAGTAACGATACGTTTTTGTTTAAAAAAGTATAAATCTTGACCAATTTTAAGGCTCATCGAGCGAGAGGATTTCATTTCTGCCATCAGTTCTAGCTCTAGCTATGCCTATTGGAACAAATTCGTAATGAAAAATTTACAAATTGAAGATGCTACGGAGAAAAGTGTATCTCCTCCCGTGCTCTTTTGTTTTTAATATATTTTCGTGCCTCAACCAAAAATCGCCCAACATAGAGTTTTGTGGTTTGAATACTGAAAAACATCAGCAGATCATTTTCTTTGCTACTCTTGTGCCTCTTAGACTCTCTTGCTGATATTATGCAGTAGTACACAGTATACGTTCTTATTAGTATTCATGTGTCTATAGATGTTTCTACGTCAAATCACTACTGTGTCAATAGCTAAGATTTGTTTATTTATCTACTACTACATTTAAGAAATATTTGACAATTTTACGCACATCAATTCATTTGGTAGAAAATTTCATAAAATAATATATAAATGTTCAAAGGTATGGCATCCTTTATATGTGACTCAACAATGACACAATTTAAATTTATGCTATGAAGACAAAAGTCAATAACCTGCACTTGATCTTAAGCAAAAGTAACAAAAGGTGGAGCGTTTTTTGGCACCTGCAAAGATGGGAGAGAAACCAAATTTGGTATTGGTATCAATGCTGTGTACAACAATATGCAATGTGATTCAATTAAAATTGTTGTTACTTCTTTTATTTTATAAATCAAATAGGATGATATTAAAACAATAATAGTTGTCGGTACAAAAAAGGAATTGTTTGTACAATAAAAATTCTTTTTGGACCCAATAAAAGTCTTTTTTTGTTACAATAAAATAATAATTGAACTATTTGCTACAACAAAAGTACATTGTTATTAAATAAAAGTACCTCTTGGTACAATAAATGTAGTATTCTGTTAAATAACACAGTACAACATTTTTCAGCTTATTGATTTGGGACTCAATTCTGAGAACTGCACATGAAAGTAGCCCCAAAAAGAAGAAGTTCTGCATCACTCGTGTTGTCAAGTTTCATGCTATAATAGCTAAATATCGATTTGAAGTTAGTAAGTATTGTATATGGAAATTTGTCACGTTTTAGGCTCTTTTGTTTGACAGAACATGTGTTGTACTGTCTAACATTATCGGGAAGTATTTTTTTAATGGTATCGCACGTAGTAGATTTTGAGATAGTTTTTACAACAACCTCTTTGAAGTTCTTTAAAAGTGTATATTCGAAAGTGCTTTATCCTTATCTTCTACCAACGTGCAGGGACTTTAAAAGTTTTTATATGAGAATAACATCTCTATATTTTAGCTGGGCCGTAAATGAACAGAACATATCATTAGTTTTTTTTTTTTTTGGAAAAATTCAATTCATTTGAATATCATCTTACCCCCCTTACCTCTGGGTTATATTTTAATTACTCATTCAACTTATTAACTACAGTATAGTGTATACCCCAACAAGCGGTTACGTCTTTATATTGTAAATTTTTCCATGAAATCCATTTCGTTGCAACTCGCAATGCAGTTCTTTATTAATTAATTTTCTTACAATTCCTTCTTTCGTTCAATACGACGAATTCATAAGCTGATTTCTTTACCATATGAAAAGCGATTAATAATACTTATATTTACTTCTTTTCATTGTTACAATTCGATTTCTACCAACGCCACCCCCAACCCTCCCTCACTGCTTTCCCCTTTTTGTCATATAGATTTTCACAACTTTTGCGTGTCTGAGTGCCGAATGTTGCATGTAATGAGGAGGTCTGCTGGCAGCACAAAACAATGTGTGTATGTTTGTGGGTACATTATAATATTGCACAGTAAGTATGTTGAACAATCATTGGATTCTCATCGTATGTATATAGTTGTGTAATGGTATGTATATAATCACATTCAGTTTGCCGTAGAGATCTTTTTTCCTTTAGAAAATTGGAAAAGAAGCAACAATGTCTTCTTACCGTACTGAATTTCAGCTTACCAAATTATCGTTAGTTGGTTTTTGTTTTTGCACATTGCATTGCAGCAACTATGTAGAAGTCATAGTTGATGATAGGAAAAGAGAATCTAAAATAAATGATAACTTATTTTCAACGAAAATTAATGAAGCTACCAGTGAACTCACTGACGCAGTACTTGGTAAATGGGGAAAAAAGTAAGTGCTGGTGTATTTTTGTTGAGAGAATTTTTCGAGTCGAGGCAGCATAGATTGAAGAATCAATAGTAGGTCCAATTTTTTGTGTATCTTAAATAGAAAGCGTGTTAATTCATAACAACGCGAGAAGCTTCCTATACCTCATTCAAGGGGTGTAAAGAGAAATTAAGTTTTTATATTACAAAAATATGATATAGGAAAGCCTATTTGATTGTATTAACATGCTTCTATTTTCAAACTGTTATCGACGGCTTTCACTGCCAGTGGTAACCAATTTATTTTGGCTCAGTTGAAGGATATAGACACGGACGATATGTGGTTACAGCATCCTTCAACAGCGGTACTGCACAGCGGACTCCACATGGGTTATTTTGTATGTATGAATTTGAGGATTAAGCAGAGATGATCTGAATTACATATAAAGATAGTGCGGTTTGACTTCATTAGACTTTAGCTTGTATGGTTTTCTGAAATCAAAGGTTCTCTTCGGTATGCCGCATTCTATCGATGCCCTTTATAGCTACATATTCCAGGTGCTTGTCAAATACAGATGGATCATTGTGCCAGAGGCACTGTAAGTTAGATACGTGCCACCGTGCCACCGTAAGAAGCCGCAGAGCATATTTGAATCATATTATAAAAACTAAATTTCCCTTTGCACCCCATGAATGCAGTATGGAACAGTTTCTCTTATTGCAAATGAACTCCCTTTCTACTTCTAAACTCACATAACGGCATCTCCCGTTTATAGACGAATGCGATCGTCAGCTGGTTTTGAGAAGCTTTTACTAGACATGCTGATTGCCATGACACTATACTGCAAAATTGATGGACAAGGGGCAGACGATAAAAAAAATGTAGATGACAGAGACAGAAATCGATCCCTGGATCTCTTACATGATAGACGCGTGTTCTTATCATCATGCAACGGCCAGGCCCATTAGATATTCCACATATAATAGAAGTAATCAGCCTTTTAAATCAAAAAACAATTTAAACAATATCCTACATACAGCTTGTTTAATTCCATTGCAATATCGACCCACCCTTATTGAAACGAGTACAGGAACTTATATCACCCAAGTGCTTGTCACGTATTCTTATTTATCTGAAAATGGGTCTATATATTTTGCTGTGTATTTTTCCCTTCAACACCTTCAGATGAGCTTCATCCGACTGTGAAGGCACCCAAGATTCGGACAGATAAAATTAGTAAAAGTACAGTTGGACTTTGGTGGTTCGAGATAGGCTGGTGGTTAGGACATGCTCGCGTAGCCCAAAGAAACACCTGTGGGCGGGCACTGCTCTCCGTTTTATTTCTAGGCTGACACTGTTGTTTCTGTCCATGGCGGATCCGAGGTGGATGAATTTATTCACTACCTCAAAGCAATAGTTTTCAACGTTCACGCTGCGTCCCCAACGGGTGGACACTTTGTTCGATGATGCCATTAACTTCGTCTTGACCTCATTCACAGATGACCGACCGATAAAATCGATATCATTAGTATATCCGGGTAGCATGAGGCTCTTAGTAAATATGGTGACAGGCATGTTTACCGCCGTTGTTGCTGTTCCCGAGTGGAATTGCGGCTTTCACATACCCCAGTACGGACCGCGCAGTCCCTCCATCGAGTAGGAAATATGTTAACATTGCACGCTAGTATTTTCAGGATATGGCGCTTAACGAAGTAGTTGAGTGAGTTGGTTGGGCTAGGCGTTGGCTATCTGCGTGGTCTACAGTTTAACGATGTCCAGCTTTCTCTGTGCCTAGTTACGCAGGGTTTTCGCCCTGCTTAGCCTAGTACGCACCTTCACTGCAGTGAGGTGGTGATCCGAGTTGATGTTCGCACCGCTGATTACTCGTACGCCTAAGACACTAGCGCGTGCCTTCCTTCGACTACCACGTGATCAATTTGGTTTCTCGTTACTTGATCGGGAGATATCCACGTTGCTTTGTGAATGTTTTTGTGGTCAAATGGTGTGCTGCTAATTTCCATGCTCCTTGCTGTAGAGAAATCAATCAGTCTGATTCCGTTTGGCGATGTGTCAGTATGCGGACTAAATTTTCCGACTGTTGGGGTTAAGACATTCTCCCAGCCTAATTTGGCATTAAAATCTCCCAGCACGATTTTAACATCATGGTACGGGCCACGGTCATATGTTTCTTCAAGTTCGGTGTAGAATTCCTCGTAGACCTCGTCACTTTCTCCTCCGTCGGAGTATGAGCACATATCAGCGTGATGTAGAAAAATTATGCCTTCACACTTATGGTGGCGATTCGTTCACAGACAGGATTGAGCCTTAAGACCAGGTGTCGTAGTCTATTGCCGAGCACAAACCACAACCAAACTCATGCTTATCCGCGTGTCAGCTATAGTATACGTCACACATCCTCTGCGGCGAGCATCCATATCCAGTCCACCGGATTTCGTGTATAGCTGTAATGTCAGCCTTATTATCTTCGAGTACGTCCGCCAGTTGATGGTCGGTATAGAGTTAAAACATTCCAGGTGCATATTCTCAAATCATGGTAATTAAAACGTTTGCGGTGGTCGTCAACTTTATGGGGGGTTCTTTTTCTCTTATTTCGCATTTTATTCCTACTGCCAGGATTCATTTCAGATGCTCTTTCTGAGACAGTCGCTGACTATGTACCTCACTAGAGGACACCCCATGTGGTGTAGTGCTAATGGCGGCCTTGATTCGCCATGTCATAAATTCGTTACCAGGCACATATACCCTTTTATAGTACGCCTCGGTCTCTACCGCTCTGGTCGGGGAATACTTATTAATCATAGTTAACCTACATATCTGTAGGCCGTTCAGCTATCAGCCACCTGCTGACGCCCCATAGTAGCACGAGTTAGCCTTGTGGGAAAAAGTACTTTTGTTGTACCCAAAAAGTTTTATTTTGACAAAGATTATTTCTTTTATGCCAAAAACCATATACATTGTACCAAAATGCAAGAGATACTTTTGTTGTAAAAAAGAGTACGTTAATGGTACCAAAAAAGCACTTTATATTACCTGAAAGTACTTTTTTATGGCGAAAAGTATTTCTATTGTACCAACAAAAAAGCTTATTGTAACAATATTTACTCTAATTGTAATAAAAAGTACTTCGATTATCAAGAAAAGAACTTCTATTGTACAGAACGTACTTTTACGATATCAACAAAATACTTTAATATCCCCAAACGATAAATCTATTAATTGTACCAAAGAGAATATTTATTGTACCGAAGAGTGCATTTAGTGTACCAAAAAGTACTGCTGTTGTTCCAAAATGTACTTTAATTGTACTTTTATGTATTTTTTTAGAACCAAAAAGTACTTATATTGTACCATAAAGTAGATTTTTTTTATCATTAGGACATTTTTGTTGTACCAAAAGTAATATCGGTGTTGCAAAATAACTTTTATTATACCACCAAGAACATTTCTGGGACCAATATGTACAATTTGTATGGAGTAAAAAAAAATCAATGACAAGCGGTTATCTAAATCGTAATCCACGATGAATTATAAGAAAATTTGCCCAAGAAATCATGGGTCAAAAATCAAAATCGATCCTCTGGTTTTTACCGAGAAACCTTTTGTTTTGGGGAAAAATCCGCAACAAGGCCAACAACTGCAGCGGAATCGCCATTTCTCCTTTTTTTTATTCTCCTAAAATTTTTCCCAAACAAACCTACTTCCAATCTTCAACACCTAAGGGCGCTCCCATAGATATTTTTTTTTATAAAATTTGCTCCCGCTCTATCTACCCTGGAGTTGCTCCTAGCGGAGTCACATGTATAACACAACATGGAGTTTGATGAAATGAACAATTCTACATCATTAACTCAAAAATCACGTTTTTTGAGTTATGACGGTCTTGCACGAAATGAGCGATATGGCTTCCACAAAGCATCTCCATCTTACTCGATTTGCTGCGGTTATTTTAGCGTCTTCCCATATCAGATTACATTGTTCCAGCTCTTAGAGTATCGTTTGTCTCCAGGTGTTCTTCGGTCGACCACGGCTTCTTGAGCCTCGAGGTTTCCACTCTAGGGCCATCCTAGCGATACTTTCCGGCTTTTTCCTGACGGTATGGCCGATCCATTTTCTACTTTACATTTGCTTCTGTATAGGTTCCTCGTTGCTTAAGTTCCCGAGATCTGTGTTGCTGATGGTGTTGGGCCAGAATATTCTGCATATGACTTTTGGGCACTTGTTGACGAATACCTGTAGTTTTTGAGTTATTGTGTTCGAAACTAGTCAGGTTTCACTTCCATACAACACAGTAATATCCTAAGCTTGGTTCGTCTGGATATTAGTGAGCATCTCCATACTGATTGCAATCGACCGAATGCCGCTCTCGCTTTGTTGCGCCTACTGCCAGCGTCTGTTTCTGCGCCGCCATTTATTGTCACTATACAGCCCAGATAGCAGAAACTAACATATATACGTATTCGACTGGTTGGCCTTGTATCATGATGTTTTCCGAGCTAACATTGGTGATTCTCATGGCTTCGGTTTTCTTGATATTTATCTCAAATCCAACATTACGCGATAATCTTTCTAGATCTTCCATATCATCCGCATAATCTAAATCCTCGTATTGGCATGAGAGACTCCATGTAATTCCTCTTCTCTCTAGATAGACTTCGCTCATGATCTCTTCCAGAATGAGGTTAAACAGTTGAGGTGATAATGGGCAATCTTTGTTTTACTTCAGCGTTAGTATGAAATGTTTGGCTACTGCTCTCGTTGTGAAGAACTGAGATTTCTGCATCCCCATACATAGCTCTGATGATTCGAATAATTTTCTCGGGTGCTATTTTCCTACTCAATGCTTCCCATATGGCAGTCCGTTTGATGGTCTCAAAGGCTTTCTTGAAGTCTATGAACTGTAGATACAGGGGAAAAAGATTACTCTATTATAATGCCTAAAGTATTGTGATGATCTAAGCAACTTCTATTTGGCCGGATACCTGCCTGCTTATATTGCAAATTATTCTCTATTTTATTTTGAAGTCTTCCCTGTATATTGACTGCCAGTATTTTGTATATGGTGTTCATTAGAGCAATTCCTCTCTAGTTGTTGCAATCATTCAAATCGCCACTTTTCGGCAACTTAGCAATGATGTTTTTTTCATGTTGGAGGTAGCCTTGTTTCCTCCCATACTGATGTGAGGTTGTAAAAGTTGGTTTCAATGTCAGCACGTAGACTTTCGGCTGGTACTTCATCTTCGGCTGCTGTATTATTATTTTTAATTTTCCAATAACCTCTTTTATCTCATTTAGGTTGAGATCGTTAATTGATATTCTTAAGTTGTTTTGTACAGGGCTGCTGTTATTCACTTCGTCCTCGGTAGCTTTACCTATGTTGACGTTACTAATTCCTACGAAATGTTCTCTTTATCTTTGCGTCTGTGCATCATTGTTTGTAAGTAGCGCTACACTGCGATCAGCGACTGCTTGGTTTCTGCTACACCTTCGATTAGTGAGACAATCCATAGTCTGGTGAAGTTTTCTCATGTTGCTTTGGTTAGCTGCTTCTTCTGCTGCTTTTGCTAGCCGTTCCAGAAACTTTCCTTTGTCTCTTCTTGCTGCTTTCTTTACTTGTTTGACCAGCCGTTCGTACTGCTGCCACGTAGTGTTGTTGTTTTTCAGCTGCACCTTAAGTTCCCTTCTTTGAGATGCGTAAGTTGTAATGAGAGCAAATCTATCTACTATATGCAGAACGCAAATGGTGCTTCGCTGGTTGACACCATATCACTGCACAGACATTGACTTCTCTTCGATTTCGTGACCTCTCCTTGTCACTTCGCCCTAGCTATGCGACCCAGTGAGCGATTCAAAGCTAAACGGACTTATGGTATATCTTGTATTTTAGCGAATCCATTGACTTCTAGGGCGAATAAGTGATTTTTTTATAGTCTGAGAGCGAACTTATTTTATTTCATACTACAGCTGAATACATAATACACACATGCATTATTGCTGTGGCATCAATAACATTTTTTCAATTCATTAAATGATTTTGGACTGGGTTGATTTTGTAGCAGTTACAAAAAACCATAAGAGTTAAGGCAAAATTTTTCTACATCACGCTGATATGTGCTCATGCTCCGACGGCGGAGAAAAGTGACGAGGTCAAAGACGAATTCTACGCCCAACTTGTAGAAACATATGACCGTAGCCCGGGCCATGATGTTAAAATCGTGCTGGGAGATTTTAAGGCCAAAATAGGCCGGGAGAATGTCTTTAGCCCAACGGTCGGAAAATTTAGTCTGCATACTGACACATCGCCAAACGGAATCAGACTGATTGTTTTCTCTGCAGCAAGGAACATGTTAATTAGCAGCACACGATTTGACCACAAAAACATTCACAAAGCAACGTAAATATCTCCCGATCAAGTTACGAGAAACCAAAGTCAAGTGTCTTAGACGTACGAGTGATCGGAGATGCGAACATCAACACGGATCACCACCTCACTGCAGTTAAGGTGCGTACTAGGCTAAGAAGGCGAAAACCTGCGTAACCAGGCACAGAGAAAGCTAGACATCGGTCAACTGCAGACCATTGAGATAGCTAACGCCTATTCCGACCAACTCACTCAACTACTTCTTGATGCTCCAACTCCCGAAAATACTATCGTGCAATGACTATATATGCCCACTTGATTTAAAGGACTGTCCGTACTGGTGTATGTGAAGCCCTTTAACAATAATGCTTGGTACGATGACGAATGCCGCGATGCCACCCGAAAACAAGATGCTGCATACATGGCCCAACGGCAGCCAATGGCAAAGCGAGCTGTTCATGAAAAGTACAGGGAGATAAGCGGGAGGCGACTTGATTCTTCAGGCGAAAAAAACGAGTGCTTAAGGAGCGGAATAATGTGTGTATTGAAGATTACAGGAACAGAGGTGAAGCCCGAAAATTCTACCAGAAGATAAATGGTAGGGTACATGGAACAGGTCTTCCCTCCTGTAAAGACATAGATGGTCATCTCGTTATTGGCTCCGAGAGCGTACTGAGAATATGTAAAGATCACTTCTGCGGCCTATTGATGTCTGAAAACTCGGCTGATGAAGACTGTGTACCAATCCGAGATGAAAACAACGAGTGTCCACCTCCCAGCCAAGCTGAGATAACAACTACCATATCCCGCCTAAAGAACAACAAGGCCGCTGAGGCTGATGGTCTTCCAGCTGAGTTGCTTAAGGTGGGTGGTGATGAGCTTGTTTTAAGCATGAAACAGTTCATTGAGAATATTTGGCTTCAGGAGAGAATGCCAGAGGATTGGAATCTCACTGGGCTATGTCCAATCTACAAAAAAGGTGACCGTAGTGAGTGTTAAAACTACAATGGAATTTGCCTCTTACTGATGGCGTATAAGGTCCTGCCTAGCATACTGTGTGAACGTCTAAAGCCAATTGTGGAAAACCTGATTGGACCTTATCAGTACGGCTTTAGACGAGGCAAATCCACGACGGATCAGATATTTACACTACGGCGGGATTCTGGAGAAAACCCATGAGAAGCAAATTGACACTTACCACCTCTATGTCGAATACAAAGCTGCCTTCGATAGTCCCATCAGGCATCGACTATACGAAGCCATGTCTGAGTTCGGTATTCCTGCGAAGATAATTCGTCTCTGCCGGTGTACCCTTACGAAGGGTATAGATCCTTACAAGGATCTATCTGCACCATTCGATACGACGAGAGGTCTTAGACAGGGTGACGGTTTGTCAAGTATGCTGTTCAACATAGTGATGGAGAAGGTGTTAAGGAAAGCAGCGGTTAACATGTCGGGCACCATATTTAATAAGAGCCACATGCTGCTCGCATATGCCGATGATATCGACATTATCGGTCGAACGATGCGAGAGGTAACAGCTGTTTTCACATCAGTCGAAAGGGAGTCAGCGAAAATGGGTTTGGCAGTGAATGAGGACAAGACGAAGTTAATGGTATCATCGAACAAAGTATCCACCCGTTGGGGACGCAGCGTGAACGTTGAAAACTATTGCTTTGAGGTAGTGGATGAATTTATCTACCTCGGATCCGCCATGAACAAGAACAACAGTGTCAGCCTCGAAATAAAACGGAGAATAGTGCTTGCTAACAGGTCTTTCTTTGGACTACGCGAGCACTTTATAAACACCACCCTATCTCGAACTACCAAAGTCCAGCTGTACCAGGTACTGATTTTACCGGTCCTGTTGTACGCCTCCGAATCTTGGGTGCTTACACAGGCAGATGCAGCTCATCTGGCGGTGTTTGAGAGAAAAATACTCCACAAAATATATGGACCCATTTGCGTAAACGGCGAGTTTAGGATTCGGATGAACCATGAGCTGTACGAGTTATACCACGACATTGATGTGGTTAAGCGAATCAAAGTACAACGATTACGCTGGCTAGGCCATGTCGTGAGAATGGATGAGGAAACTCCAGCGCGAAAGGTTTTCTATCAAGACCTCGAAGGAAGGCGCAAAAGAGGGAGACCGCGACTACGTTGGAAGGACCAGGTGGAGGAATCACTGACGCTGCTTGGTAGGACTGACTGATAACGGTTCGGTGAAAACGGATCAAAGTGAATGGCAATCTCTAATAATTTCGGCCTCTGACTAAGACACTAAGATATAAATATATATGTTGTCAAGTTGTTTTAAAGGCTAATAATAATAATAACAATAATAATAATAATAAGTTACGTGATATATTACTTATGATAATCATACGCCACCATATATTATTTATATTACGTCAAACAAAATAGCCTATTACTAACTTCAAATTGATATTAAATTATTATCGCATGTAACTTGACAAAACGAGTGGTGCAGAACGTTTTCTTTTTGGGGTTACTTTCATGTGCAGTTCTCAGAATTGAATCCCAAAATCATCTGTTGTACTGTGTTATCAATATCACTGATATCACTCATATGACTATGAACTGCAAAGGTTAAGTTCAGATTGCCCCATATCCATACCATAAACATCATTCCATTCCACCAAATTCTTTAATATTAATTTGACATGTTAATATACACGACCCAATAGCTACACCTACTCCTGTTTCATTCATATACCTTCAACACCCACCATTGTAGGTTCTTCGATTGTCTAACAAAGTTCAAAACATAAATTATAAACAAATGTTGTCAAATAAAAAGCAGATAGAGTGTAGAAAGCCACAGGAGGCCAGACTGTCATCATAATGTCTTTAAAGTTGCTGATATGCTCCCAAAGGCTATCAGTGGTTGTAAAGATACATAATATTAAGGATCTGTTGAAAAGAACTCGATAAAGAAAAACTTGACTAAAGGAACAAACGAAAAGAAATCGAAACACAAATATTTAAGAGCATAATTTTTTTGGGGAGGGAATTTTGCGAATTGTTTTCAATATTTAGGTAAACGAGATTTCATAACACAAACATTGTAGAGAAATAAACATTTATATATATAAACTTTCCCTTTGCACTCCTTAATGAGATATAGGAAAGCTTCTCACATTATTGTAAACTAAGGCCATTGTTGAAATTTATTTTGACACGAAACAATAAGTTCAAATAGAACATGTTAATGTTAATTTAATGTCTCAATATTTCTATCGTTGATTCATCCTTCCTGAATTACTATTCATTCGACTTTTCTTGCAATTTCTTCTCTGCTCACATATAACATAGATTGTGTCTTAAAAAATAACAAAATTTTATTTAATATTTTATACAAACATAGCAGTATATCCGTTTAGAATTTCCACATTGATTTCCGTTCTCTCAACAGAAACATGACAATCGACATTCGACACAGACTTAGGTACACACAAATCATGGGATGTGCGGCCGACCCTCAATGTCGGCATTTCAGGATGTTTGGTGTTCAAAGTGTGTAGGTGTGTTTCCATGTTCATTTAAACGAAAGCAATGTTCATTAATTTATATTCTTCACTTGCCAGCAAACACCCAATATACAAAATTCTCTGTGGCTCGATAAATGTTTGGGGTGTTTGTGTGCGAAACTCAAAAACCAACAGATGTCACCGTGTTCTCATGTATTATCGTATGGGGTGTTAAGGTGTTTGGTAAAACATTAATATTTTCGTATGAACTACAGTCGGATGTGGGTGAGGTATAAATTTTGTGTAAAATAAACAACAATTATAATAATTTTATTAGGGGCAATAAGGTAAAATTTACACAGTAATGGTAAGAATGCCATCGTCGTCGTTGTCGTCGTCGTCGTCGCCGACAGTGTGTTGACAAAACAGTAAACAACAACATTATTTTAAAGGTAATTATTTTATTACTGCGGGCGGGGTGCTCTAAGCACTTCAGCTGTACCCCTTGTGTCGGTGAGCAAACTTTCGGATAATTGCCAAAGTACATGTATTTGCATATACACTGGTGTAGTGTATTGTGCCCATGACCTTTGAGCCCAAGGTTAGCGGTAATATTTGCTAAACAGAAACATGGGCGAGAGGTGAGAGAGAACGGGAGAGGTATTTGTTTATTTATGTGTTAATTTGAAAAGGACCAAGAAATAAATTTTTGTGGTTTTATGAAAATTAAACGCAATTAACATTGGCGCCAGAAGAGTTGTTGTGATCACGACGAGCGGAGAGGTGTGACGTTAATTAAAAACTGTCTTTTAGAGGTTACAGTTTACAGTTTAAGTAAGAACTTATAGTTAGATAAAACAATGTTGAAAGTCATCATTTCATTGTTGTATTTTTTAAAGCAGTTGAGCAAGTTTTATAATTCATATATTGTTAACAGGAATAAAGGTTCTTCAACTCAAATTGCAATGTGCGATGTGTCCATATGTACTTTTTACACCTTGCACAGTACAACATTTTTCAGCTCACTTGGGACTCAATTCTGAGAACTGCACGTGAAAGTAACAAAAATCAGAGGAAGTTCTGCACCATTCGTTATGTCAAGTTGCATGCCATAATAATTTAATATAGACTTGAAGTTAGTAAGTATCGTATAGGGGAATTTGTCACGTTTAGGCCTCTTTCATGCTCACGCATGAAAGCGTGCAACATCTACTATAGTGGCCATGAGGACCAGCACGAGTTTGGATGTGGATTTATGGTTGGCAAGAGACTGCGACAGCTAGTCTCACGGTTTAACCCAGTGTGTGAACGAATAGCCACCATAAGAGTCAAAACAAAGTTTTTCCACATAACACTTATATGCTCCGAACGAAGAGAAAATCGATGAGGACAAAGACGAGTTCTACGAGATCTTAGAAAACGTTTATGACCGTAGCCCAAGCCATGACATCAAAAGTGTACTAGGCGATTTAAATGCTTAAATAGGTAAGGAGACCACATTTGAGCCTACCATTGGAAAATTTAGTCTGCACACCGAAACATCGAACAATGACATCAGACTGATTGTTTTCACTGTGGCAAGATATATGGTAGTTACCAGCACTAGCCACAGAAATATTTATAAGGCAACATGTTAATCTCCAGATCAATTGACGAGGAATCAGATTGATCACGTGGTAGTCGATTCTGGACGTACTAGTGATCAGGGGTGCGAACATTGACTCCGATCACTACCTTACCGCAGTTAAGGTACGCACAAAGCTAAGCATGGCAATAAACGCACGTAACCAGGCACAATGAAAGCTGGACAACGGTAAACTGTGGACCACAGAGGTAACGGACGCCTATTCCAACCACCTAACTCAACTGCTACGGAATGATCCAATCCCTGATAATATTACCTTGCAGTGGCAATATATATCCGACTCCATAGAACGGACTGCGAGAAGCGTACTTGGGTACTCAAAGCCGTCCCAAGATGATGGCTGGTACGACGATAAATGTTACAATGCCTCGAGAGAGACGAATGCTGCATACAGGGCGAAACTGCAGCCAATGGCAACGACGCAAAAAGCAAGAGCTGTGGAAGAGGCATGATAGGCGCACGGAGTTGATCTGAGTGAAGCCCGAATATTCTACCAGAGAGTTAATAGGGGAATGCGTGGAACTGGGTTGCCCTGAAAGGATAGCGATGGCCAGCTAGTGACGCCGGATAACGTTCGAAAAATGGATGGAGAAATCTTCTCAGAAATCTACTGGATACGGACACCACTCCAACAGCACCGCTCCAATCCATGACGATGATATTATCTGTCCACCTCCGAGATAGAGCGAGATACGTGTCGCAATATCATTCCTTAAAAATAACATCTGGCTAGAGGAGAGCATGCCCGGGGAATGGAGTCTCAGTTTATTATGTCCCATATACAAGAAAGGAGATCGTAGTGAATGTAAGAACTACAGTGGAATAAGCATATTACCAATTACATTCAAGGTCCTTTGGAGAATATTGCGTGAATGTCTAAAGCAACTTGTACAAAAACTTAAAACAAAAAAAACTGAATTTCCTTTTACACCCCATGAAGGAGGTATGGGATAGCTTCTCGCGTTGTTGTGAATTAACACGCTTTCGATTTTTATATTCACAACTAACGGCACCTACTTGTTTATCGACGAATTCGAACGTCACTTTGAGAAGCTCTTACTAGACATGCCGTTTGACTCGACACTTATACTGCGACGTTGCAGTCCACAACATCGAGGGGCCGGCAATGATATAAAAATGTAGATGACTGGAGCCAGGATCCGAACCTGGGATCTCCGGCATGGTAGTCGCGTGTTCTAATAACTATGCCCAGTCCGGTCCAAATGGTAGAAAAACTAATTGGAACTTATCAGTATGGCTTTAGACCTGGTAAATCAGCGCGAATCAATATTCACTTCACGACACATACTTGAAAAAAACTCATGAAAAGCAGATCGACACCTACCACCTCTTTGTCGACTACAAAGATGCCTTCGACTCTTCGATAAGGAATAAGTTATATGAGGCCATGTCTGAGTTTGGTATTCCTGTAAAGCTAATTCGACTTTCCAGATGAACACCAAATCATCGGTTAAGATTGGTAAGAATCACTCTAAACCAATCAACACAGAAAGAGGTCTCAGGCAGGGTGATAGCTAGAGGCTAGGCTTATTAATATGGCAAAAGTGCAACAAATTTTTGAGAGCGGAATAATTCCCTTAGTTTTGTATATCACCGTTGAAGTTTTAAGTTTAACCTAATATCTCTCTCTCTTTAATGGCAGCAACAACAGAAATTTATCCATCATTAGCCGCACGTAGAAAAGTATTGCAAGCGCTTCGGTATTTTGCGCTCCGTAGATAGTTCGTTACACCAAGCTTAGTTAACAGCTCTTTCACCTGGACCATCCATCGGAATTTTGGTCGCTCCCTCCTGCGCCGCCCATCGAGTTTATTGCCGAAGACATTTCAAGCCGGAGCGTTTTCGTCCATTCGTCTATTTGAACGCGCTTGACTACGTCGATGTCGTTGTACAACTCATTGTTCCGCTTGTGTCATTACCCAGGATTCTGCGCTGTAGAGCAAGACAGGTAGGATCAGAGTCTGATAGAGCTGGATCTTTGTTTTTCGAGAGAGCGCTTTGTCGTTAAATCTTTTGCTTAGCGCATAGTAGCAGCGGTTTGCGGTCAATACTAGTCTTTTGATTTGGTTTTATTCGGTCTGTTAAATTGAGCGTGGTTCAATCCGAAACAGCTGTACAGACTACCAGGGCATTATGAGAATATCATTCTGTTAAATGAATAAATTCTTTCATAAAATGGTCTTGAGATTGAAATAAATTTTAAATCAACATTATTATTTTTGTTCATGGCGGTGTCAAGGTAGACAAAATCACCTACCGCTTCAAAGTTACAGTTGTCAACGTTCACGCAGCGTCATAAACAAGAGTACTCTTTGATCGTTGAAACAAATAACCTGGTTTTGTCCTCGTTTATCACCAGACCCACTTCAGCCGACTGCTTTCCAATGCTCGAAAAAGCAGCAGTATCATCTCGCAATCCACGTCTAATTATATCTATATCATCAGCATACGCGAGCAAAACATGTGACTTTTGTTGAAGATGGTACCATTCCTGTTTACTGCAGCCTCCCGTATGGTCATCTCTATTACGTTGTCAAAGAGATCACAGGACAGACTATCGCCTTGTCTAAGGTCTCGCTTGGTAGAAAATGGCTCTGACAGATTTTTGCCAATTTTCACTGAAGACTTCGTGTCTGTCAGTGTCATCCCGCAGAGTTGAACTAGCTTCGCGGGGATACTTAACTTAGCCATAGCATCTAACAATTTCTATCGTATCGGACTGTCGAATGCACCTTTGTAATCGATGAACAGATGGTAGGTGTCGATCTGCATTTCTTGGGTCTACTCCAGGATTTGTCGTAGTGTGAATATCTGGTCGGTGGTGGATTTACCAGGTCTAATGCCACACTGATAAGGTCCATTCAGGATCGCCAGAATGGGCTTTAGTCTTTCACATAACACACTAGACAAGACCTTGTATGCGATGGGTAAATGGCTAATCCCGCGATAGTTGGTACACACTCTTGGATCGCCTTTCTTAAGCACGGCACATAGGATACTCAGACTCCAATCATCGGGCATGCACTCCCTGAGCAAAATCGTGTTTATGAGATGGTAAATGCATGTTACCAGCTCATCGCCGCAGCTTTAAAAAGCTCTGCCGGCAGTCCATCGTCTTCCGCAGCTTTATTATTTTTAAGCCGTGCAATTGCCGTGCTGATCTCGTTTTGGCTCGGTGGTGGACAGTCTACTCCATCGTCGATGGTGTGATTTCGTCACTTATGCTGCCTTCGGGAACGAGTAGAGATTGAAAGTGTTGCCTCCATATTTGCAGCTCACTCGGAGTGTCCGTGACCAGATTTCCGTATCTGTCCTTACAGTTGGAGATCCCTGTTCCAAAACCTTTACTTTTTACATTTTGGTAGGCCTCAGTAGTTTTCGATATTCTGGCTCTCTTTTTTCTTCCACAGACGTTTTTTGCGCCTGAACAGGCGATTCATCTCTCTCCTTTTCTCATTATAACGCTCCGTCACCGCACGCGTCGCCATTGGCTGCAGTTGTGCCTTGTATGCAGCATCTATTTCCTAGACATTTCGCGACATTCATCATCGTACCCGGGCTTGTCTGAGCGTGGTTTTTCATAACCCAGTACATTCGTTGCGGCAGTGGTCATAGAATTCGCAATATGCTGCCACTGTGTGTCGGTAACATCAGAACTAGGGGGGTTTGTTTGGAGTAATTGAGAGAGTTGGTTGGAGTAGGCATTGGCTATCTCGGTGGTGTGCAGCTTTGTGATGTTTAGTGTTATTTTAGTTTGATTAAAAGTGTTTTTAAACTTAAACTTAATTTCCCTTTACACCCCATGAATGAGGTATGGGATAGCTTCTCGCGTTGTTGTGAATTAACACGCTTTCTATATTTAGATTCACAACTAACGGCATCTACTTGTTTATCGACGAATGCAAACGTCACTGTTTGAGAAGCTCTTACTAGACACGCCGATTAACTCGGCACTAATACTGCGAAGTTGCTGTCGACAACATTCGAGGGGAGCCGACAATGAAAGAAAAATTAATTTATTTTTTCTTTTAAGATGACTGGAGCCAGGAGTTGAACCTGTGATCTCCCGCATGGTAGTCGCGTGTTCTAACCACAATGCCACGGCCGGTCCCAAAGTGTTTTTAGCACTACTTAATCGTGTGCGTACCTTGGCTGCAACTAGGTGGCGATCCGAGTCAATATTTGCACCGCGCAACACACTCACGTCCATAACGCACGTCCTTCCATCAATTACCACGTGATCAATCTGATTTCTTGTATTTTGATCGGGAGATATCCAGGTTGTCTTGTGGATATCTTTATGCGGGAATCTTTTTCCACTCACAACCATGTTTCTTGCCGACGCGAAACTAACCAGTCTGAACCCCTTATCGGAGATGTTGTTGTGTAGACTGAATTTGTTGGGCTTGCTTACTTTCCTCTCGCACTGCCCACTCACTTGCCGAAATTGAAGAATCCATCAGAAAATGCATATTAAATCTTCTATAGTATTATCTTCTATAGTCCCATATTATCTTCTATGGTCCCAAAAAAACAGTTTTCCTCTGTCCCCTTTCGCCCACCTACCATAATTAAGATGTTTGCCTTTTTATGTAGTGCCGAGTACTATCTGTGTACCAAACCGTGTTAGAGCTTTAATCACCTTTGCCACGAAATTAAATATTTTGTCTGCATATTGATGTCTGTATTGCCACTGATCGAAAATTAAAATTTTGTCTGCATAATTATGAGTATGTCGCAAAGTACTATCAGGATATCAAATTCTATCTCTCCCTAGGACTGACATCAATTTGGCCACGTCACTGCTCGAAAATACAAATTTCGTGGGCGTAGAAATGGGCGTGGGCATTTTTTTTTATACAAACTTTATTTGGGCTATTACGAACTTACGCTTACCAACTCACATTATTTAATTTTTATTTCTGTGGATTAACTTACTTTGCTAGAATTTAATATCAATGTTTACCTTAATTAAAATAAACCGCACTTTAAACAGTCTCTATTTTATATCAAACGTCAGAGTTGACAATAGAAACTTTGGCAGCACCAACCCACGGGTGTTCTCTCATGTGAACACTAACATAAACGACGTTGTGCTGAATGACCTCATTTAAGTAGAACACGTAAAATTTATCAGATACATTTCCACGACAAGAACTTACAACCAAAAACTATTTTGCTGCACAATTTAAATGATATCTTTCGTTTGCCTTTTACTATTTACCAATCTCATTTTTAATTTTCTACGTCTTTTGTCTCCATTTGATTTATTTGCACCCGCTGCCTGTGTGAATCACGAACATCAAACAAACAAACAAACAAACAAACAATTACACTATGAAGGAGGCAAATAGCAAATAGTTAAAAAGTTTGTCTTGCAACACCTTTATTTGAATTTGCATTTTATCAATAAATTACAAGCAACACAGAGAGAGAATGTCAGCATCGTTGCCTTTATGTGACAGCCAGTGTCGTATGCTTCCATCCCGGACCAGACCGAAAAACACGCTCAATAGTTTGTGTCATAGAAAACTTTCAAGGTGCTGCTGCTGCTGCTGCTGCTAAAACATCCCAAAACGTCGTTGGCGTTGTCGTCGTTTGAGATGTTCCTGATGCAACAAAAGTGGCAACCAGTGCAGGCAGGAAGGCAGGCAGGCAAGCAGGGATGCAGCAGCAGCAGCATTAGTGTTTACACAGAAATCAAATAAGTGTGCCTCAAAGGTATGAAATGAAACGATGGAAATCAATTTCCCACGAATCCGCTGCAAGGACACAAACCTCTGTGTTAAGATTCAAAAGTTTAAGAGTTACCTTAAGCAAAGAGCTAAAATTTAATTGAAAACTAAATTTCGCATCATGGCTGACAGTCAACAACAGTAAACGTGCGAGAATAGAGAAATGTGTGTTAAAGGATTTCACGGTGCTTAAAATATGATAAATTTCCTATGCCATCATTAGAGCGAGTATACGCACACATATTTGTATATAAATGATTTTTAATTCCAAAGGGTCATCAGTTGAGGCTTTGGAAAGGATTTAAATTCAATTTCCTGTTTTACTCTCGAAGGAAATGATAAATTACTTATTTATATTCTAAGCACGAGTGGATAGGCCACGAAAATCTTAGTTTGATAGCTTAAATTCTCATTTTTCTCAAATAGTATACAACTATAATATCATATGTTTAGTAATGTTAGTGTTAGCTTATGGTATAACGAGGTTGGTATAAAAATTGAGGACAATACTTTTTATTTTAAAATAATGTAAAAAATAGGGCAAATTTTTTAATTTTTTTATTAAGAACATAAAGGCTTTGCTCGTGTAAGTATATGACGCCAATTTATCGCTAGGTTTACTTTACGCCGATAGACGAACGGATTGCCACGATAGGCATAAAAGCAAAATTTTTCCACAAAAGTCAAATATACGCCCATGACTCAACAGAGGAAAAAGTGGAGCAGGTTAATGATCTATATTACGAGTGCTTAGGAAAAACATATGATCGCTGACCCAACAAGGACATTAAGACTGTTCTAGGATACGTTCGATACGCCTAGAAGAAACATATGATCGCTGCCCCAATTTCGACGTTAAGACTATCCTATGGGATCTTAATGCCAAGATAGGAAGAGAAGATATATTTAAGCCAACGATCTGAGAGCCTATGAGAAACATATAATCGCTGACCTAAACCATTGTCGCAGCCAAGATATGAACCCGATCAAACGCGGTAAAAAGGACAGTGTGAAGTCGCAGAGGAAGCAGGACGTTGCAAATATGCGAAACCGGTAATCTGCTGCATCCGCAGAATGGCACCGGTACCGACTCGCACACCCTATAGAGAATACACCCAAAATCACACAAAGTTCTCATAAACCTCCCCCTAGGAAACCATGGTATGGTCAGGAGTGTCATGACGCCACTGCTGAGAAAGATGCTGCTTATATGGAAACGCTGCAATCCATGGAGACGCGAGGAACGCGAAAGAATAACTGATAGTATCAACGAACAGAGAGTACCAGATGCCCTCCCTTATACTTATACTTATACTTATACTTATACTTATACTTATACTTATACTTATACTTATACTTATACTTATACTTATACTTATACTTATACTTATACTTATACTTATACTTATACTTATACTTATACTTATACTTATACTTATACTTATACTTATACTTATACTTATACTTATACTTATACTTATACTTATACTTATACTTATACTTATACTTATACTTATACTTATACTTATACTTATACTTATACTTATACTTATACTTATACTTATACTTATACTTATACTTATACTTATACTTATACTTATACTTATACTTATACTTATACTTATACTTATACTTATACTTATACTTATACTTATACTTATACTTATACTTATACTTATACTTATACTTATACTTATACTTATACTTATACTTATACTTATACTTATACTTATACTTATACTTATACTTATACTTATACTTATACTTATACTTATACTTATACTTATACTTATACTTATACTTATACTTATACTTATACTTATACTTATACTTATACTTATACTTATACTTATACTTATACTTATACTTATACTTATACTTATACTTATACTTATACTTATACTTATACTTATACTTATACTTATACTTATACTTATACTTATACTTATACTTATACTTATACTTATACTTATACTTATACTTATACTTATACTTATACTTATACTTATACTTATACTTATACTTATACTTATACTTATACTTATACTTATACTTATACTTATACTTATACTTATACTTATACTTATACTTATACTTATACTTATACTTATACTTATACTTATACTTATACTTATACTTATACTTATACTTATACTTATACTTATACTTATACTTATACTTATACTTATACTTATACTTATACTTATACTTATACTTATACTTATACTTATACTTATACTTATACTTATACTTATACTTATACTTATACTTATACTTATACTTATACTTATACTTATACTTATACTTATACTTATACTTATACTTATACTTATACTTATACTTATACTTATACTTATCCTTATACTTATACTTATACTACCTGTGCTCTTATATGTCGCCGAAGCATGCATACGTGCGCAAGCAGACGAAGCTATTCTTGGAGTGTTTGAGAGAATTATACTTCGCAAGATTTGTGGCCCAATCTGCGGTGACGGGGTACATCCATATAAAATGAATCATGTCTTACGGAGAAATCGACATAGTTAGGCCAATTCAAGTACAACGGGTGCGCTGACCAATTTTTACATGTTAAAATTATAGAGTGTGATTCATTTAAAGGTTTTCTTTACGATGTGTGTGTTTCGTCGAAACCAGGTACCTCAAAGACTCTCAAGGTCCTGGTGGGATGTTATACTGTCGAAACCTTTGCTTTAGGTGTTGGTGACGCAACAAAGATCCAGTTGGCCGCCAATTCAGCTTTCTTAGTGCCTACAGCTGAGCAAGGAGAAAAGGCGAATCAACTGAAATCGATTCTCTCCAAAGCACCTCTATCGGCCTCAAAAAGGAACAAAACACCTTCCAGAAGAGCCTTCATTACCAGGCGATCCGCCTAACTATAAAATAATTGGTCGGCTTGGTCGGCTCGGTCGACTAGCTCACGGAGCAGGAAAATAGTTCTCTCCGGTAATAACAATCCCACCTAATCAATGTGAGCTGTCACACGGTTTACGCCATACCAGAACCTGTTTACGATCCAGGTTTTATAAGGAACATCCCGGATAGGTCCTACTATAATGGAAATGATAATGCCTAAAACTTTGGGGAGGATGTCATCCTTATTTTTACGGACGTTCGAAATTAAAGGAAACAGCAGGTTGTGGAATCTTTTCGGAGGAGTTGAATTGGCAACTATCAATTAGACATCCTGTAGTCTAGTTCAGGCAGAAATAGTGGCCATCAGAATAGCCGTAGAGCAAATTCAGTATCGTGGAATATTGGGCGGCAGTATTCATATTCTTACTGATAGTGAAGCGGCTTCCAGATCTACCCTTACATGGCTTCCAGGACATGGGGGCATATATGGTAACCAAAGAACCGATGCATTGGCAAGGGCCACCACAACCGTGAACTCGTGCGAAGTTCGAGTGCGGTCTCATTGGGATCCCTCACACAACAGCTAATTGCGGGGAAACTGAACCTCATTGCTAGGGAGAGATGTGTGAGAGAACCCACGTGCACGGCGACCAAAGAAATCTGGCCTACAATGGAAGTCATCTGATGTAGCTCCTAAATGCCAGCGGTCTGAGAACACTAATTTTCAGGGATCTAAAATATCCTAATTTAATCCTGCACGAACACTACAAAAGATCATACAAGGATGTCGCTAAAGACCACCTTATATAGGCGATCTTAGACCGTAATAATAGCGACTGTACTTTTTCCTCAGGAAATTGGAAATCGGTTGACCCTTATCTTACTGTGGCGTTCCTAAAATTCCTTCGCGAGAGTTCCAGATCACCGCCGCAATGCTATGATGTGGGCTGATTTCAGGGACACATCAAACTCGTTGCTTGTGCAGATGAGCGATCAGCGTAACTGTAAAAAGCAGCTATAGAATCGCTCAGGGAGGTTTGGACTGATGCGAGATTTGAAGCAATACATCGTGCTGAGGCCACGAACTCTCCGACCCTATGGAAATTCTGGCAATTTCTCAATACTGTAATCCTTAACTACCCACACATGACTGGAAAGTAGCTAAGGTTATTAAAGCGGTGGAAGACCCCAGGAAGGCCACCATAATACTTAAAAGTGACTCACTTTTGTCACTTATAGAGACACAAGGAAGGGTGTTCTGTGAATTTGACTCTATCTACCTGCGGGTATACAAAAGCGACGATAGAAAGAAGCCTTCAGATCTAGGGGGCTCCAACATCGGCGACGAAAAAACGGCATGTCCATCTATCAACGAAGACTCTAACTCGGTAACCGTAGATAAGAACGACCTCTTGGAATCTGACGACGAACCCAGAGGATGCCAACATAACTGTCAACCACTTAAAATTAACTCAAAATAAACTATTTTTTATTTGCATGCATTTTACTATACATACGCAGGTTTCTGTTGACGTAATGGTGCAACTTTGTAAGTGGTCTTTATGTTCCAAACGGATGATCCAGTCCTAATCAAACTTGGAAATATTGCATAGAACAATTGTTGCTAGGATAGCATTTCAAGACGATCCGATTATCCTGTTAAGAGCTACAGAGTTTTTAAAAGGTAAAACATACCCAGGTATGTTGAAGTAGACATAAAGGTTAAATAAAAACTATTATAAAAACCCAAAGAAAGGAAATGGCAAGAACCCCCAGCGTCTGAAGGAAACATATGACCGCTGCCAAGGTTGCAGCCAAGGTACGCACGCGGTTTGCAGCACTAAAAACGCTCGTAACCAAACGCAAAGGAAGCTAGACATCACAAAGCTGCATACCACCGAGATAGCCAATGCCTTCTCCAACCAACTCTCACAATTAGTCCAAACAAACCCTCCTAGTTCTGATGTTCCCCACACATAGTGGCAGCATAATGGTAATTCTATGACCACTGGAGATGAAAAGTCTCTTCGGACAGAAAAAGCGTCTTTGGAAGAAATGAAAGAGGCCCCACGATATCGAAAAATACAGGGCTAGAGGTGAAACCAGAAAGTACTACCAAAAGCTAAAAAGCAAAAGTTTAGGAACAGGGATTCCCACCTGTAAGGACAGAAACGAAAATCTGGTCGCGGACACTCAGAGTGTGCTGCAAATATGGAGGGAGCACTTTCGGTCTCTACTCGTTCCCGAAGGCAGCATAAGTAAAGAAATCACGCCAATCATCATTGGCTCAGCAGTCGGAAAATACAATCTAGACAATAACGGATTCAGGCTGGGTAGTTTCGTGTCGGCCTGAATCATAATAATGAGCGGAACCAGATTCTCGCATGCGGAGACCATGGCATGTCTCAAGCGTCGTGGAAATACTTGTGGTGAGCGGTACAAATATTAACTATGAACACCACCAAGTTTCCCCGATACGCACGTGATTTTCGGCATCACAAAGCTGCATATCACCGATATAGCCAATTCCTATTCTAAACAACTCACTTAATTACTTCAAAAAAAACCTCCCTAATTCTGATGTTCCCGACGCACATGGGCAGCACATTGTGCATTCTATTGCCACTGTCGTTCTGGTTTGTGAAAAACCAAGCTCAGACAAGTCCTGGTACAATGAGGAATGTCGCGTAATATCTGAGGAAATGAATGTTGCATACAAGGCAACGTTAAATAAGCACTACACCATATGAGGTGTCCTGGGATAGTCGGAGGAGGAAACATCCTCCACGTAGTAGATTGTCCACTTACCGACCCAAAACATGATAAATACATCAACTGTAAAGGTTAAAAACAGTCAAGCTGAGGGATCTAATGGATTGCAGCGATGAGCTGTCAACGTGTAGCAATATCTCATATACAAGATGTAGCAAAACGAATGCATATACGATATTTGGAATCTAAGTGCTATATGTCCTGTGTTTAAGAAAGGCGATCCAAGTGTGTGTACCAACTATCGCAGAATTAGCCTTTTACCCATCTCGTACAAGGTCCTGTCGAGTGTGTTATGTAAAAGACTAAATCCCATGCTAGCAAACCTGATTGGACCTTATCAGTGTGGCTTTAAACCTGGTAAATCCACGACCGACCAGAAATTCTTGATATGATAACTCCTGGCGAAGACCCAAGAAATGCAGATCGACACCTACCATCTGTTCATCGATTACAAAGCTGCATTCGCCATTCCGATACAACACACACTGTTAGATGCTATGGCTCAGTTTAGTATCCCCACGAAGCTGATACGTTTTTGCGGGATCATACCGACCGACACAAAGTTTTTTGTGAAAACCTAAAAAAATCTTACAGAGCCATTTTCTATCAAGCGAGCCTTTAAACAAAAGGAGGGAGATGAAACGCCTGTTCAGACGGAAAAAGCGTCTGTGGAAGAAAAGAGAGAGCCAGGATATCGAAAACTACAGGGATAGAGGTGAGGCCCGAAAGTTCTACCAAAAGGTAAAAACTAAAGGTTTTGGAACAGGGATCCCCACCTGTAAGGACAGAGACGGAAATCTGGTCACGGACACTCAGAGTGTGCTGCAAATATGGAGGGAACACTTTCAATCTCTTCTCGTTCCCGAAGGCAGCATAAGTGACGAAATCGCACCAATCATCGACGATGGAGTAGACTGTCCACCACCGAGCCAAAACGAAATCAGTACGGCAATTGCCCGGCTTAAAAATAATAAAGCTGCGGGAGCCGATGGACTGCCGGCAGAGCTTTTTAAAGCCGGCGGCGATGACTTGGTAACATGCATGCACCAGCTCATAAACACGATTTGGCTCAGGGAATGCATGCCCGATGATTGGAATCTGAGTGTCCTATGTCCCGTGCTTAAGAAAGGCGATCCTAGTGTGTGTACCAACTATCGCGGGATTAGCCTTTTACCCATCGCATACAAGGTCCTGTCTAGTGTGTTATGTGAAAGACTAAAGCTTCTTCTGGCGAACCTGATTGGACCTTATCCGTGTGGCTGGTAAATCCACCAACGACCAGATATTCACGCTACGACAAATCCTGGAGAAGACCCAGGAGATGCGAAAGGACCAAGGACAAATAGAAAAGGTTTATCAATATTTCAAAAATCAATATCAATAAAATCAGCTGGCGCCATCTCTTGGAGGAATATGGTGGTTAAAACTCAAAAACAACAACAACAACTAGCAATCCTTGACACAAACCTTGTTATCTACTAAGGAAACAGAGTTGCCACCAATGACCGTATGATAACATGCCCGATCGAGTGCCGATAAATTGAAAATTGGTATAAAGATTTATCACCCCAGCTACTTCCACCAGCTGTTACAACAACAACAACCCATCATCGTTAATGACCAGTACCGTCGTTGAATGAACTATGAGCTGTATAGGCTGCATAACGACATCGACGTAGTCAAAGCTCGTCCAAAAAGGCATTCGGCTTACTTGGACATACTCTACGAATAGTTGCAAATGCTCCAGCTTGAGAAAAGTCATAGTTAATCAACTTGATGGGCGTCCAAAACTTTGTTGGATGGACCATGTGAAATGACTGTTATCTGAACTAGGTATGACTTACCATGTACGGGGTGCATAGCGTTCCACCATGACCCACTGTTAAATTTATGAAGTTATGGTACAAAAAGAAATGTTCCTTCGGAACTCTTAAATTTCAAACAATAGAACTGTTCCTCTCCATCAGTGATTTGTTAACACCATCATTGTAAGGATTATTTCTAAAAATCAGGGTGTCTTAAAAAGAAATCTTATGCAAATCTTAAGCTCATATTGAATAGTCAATCAAGACTGTCGCACCTCTTGTATTTATCTCCTTTATGTCCTCTGCACGTGATGGGCTCTGTAATCGCTTTAAAAAGCATAATTACATCTTTTAGACGCTTGATGTATTACCTCCGTTGACAGGTCCACCTTTTCATAGTGTATGTAAACAAAGGACAGTGTGAATTTCGTGCCATGCCCGTTCTCCACACAAACTGTTGTTATGCCACCGATACTGTCAATGTCAAATGGGCAAATCACTACAATACACTTCACTTCAAGCAGTATCCTTTCACTTCGTCATAATTACCAACAATTTGCTTATCGTTAACATACCGTCCCCCCTTTTCATACAAGTTAAATTGTGTGTAAAGTGTTTGACCATTAAAACCTTATTTTCCTATTATAAAATGAAATTTCAAAAAGAGGGCAAAAAATGATTTCGCTTGACACCAGCGTACGCCCGACCAAAGACAAAACAAAACAAAAAAACCACATCCCTTTGACACAACACCAGGACCCCTTAAATTGGTGGCAATTAAAGTTATTTTGTATGGAAAATATAAAACTCAAAATACAAAGCACAGATACAACAACAACAATAGAAAGTGTAAATAAATACGAGAGAAAAAGTCATGGAAAATAACAAATATTATGCCTGCCTCTGGGTGGCCTCTAGTCACTGACTCTTTTTGCCCAAGGACGATTTTATGTTTAGCAACTTAACGCAGTTAATCTGCTATCAAAGCAAATACAATCACAGAGTACACGCATATGCACACACACACACGCACATTTAGATACATTTAAGTGTAAATATAGCCCTTAACACTGGCAAGGACTCAATACAAGCATTAGAATGTGAACCCTTTTTTATTGTAGCCGATAAAGGATATAAACTACCAGTTTTGAAAAACATATACATATGACAGTTTATTAGCCTCATTTATCATAGATGAGACACAAAATAACAAATACACACTTACACACAAAACATATTAAGGCCAACAACAAAAACCGAACTCAAAGTCTTCCATTCCGTTGCGTTAGTCCTCGCTAAACCTTATGCCAGGGCCAACAGTATGTACTATGGAATGTTGGCTAAATCGCTTGTATGTATTTTTAAGGATATTGCTATTTGTTGGTGTATAATATCGTGTGTGTGTGTGTGTGTGGTATCTAAAAGCTTTTACATTGAATTGGAATTTTTGTTATCAAAATTGTCGAGTTGGTTACACGAGGAGCAGTCTGGGACCACCACACCATGTTTATGGGAATTCCTTATGGTCTATTATAAAGAGTTACGATTACCCCTTTACTGACGAAGGTTGTAGGGTTCGTATTTTTTTTATTACATTTGTGGCTACCACAAGCGGGGCGGTGTTGGCGTGGATTGGCCATCACTGGGTATATTAAATGGAATCCTCAAGACTATTATGTATTTAAATGGCGCCACAGATTATAAAGCTATAAATGGCCTCGAATATTGAGTGTAAAATGGTCACTTTCTGTGATAAAGATAACGCACACACACACACACACATAGACATAAACTCGAATAGAATGTCAAAGGAATTTCAATAAAAATAAGACGCAAGCAATGTATTACGATCACAAATTGAAATTGAATGAATGACATGAAATTGAAAGGATAGGTATCTTGAACATATGAGGGATACTATGTGTTCAGGTAAGCACTAAAAATTTCTTATAACAGAAGTTACTTGTTCTGGTTTTAAAAAATTCCAGGCAGAGTTTAATGTAATGTATGTGTTTTCCAATTAGAGGTGTTATTTTGGAATTCAAAGAAAAAAGTAATTTTTTGAAATAAATGATCGGATGTTTATTTCATAATAAAGAGAAAGGTATGCCATTAATAATGAAAAACTACATCTGCCAAATGGCCACCACGAGCACGCTTACAGGACCATATAATTTTCATGAACTTTTTCATAACCAAATCGCAAAGCAGCTGCCATATGTCCTCGATAGCCTCACGAATTTTATCTTTGAGGTCTTGAATCGACGCTGGGCTGTTGAAGTAGACCTTATCTTTCACGTGGCCCCAAAGGAAGAAGTCGCAAGGTGTTAAATCACAAGATCTCGCTGGGTAATTGTGATCACCTCTTTGAGAGATAACACGGTCTGGAAACTACTTGTCAACTGTCAAAGAATAACAGCTTCAAACGTGACAGCTACCGAAATAGCGGGACATTCACAATAACACCTCTCATTGGAAAACCCTTTACTTAGGACATTCTCAAAGAAATTGATATAACAGGAGAACCGCTAAAATTGCAATGAGTAATCAGATTTTATTGTGCTTGAGTTCATATTTGAAATTCGATGGATAGGTTTTTATACCCTCACCCACAGGAATGAGGGTGTACGTAACTTGATAAGAGAACCAGTACAGAAATTTTAGTCAGGTAAACTGTCTTAAAAGGTCCTGAAACAAATCTGTTCTTAAGATACTTGGGTTCTAACTCGTCTCCTTTAAGCGTTACACTTCTTCTCGTATCAAATGATATATATCCTCATCCCTAAGGGCGATGGTATAAAGAGTGTAAAGCATTGAAGGAGACGAGTTGGACCTCAAGTATCTTATGAAGAAATTAGTTTCAGGACTTTTTAAAACAATTGAGCCATGTCCGTCTGTCTGACTTGCTGGTGGGCAGGATAACTCGACCAAATCTTCACTGATACTGATAACAAAATTTTTAGTATTAATATTATCTAAAATACAGTACCTTCTATAGAAAATTACATATTTTCGAAACACTTATATTTCTTCCATAACTTTCGAACGGGAAGTTAGAGGTTATAATAGAACACAAACGAAACATTTGCCACTTCTGGAACCTCCCATACAACTGACCTAATTCACTATCATAGTGCTACATGCAAAATTTAATACGACCCAAAAGTTTAACACATCGGCGCAATCACTTTAGACCCTAGGTTTCTTTGAATAAAATTCAATTCATGAATTTTAAATCGTTTGAGACATGTCCGTCTGCCTATCTGTCTGGCTGCACGCACAATAAGTTTCGAAGGACGCTACCAAATGTTTTGCAATTTTGCACGAGTTAAATATTTCCCCAAAATGACTTACGGTATTGCAAATGGGCTACATGGCCACGCCCCTTCTGGTACCTCCCATGAAAATACATCATTCCGCCCATTTTAGAAATCGAGTAATAATATTAATGCACCCAACGCGATCGTGCCCAAATTCTGTATTTAGTAAAGCTATAGTAGGATAAAGTTTTGGAGAAAAAAAACTGAAAGTGTGTCATGCCCAATCTGGTACCTTCCATACCCATCCGGTACCGCTCCCCTTAGAAATCGGTTAACATTTCTGTATTTAGTAAAGCCAAAGCAGGATAAAGTTTTGAAAAAAAAAATCTGAAAGTCTAGCCACGCCCCTTTTGGCACGTCCCATACAAATGTATTACTTCGCCCACTTTAGAAATCGTGTAATAATAGCAATACAACAAACGCGATAGGGCCCATATTCTGTATTTAGTAAGGCCATAGTAGGATAAAGTTTTGAAAAAAAATCTGAAAGTCTAGCCACACCCCTTCTGGTACCTATCATACAAATGTATACTCCGCCCACTTTAGAAATCGTTTAATAATATCAATACACCCAACAAGATCGTTCCCAAATTCTGTATTTAGTAAAGCTATTGTAGGAAAAGGTTTTGGAGAAAACTTCTGGAAGTCTAGCCACACCCTTTCTGGTACCTCCCTCACACTGTAGAAATCGAGAAATAATGTCAATATATTAAAAAATTCTATGTTTTACTGAGGGTGGGGGCATATGTAAGTCGGGTATCCCGACTGAAACTTTCTTTCATAGTAAGAACACTGAATTCAGCAAAATCTTGCATAAGGTAAACGATACGCAGGATATCGAAAATTACAGGGACAGAGGTAAAGCCCGAAAGTTCCACCAAGGGGTAAAAAAGAAAACGTTTTGGAACAGGGATCAACACCTGTAAGGGCAGAGATGGACATGGAGAGTGTGTTGCAATTATGGAGGAAACACTTTCTTTATCTGCTCGTTTCCAAAGACAGTATAAGTGACGAAATCACGACAGTCATCGTCGATGGCGTGATTGGCATGTCGCCAACTTAGAACTTGGTGGAAGCAGCGCGAAATAGATAGCTACTAGAGGAACACCACAGGGGGAGTCTAGTTCCCTCTTTTATAACTGTTTGAGATAAACGGAGTACTTACATCATTCAACGAGGAAGTTACAAAAATTGTGGCATATGCGGACAACGTGGTCATCATGATAGGGTGTGAATTTCTACCAACAATGTGTGAAGTTATGCAAACTGCCCTTGGAAGGCTGCAACGATGAACCATGACCAGTTGTCCGGGGGTAAACCTATAGAAAACGAAATTGGTGCTCTTTACCCCTAGATATAAAGTCAACCGCCACCGGAACTGAATAATGTGTAAGTGAAGCTCTTAATGAAGGCCAAGTACTTAAGTATTTTTTTTCGATCATTAGCAAAGTTGGTCAAGGATAATGGGGAGGGGTTAACGCAGGGTAGCAACGCCTCTATGCCAGCCGGACCTCTAAAGATAAAAGCTGGGGACTCAGCCCGAAGGTGAAAATGTGGCTGTATATGGATGTCTATTTTGGTTAGAGGACCTAAATAAGAGTAATTCAATGAAAATGGTCGACAAAGTCAAAAGGATGGCTGTAATAAGGATTACTGTGGCCTTGATGAAGCACACCACAAGCGGCTTTGGAAGTGTTCTTGTTCTTTTCGCCACTTTACATACAACAAGGCTATTCCGGCACGAGGGGATATCAGACTGCGGAAAGCTGTAGATTGACATCAATCCACACATATTTATGATAATATTCGCCGAATTTCATTCCTAAAGACGTTGAGTTTCTGGTGACTCCATTTCTATCGAATCAAAGATCGATCGTGACACTGATTTTTTTACAGCGAAGACCTTCAGCTTAGCCTTTTTCGCCGATTTTCGTCCATAAAGTAGACGTTGAGTGTTTGGAAAGATCGGAATGGAATGACGACGGGAGTCTGTCGTGACGGACTGAAGTTATATCATGGCACTGGAGCCGGTGTTTACATCGAAGACCTGCAGTTAAACCTTTCTTTTGGGCTTTATTATGAATACAGTGTTTTTCAAGTTGGGGTACTGGCCATACAGATAGCCGCTAAGGCTATTCAGGGATGTAGAATGCTGCAGATAAAGCGATATATTATACATAGTGTGAATCAAGTTGGTGAGGAACAATAAGGAAAAGTTAAATGGACTCAGTCTCTGTTGAGTCCCGCGAGATCTCTGGTAACGAATCAGCAGGCTCATTGGTCAGACTGTACTATGCCTTATCATGATGCTCTGGGAGATGTTCACCCGCCCATTTGTTACATATTTGAGTTATTGAAGTATTGTATGTGCAAAACAGACAGCAGATATTAGATTTCCAGAGCCGACTATACAACAGTTATATCGCAGTGGCCCGAATATGGGAAATACCAATCGGGATATATGGTTGGCCTGTGAAGGAGTGATTTAAGACTGGAATTCAAACTGTCACTACAGTATCCGGCACCTGACAGGAAAATGGGATATATCCATACCGGACTACTGCCATGTGTGCGAGGACGAGGACAAGGAGTCCGACACGATGATATATTTTCTTTGTAGCCGTCATGCTACAGCCTGTAGGAATCTAATATACTTAGGGAAAGGTTATATATAGAATGTAGAGTATCTCTACTTGGACGGAGTAGGCAATTTAATAGGTTTTATACGTTTCCTTCCATGGTCAACTGTGCCAAAATGATTAGGGGCTTACCGCGATTTTTTTATTACTTCCCTTTTCCTTCTTTAACGGACAATCACAATGGATGAACAGATATCGGTCCGTAATGTGTTCTGATTTTTACTTACATTACATGTATCCACAATCTTACGTAACTCATGTCCAGTGTTTAAGAAAAGCATTCAAGTGTGTTCAGCAACTACCGCAGGATAATCCTTTTAGCCATCGCATTCAAGGTCCTATCTATAGTGTGTTCTGTGCAAGACTAAAGTCCATCCAAGCAAATCTGATTGTACCTTATCAGTGTGGCTTTGGATCTGATTAATCTAGGACAAACTAGCCATTCACACTACGACACATTCTGAAGAAGACCCATGGAATGCAAATCGGCATCTTTGCGGGATAACGCTGACCGACACGAAGTCTTCAGTGAGATGATCATGCAGAAGGCTGCAGTAAGCGCGACTGGTAACATCCTTAATTAAAAGCACATGCTGTTCGCGTATGTCGATGATATAAATATCATTGGTCTTGGCCTTCGGGATATTACTGCGGCCTTTTAAGGCATTGACAGTCGGCAGATCGGCATATAGATCTACTGATTAATGAGGACAAAATCAAGTTAGTTGTTTCAACGAGTTGTTTCTACTGTAAAGTAGAGTTTTCAACAGCAACCCAGTGTTTCTTGGGGAGTTAAAGGAATGTATTTACGGGAAAATGTTGGACATTTTACGAAAGACCTGTCAAGCTCGATAAGTGTACTTTCATCACAAACAAACAACATTCATCTTATTTATCTAGCTTTACTTTTATCATCGAATTGAATCTGAAAAGACTTTTGGGCCATCCTGTATTTAAATTATTTGTGTACTTAGACAATCTATATATATAAAAATGGTGGCAAAAATGTATAGTAATTCATCAATTGAGAACAGCTGGGCCGATTTTGCTCAAACTTTTTTTAAGTTGTTCGTTATTGGCAGGAGCAGGTTTATGTGAAAGAAAATTTTGGGAAAATCTTCCGGAAAAGTCGGAAAATTGGAAAAATCGAAAATTGCCTTTTTGTATGGAATTTTGTGTGCAATTGTTACAGAATGGCTTTTCGAGTAGAAAAATGGAAATTTTTTTTGGAAAAATGCAGAAAATTCCGGAAGAATTCAAAAAGTTGAATTTGTTATTTGACGAAATTTTGCATATTATCGTATGATTTGATAATTTTGGACGATGTAACAGTGAACAATTTCGGATAATTATTATTAATAATTCTCGGTGGAAAACTCGGAAAATTCCGGAAAAACTCGAAAAATTAAGATTTTTTCAGAAACATTTTGCATCGCAAATTGAGTTTTTGTATAACTTTTTGTGTGCAATTGTTCCGTAGTGGCTTTTCGGTTGAAAAAACAGAAAATTTTGGTTGGAAAATTCTGGAAAAATTCCAAAAATTTGAATTTTTTTCGACGAAATTTAACATTTTTTTGTATTTTGATAATTTTGAATGATGTAAATGTGAAAATTTCGGATAATCATTCCAAAATGACTTTTCGAATTTAAAAATAGAAAAATTCTTGGTGGAAAACTCGGAAAATTCTTGAAATAACTCGAAAATTTTAAATTTTTTCATCGAAATTTTTCATTGTATCGCTTGATTTGATGATTTTAGACGACGTGAAGGTGGAAAATTCGTTGTGCTGCTTGGAAAAAATCGGTTTATTGTGAAACCTTTATGTATAAAAACGGTGTAAACAGTGTGTAATAATTCATCAAGGGAGAACGGCTGGCCCATTTTGTTTCCAATTTTTATTAAATTGTTCGTAATTGGTATGAGGGTTTTATGCAAGATCATTTTGGGAAAATCCTTTGGAAAAGTCGGGAAAGTGGAAAAATCCAAAATTGGTTTTTTGTATGGAATTTTGTGTGCAGTTGTTACGGAATGGCTTTTCGAATGCAAAAATAGAAAATTCTTAGGGAAAAACTCGGAAAATTCCGGAAAAGTCCAAAAAATGTGTTTTTTTTTTATTGACAAAATTTTCGGTTAAATGTTGGTTGGTAACGAGAAAAATAATATTTAAATAAAAAATCCGTCGAACCCGACATTGGGAGTGCCAGCGTCAAATCGTTCGATGCAAAAGCATTCGATCGCGAATTTTAACGGGAGCAAGACTATAATCTAGATGAGCTGATCGGAAGAGTTCGAACTAATGTGCCGCTGTTAAATACCGAGTACAAGAACGTGTACGATTCACGATGAAACTGGAGGCATTTACTTTCTCGATGCTCCAAATGGGACACCTAAGACATTTTTTGTTGATTCCGTCAACAATTTGGTCAAGATCTCAAATAACGTTAGCCGCTGCATCCTCTGGCATACCTGTCACATTGTTGGAAGGCATTAGAACTGCAAATTCCACTTTAAAACTATCGATGAATCTTCTCACAGTTCAAAAGCCAAAGTATACATTGACAAATAATTTCGCAACGGCGAAGTAGAGCGGAAATGCCAAATCAACATTTCGGATGAATGCTCGATAACGACTTAATGAGCTTTGGAAGTAGTTGACCGAACGATAAAATATTTACGAGGGAATTTAAAACGATTTGGTGGGGCTATGATTTTGCTCAAAATGTCTAATGCTGCTGATTTACTAAAACCATGCTTGAAAACGTCAAGAAGCTGTAATTGACCAAAAAATTAGGGGCTCATTCCAGAACCTCCCATCTTCTGCTGAATTCCCGAAACAACTGCCAGCGCTTGGCAATGGCCAAATTCGGGTTGATGTTTCGACTGAATTGATATCGTTCCCAGCAAATTTTTGTCAGTTCACATCGTTGGAAAAGTAACTCATGACATTGCACAAAATTATAAAAATCTCGATTGGAATAATTTACGGGCAGTATGTTACTAGCAGAGAAGAATAAATACATTAATAGAAAATTAGAAAGTTAAATCGCTTGAAAACTGCATTCGTACAAATCTGTTTACAGCGTGACCGTAAAGGATGAAGCGACCAAAAATCCGACCAAATTTTCCACTCGCTTAATATGCCGCATAATTTACAGATAAAGGTGGGATCGATCATAATCATATTGCGGAATCTGAATCAATCGAAATTGTGCAATGGTACGCGGTTGTACGTCAAGAATCTGATAAAAAATGTGATTTCAGACGATCATAAAGAACAAATTCAAAGAAGAGGAGGTCCTTATCTTACGAATTAGATAATTCCAACTGATCATCCATTCCAATTCCCAATTCAATCAATAAATCGCAATGCCAATCGTTGGAAGTATATGAGATTAATCTCGAATTTCCCTGTTTTATGTCCGGTCAGTTGAACGCTGCCTTTTCGAGTTTTGGAGAACCGCCTTCGTTGTTTGTTTTTGAGGCGGAAAACTAATCGTAAATCATTGTTTATCAAACATGAGTTTATCTAAAGGCATAAAATTGGGGCGAGACGAAGTTCGCCGGGTCCGCTAGTTCAAAATAAATATTTATGTTTAATATATGAAAAAATTCAATAACAAATTAGACATGCCATTTGTTTATTGCATGAAAACATATCTACAACATTTTCTATAAAACTATAAAGAATTTCTATAATTTGATAAAAAAAAATGAACACATTACAATCAACGAAGCATTAACATTATCAATGAGGCTATCAAGGGGCATATTCGGCCCCTTAGCCTCCCACACTCTTATTATGACAATAAATATCCACCTAATGTCTTTTCTTTTCACATCATTAATATAGGACAGCGTTAAACAACAAAAACAACAACACTAGCAATAGCAATACATACAGCAGTAACTGGCAGCCGGTACATACAATGCCTGTTATGGCTCATATTCTCAACGCGGTCCCGTTGGTGGATTGACAGCACATAACTATTTATGTGTCCTACGTACTTTTGTGCTCCATGTCGTCGAAATGACTGGTCTCAATTTAATGTCTCTCTAATAGCCAATGACCTTACAGGGACAAAGTGGGGGCTTATTGTTTATAAATTGTCAGTGTTTTTTTCTATATATTTATTAATACTTACAAATGTTAGTCATCAATTACGTGTTTTTTTGTGTTTGTGTGTCGACTGTTGTAGGTGGTGTTGCTGTAGTTGTTGTTGGCGTTGTTTGCTTTTCAATGTCCCTTTTTTCATGTAAATGTTTGCACAAATTATTATAACAATGCCATAAACTTGAAGCCGTCACAAAAACACAATAGTAGAGACTTAGTTGTTGAAAAAAAGTTTCCTATTTGGTATCGTCGAAGCGTACGACAAACAAACACAAGAACTAAATTATTCAATAGCTTATCGATTTTCGTTTGTATGTCATTGTTGCTGTGTGTATGTGCGACGCTCAGTGGAGAAAGGAGAATATTTGACTTTTGAAACATTTGTCATTTGGTCGATTCGTGTCTCCCAGTGGCTTTTTTCTATTGTGATTATTATTATCTTAATATGATCATCAGCTAGGGGACATTAGAAAAACTACTGCTATATAAGTGTTATTTGAGTGTAGAATTAAGGCAAATATTCAAATGTGATTAATGGTTATTGCCACAATGGAAATCGATGCAAATGGAGAATGGAGAATCGATAAACGAATTGATGTTGAAAAGCCACGTAAGGGAATTACATATACATATATAGTATTGCTTTTTGGCGTTTTGAGGAATACGCCGCGGAGGACAAGCTAATGTTAGCGATATCTAAAACAGCTGTTGTGTAACATGTTGGCTAATATTGGGTTAGATGTTTGGTTATGATATGTAGGAAAATATATGAAACTATGGGTCAAATTAAGGTCTGTGGAATATTAGAAATATCTTCAGTAATAAGGCAGTGCAACAAAATTCAGTAACTTAATGTAGGGTGGACCGAAGTCATTCTCAGCAACTCTGCCTTTTCACTGCTGGAACAATTTTGCGTAAAGATTTCAGCCTACATCCATCTAACATCCAACTGATATAGGATTTAAAGCCAGGGGACCATCGGAAAATGGGCTGAGAATCAACTGGAAGTTGAATTGAATGGTTATCGTAAAATCACCTTAAGCTATGACGTTCATTTCTGCCTTAACGAGTTTGTAAACATAAAAATTATTGTTTTTGGAGAGAACACAATCCTCATGAGACACCATTGTTCTTATTCTTTTTTGACAGCAGCAACAGAAATGCATCCATCAGTAGCCGCTATTAGAAAGCCCCGTAGTAAGTACGTCACAACAAGTTAAGATAACAGCTCTTTTACCTGGTGTATCCAAGTTTTGGTCGCGCCATCCTGCGCCGTCCATGAAGTTTATTACTGGAGGATCTTCAGCCATCCCTACAACGTGTCCAAACCTGCCTACGTAGCCAAGCGCGTACAAATAGACCGAATTATTTGTACGCGCATGACTGCGTCGATGTCGTTATACAACTTATACAATACACGTATCGTTCGATGACGGTATTCGCCGTTAACGATGCTGGGTCCAAATATTTTGCGAAGTGTTTTTCTCTCAAAGGCTACCATATTAGATTGATCTGCCTGTGTCCTTACCCAGGATTCTGCGCTATACAGTAAGACATGTAGGATCAGTATTCTTTTCTGGTAGAATGGAAGCTTTGTTCGTTGAGAGAGGGCTTTGTCATTAAAAAACTTGTTCAACTTATAAAATCATTTGCTTACGAGCAACACTCCACAACGGCGGAGCCAAGATTGATACAATCATCTACCAATTCAATGTTACAGTTGTCAAGCAGCATTCCAAACGAGTACACCGTTGAAATAATTTGGTTTTGCCCTCATTTATCACCCGAGCCACTTCTGCCGACCTCTTCTCAATGATCGAAAAGGCCGCAGTAACATCTCGCAGTCCACGGCCAATGATATCAATGTCATCGGAATACGCCAGCAGCATGTGACTTTTGTTAAAGATGGTACGAGTCCTGTTTACTGCAGCCTTCCGCATGATCATCTCCATTACGATGATAAAGAGTTCGCATGACAGAGTATCGGCCTGTTTTCACCGTTGACTTCGTGTCGGTCAGTGCATGCCTCAAATTTGTATCATTTTCGCGCGGATACCAAACTCAGCCATAGCATCTTAAAGTTTCTATTGTATCGAACTTCCGAATTTAGGTTTCTAATTGATGAACATATAATAGGTGTCGATCTGCATTTCTTGGGTCTTCTCCAGGATTTGTCGTAGATAATATATGGTAGGTCGTAGAATTACCAGGTCTAAAACCACACTGATAAGGTCCAATCAGGTTTGCTAGGCTGGGCTTAAGTTTTTCATATAACATACTACACTGGACCTTGTATATTATGGGTATAAGTCAAAACCCGCTGTAGTTGGTGCACATACTTGGATCGATTTTCTTAAGCACAGGACATGGGTAAGGTTAGTTTGTGTAAACTCTTAAAAACCGAATCACACTACGTACCCAAATCTGGTGATCAATTGTGATTGCCCGTTATAGAAGAAGATAGGGAAAAAGAAGAGAAAATCGTGGAAACCCCCAATCATTTGGGCACAGTTAGCCGTGGAAGGCACCGTATGAAAAGTATTAAATTTCCTACTACGACTGAGGAGAGACACTACAGCTTCTCCTATATAGCCTTTCTCTAAGTTTCTTCGCCTCCTACAGGCTAGAGCGGGACAGCTACAAGGTAGCTGTTTTATCTTCTTGAACTTCTCCCCGTACTTATACACACGTATTTCCGGTATGGATCTATTCCATTTGCCTATCACGTGATATTGCAGTGGCAGTTAGAATTACATAGGTCGGTCTCACATCACTCCTGCACATAATAACCATGTACCCAGATCGGGATCTGCAATATTCGGGTCACTGCGATACAGCAGCTATACAGTCGGTTCTGGACATTCAACGTCTGCTGGTTTTTCCCGCTGGATTTTCGCAGCCATGCTGCGGACAATTCTGACGTTTTCAATAAATTACCCTTACTTAGGCCCTCTAACCAAATCAGACATGCATAAGTAATAATTGGACGGACTATCACAGTATACAGGCACATTGTCACCTTCAGCCTGAGTCCCCAGCATTTACCTATACAAGCCCGGCATGCATAAAGGGCATTGAGTCCACACTTTAACCTCTTCTCGATATTCCTTGACCAATGTTGCTTATGAACGGGAACAACACCTACGTACGTAGACTCCATTAAGAGGCTTTTGCGCAAGTCCAGGGGCGGAAGAAATAATATAATAGGAATAATCCCAATAGCAGCCATTCGGTGGACAATTCTGAACGCTTTCAATAAATTACATTTATTTAGACCCTCTAACCAAATTAAACCAGACATCCATATGTAATAATTACCCGGACTATCGCAGTATACAGCCACATTTTCAACTTCAGGCTGAGCCCCACCATCTACCTATACAGGTCCAGGATACATAAAGGTCGTTGACTCCCCTCTTTGACCCCTCCTCGATATTCCCTGACCAGTTTTGCTAATGATCGGGAACAACACCTAAGTACATTGCCTCCGTTGAGAGCTTCAACACACCTTCTTTAGATAAAGACAATCAAATCCGTTTTCTGAGGGTTCCATCCCCCCATACCAGAGGTAATGATAATGTGGCTCACACAATTAAATCGCCCTTCTTAAGCACAGGACATATAACATTCAGATTCCAATGCATTTGTTTCCCAAATCATGCTGACGAGTTGGTGCATATATGCTGTCTATCGAAACCTTCTTCGACCAGGTTTCCATCTCACTCCTGTTAGTATATCTTTGGGATCAATGTTCCGCACTGATAAGGTCCGATTAGTTTTTCCACAATTGGCTTTAGACGCTCACACAATATGCCGGAAAGGACCTTGTATGCAATTGGTAATATGTTTATTCCACGGTACTTCTTACACTCACTACGATCTCCTTTCATACATACTGGACATAACTGATGTTCAGATGTTCTTCATGAGCTGATGCATACTCCTAATCAGCTCCTCCCCACCTGCATTAAACAATTGTTATGTTATTTTTAAGGCAGGATATTGCCACACGTATCTAGCTCTGGCTCGCAAGTGAACAGTTAATACCATCGTCATGGATTCGTGCGGGGTCTTCTTGACTGTTGTCCGTATCCATTAGTTTTCTGAAATGATCTATCCATATCTTCCGAATGTTATACGGGTCCGTCACTAGCTGGCCATCGATGTCCTTGCAGGAGAGCAACCCTGCTCCACGCATTCTCATCTCAACCCTCTGGTATAATTTTCTGGCTTCCCCTCTACTTCGGAGCAGCTCTGTGCACTCATCCTGTCGCTTCTTCGGCTCCTTCTTTCGCCGTCTAAAAAGACGATCTACCTCTCGTCTCTTCTTCCTGTGCCGTTCACTAAGAGCTCGCGTTGCCATTGGTTGCAGTTTCGCCCTGTATGCAGTATCCGTCTCTCTCGTGGCATTGCGACATTCATCATCTTACCAGGAATCTTCTTGAGACGGCTTTGAGTACCCAAGTACGCTACTCACAATACGTTCTATGTAGTCGGCTTTATATTGCCACTGCAAGGTAATTTTGTCAGGGTTGAAGCATTCCGTAGCAGTTGACTTAGGTGGTTGGAGTAGGCGTCCGCTTCCTTTGTGGTCCGCAGTTTACCGATATCCAGCTTTCGTTGTGGCTGGTTACGTACGTTTTTCGCCATGCTTAGCCTTGTGCGCATCTTAACATCGGTAAGGTAGTGATCTGAGTTAATGTTCTCACCCCTTATCACTTGTACGTCCAGAACACTCGATGCGTTCCTTCCATCGACTACCACGTGATCTATCTGATTCCTCGTCAATTTATCTGGAGATAACCACGTAGCCTTATGAATATTTTTATGGCCAAATCTAGTTCTGCCAACAACAATGCCATTGTTCGACGTTTCGGTGTGCAGACTGAATTTTCCGATGGTAAGCTTAAATAGGTCCGGCCGTGGCATGTTGGTTGGAACACGCAACTACCATGCGGAAGATCCCAGGTTCAACTCCTTCATTTCCGGCCCCCTCGATGTTGTCGTCACCAACTTCGCAGTATAAGTGTCGAGTCAATCGGCATGTCTAGTAAAACCAGCACAAACAGTGACGTTCGCATTCGTCAATAAACAAGTGGGTGCCGTTTGTTGTGAATCTAAAATAAGAAAGCTTGTTAATTTACAACAACGCGAGAAGCTATCCCATACCTCATTCATGGGGTGTAAAGGGAAATTAAGTTTTTTTTTAAGTTTAAAGTTCAAATGCCGTCCATATGCCTATTTTAGCATTAAATTCGTCTAGTACAATTTTGAAGTCTTGGATTAGGCTACGGCCTATACATTTTCTATGTTCTCGTGGAACTCGTCTTTGTCCTCATCGCTTTTCTCTTTTGTCGGAGCATGGGCACATATAAGTGTTATGTGGAAAAGCTTTGCTTTGACTCTTATGGTGGCTATTCGTTCACACACCAGGTTGAACCGTGAGATTATGTGTAGTAATTTCTTGCCAATCATTAGTCCACATCCAAATTCGTGCTTGTCCGCATGGCCACTATAGTAGTTGTCTCACATCTTAATGCGCGAGCACCCGTGTTCCGTCCACCGGATTTCCTGCAAAGCGGTTATGTCAGCCTTGTAATCTTTGAGGACTTCCGCCAGTTAGTTATACAGTGTTCTAAAATTCCATGTGCATATCCTCAAATCACGGTCCTTGATTCGTTTGCGGTGGTCGTCAACATTTTGGGGGGTCTGTTTTATTCCATTCTTACTTCTTTTCATTGCAATAGGGTAAACGTCGGTGGCGAGTTGCAAGCCAACGTCGCATTTTTCTCCTCCTGCCAGGATTTTGTTACAGCCGCCCAATCTGAGTCAGACGCTGACCATTTTACTGCTCACTCTGCGCCGACATGCCTGGCTTTTAGATTTCGCCTCTTACGGTTAACCGTGCTCTGACGGGTGTCAAAAGCACGTTTCCATGCGTCACCACGTGGTACCGTCCGCAGTAGTACCACAAGTACGGAGCTCTGTGAGTAAACTTGAAGTGTAATTGGCAAGGACTGGCGACGCCCTGGACAGTTTGATACCCTTATAATAACAGACAGACCCTCAGAAAACCCTAACCTGTACCAAACGCCTTATGGTAGCTCCCAAGCATATGACCGAATTGTCTTTCATAGTTCTACATACAAAACTTTTTTGTGAGTACTTTGAATTCAGTTATATTTTGAGTAAGATGTAAGCTTGAAGTATGTCGGTCGACTTATTCTGCTACCTCCCATACAAAATTACCTATTTTTGTAAAATAATTATTATCTTCTATATTTATATCTTCAGTTCATCTGACTGAAATTTCTGTATTAGTTGTTGTTATCTATCAATTCCAATAACAATTTCCTTTCCTTTTCATTAAAAAGATATGCGAGAGCTTGTCTTAGATATGGCAGAGCTTTTATTAGGCAAATTCCAATTGACGTGAATGCTAAGTTGTTGTCTACAACATTAGGGAGACCGTCGCTTAAAAATATGTTGATGGTTACAACATTACTAGAATCCAAGTCACCTGCAAGATAATCGTCTGATTTAATCATTATATCACGATGCGTCTAGCATCTTATTGAGTGGCGTTATCTTTCTGTAAATATAACGTTAATGAAAACTCTTTCTATTTTTCTCTCTCCCTTCTGCTTCTTGTATACAATTAATAAGGTTTGTTTTTTAAGTCATATCGACAAAACACTGTTTTTTGGTACTTAAATTTCTAGCCGATTAAAGCAACATAGTCTTCTCCATGCTTTGTCTCATTTCCTTTCCATTCACTTTCTTTTGTCGACAATGCCATTACGACAACAGACAATTTTCTTGTGTATTGATTATTACATTGCAAAATGCATTGTTCGATGTGATTACACTACAATTGGCTTACAGTTGATGCAATCGACAGCAGTTTTCGCTCAATGCCAGCGCTCACTCCCACTCATTTCCTCATATCCCATATGTCTGGGGGGACAAAAAAATCCTCTTGCACATAACATATACGAGTATTTTTCTGATTTCTCAATGATTCTAGCGAGTGTTATTGTCCGTATTGTTGTTGGGTGTCGAAGTGATCACGGTAAAAGTGATTGAATCGAAATCGTCCAACTGTAAAATCACCTGAAACGTGTGCAACAACATTTACACGTACATATCATATCAAAGAATGCCGGAGAGTAGTAAACTATACATATATCTCAGGTTGTTGTGAGCACAAGATGAAATTGTTTCATGTCCCTTTTGGCACGCTGATTCGATGATAGTGACAATGATGTCGACGCCAGGACATTGAGAATTGAGACCATGAATTCAGTTATATGTTAGCAAGGACGATAAGAAAACATAGGGTAAGCAAAGGAAAGAACAAATTGTTTAAGGCACTTATTGAAGGAAATATGAAATCAAACTAAAAATGTAAGCTAAACGTGATGTGATATACTAGAACATTTTAATGGCTATTTTGTCATGTTCTAAAGTTTACAGGTATGGATAATGTTTATGAAAAAATCCTAGATCTTAATATTGAATACTATTGTATTGTTTTCTTATAAAATGTCATTTATTTTTTGTTCCATTGATTTCCTTTTCAAAGTGGACTTTTCTATCAGCGTCCTTGGTCTGCATAACCTTGACAATAATCGTAACCATTGTATTAGACATCGTTTGAGATTCATTGACATGTTTTTTTGTTGTTTTGTCTTCTGTCACATCGTTTTCTCATTGCTGTCTATGGTTTAAGCTATAAGAAATGTCTCGAAATTTTTGTGCAATTTCTTTCTTTTCATCGCATCTCTCTGTTACTTTTGGCTGTCACAAGGTTCAGTCAGCCAGAAGTTATAAAGCGTGTGTTATTATCCTTAATACACAGTTGGGTATCAGCATAGAATTTACGCAACGAAGCGTATAAGAACGAAAACAACTTACAATACTGGTATTTTATTGTGTTTTTTATTTTGCAAAGTTTTTGTTGCCAATATAATATACGAATATAAAAATGTTTTATATCCTTAATAATGCATGATCCTGATACGTAGATGTCTAAATTTTTGTATTACTTATATCACGAATAATTGAAGTGACGTTAAATTGTTTACAAGTAAACGTCTTCGATAGATATATGGATTTTTTTTTTCAATTTGTTTCGTTATGTTTTGGCTAAAATTTAGCGAAGCTACCAATTGACTTAAATTCAGGTGATAATGGGGGTTTGGCCCTATACACAAAGGACATGATACTAAAAATTTACTGTTTTGTACAATTAATGTACTTGTCGGTACTGCAAATAATACAATAACACAGTACAATATTTTTCAGCTCATTGATTTGGGACTCAATACTGCAAAAAGAAGAAGTTCTGCATCATTTCTTTTGTCAAGTCACATGCCATAATAATTTAATATCAATTTGAAGTTAGTAAGTATCGAATAGGGAAATTTGTCACGTTTTAAGCTCTTTTGTTTGACATAACTCGAGAACCATTAGTCCGATTTAGCTGAAACAAATTTAAAAATATTAAAAATTAGAATTCCATTAATCTGTGCATATAACGTTTCCCTACATTAGCAACAGTTTCACTTATCCATTCATCAAATGATTTTGAAATGGGTTTATTGTGTAGCAGTTACAATACAACTATTGTACTGCGTGGCGTATGATTTACGCCGAATATTACTTATGATAATTATACGCCACCATCTAACAATATAACAAATAAGCCTTAAACGTGACACATTACCCTATACGATTGTTACTAACTTCAAATCGATATTGAATTATTATGGCATGTAACTTGACACAACACATGATGCAGAACTTCTTCATTTTGCAGCTACTTTCACGTGCATTTCTCAGAATTGAGTCCCAAAATCATGTGTTGTACTGTGTTATTTAGCCCTAGGGAGTCGTGCAAGGTAAAGCATCTGATCTATTTAACTTGGCAAACCCAAAGTTATCTCTGCCAATTGCACTTCAGGTCTACTCACAGAGCTCCGTATTCGTGGTACTATTGTGGACGGAGTACCTCATGTGCTGACGCCTGGAAACGTGCTTTTGACACTCGTCAGAGCACGGCTAACTGTGAGAAAAAAGGGCAGCTGTAATAAATCCAGGCAGGAGGAGGCACCTGCGACGTTGTGCGCTGGGTTTGCAACCCGCCACCTACTTTTAAACTATTGCAATGAAAAGAAGTAAGAAAATAATAAAACGGACCCCCCAAAAAGCTGACGACAACCTCAAACGAATTAAGGACCTTAATTTGAGGTTATGCACCTGGAATGTTAGAACATGGTATAAGCTAGGTGTATCCATCCAACTGGTGGAAGTCCTAAAAGCACAAGTTCGAAATAACAGCTTTACACGAAATCTGGTGGACGGGCCACGGGTGCTCGCACATAAAGACGTTCGACATCTACTGTAGTGGCCATGCGGACAAGCACGAGTTTGGATGTGGATTTGTGGTTGGCTAGAGATTGCGACACCTAGTCTCACAGTTCAACCCGATGTGTGAAGAAATAGCCACTATAAGAGTCAAAACAAAGTTTTCCCACATAACACTTATATGTGCCCAGGCTCCGCCAGAAGAGAAAAGCGATGAGGTCAAAGACGAGTTCTACGACAGCCTCGAAAAGGAATATGAACGTAGCACGAGCCATGACATAAAAATTGTACTAGGCGATTTTAATGCTCAAATTGGCAGGGAGACCGCATTTGAGCTTTCCGGAAAATTCAGTCTGCATCGCGAAACGTCGAACTATGGTCTCAGACTGATTGATTTATCTGCGGCAAGAAATATGGTAGTTAGCAGCACCAGATTTGACCAGAGAAATATTCATCAGGCAACCTGGTTATCTCCAGATCAATTGACAAGGATTCAGATTGATCAAGTGGTAGTCGAAGCAAGGCACGCATCGAGTGTTTTGGATGCACGAGTGACTAAAGGTCACTTAAGGTACACAAAAGGCTAAGCATGGCGAAAAACGTACGTAATCAGGTACAACGAAAGCTGGACATCGGTAAACAGCAGACCACAGAGGTAGCAGACGCCTATTCCAACCAACTAACTCAACTGCTGCGGAATTCTCTAACCCTGGCAATATTACCTTGTAGTGGCAATATAAAGCCTATGTAGTCGGCTGTAACGGACTGCGAGTAGCGAACTTGAATACGCAAAGCCATCTCAAGAAGATGCCTGGTTCAACGATGAATGTCGCAATACTACAACAGAGTCAGATGCTGCATACAGGACGAAACTGGAGCCAATGGCAACGCAGGCTGTTCGTGAACGGCACAGGGGGAAGAGACGAGAAGCAACTCGATTTTTTAGATGACAAAAGAAGAAACTGAAAAAAAGACAGAATGAGTGCACAGAGTTGTTTCAAAGTAGAGGAGAAGCCCGAAAATTCTACAAGAGTGTTAAGTCGAAAATGCGTGGAACTGGGTTGCCCCCCTACAAGAGCAGCAATGGCCAGCTAGTGATGGACCCGGCTAACGTTCTAAAGATATAGAGAGAACATTTCAGAAATATACTGGATACGGACACCACTCCAGAAGACCACGCTCCAATCCAATGGTATTAACTGGCAATGGTATTAACTGTCCACCTCCGAGCCAGAGTGAGATACGTGTGGCAATATCCCACCTTAGAAACAACAAAGTGGTTGGAGCCGATGGTCTCCCGGCTGAATTGTTTAAGAAAGGTGTGAAGGAACTGATTAGGAGCATGCATCAGCTCATGAAGAACATCTGCCTAGAAGAGAGCATCACCGGGGATTGGAGTCTCAGTCTGTTATGTCCAACATACAAGAAAGTGAGTGTAAGAAATACCGTGGAATGTGCCCATTAGCTATTGCGTACAAGGTCATTTCGAGCATATTGTGTGAACGTCTTAAGCCAATTGTAGAAAAAATAATTGGACCTCTTCATTGCGGCTTTAGACTTGGTAAATATGCGATGGATGAAATATTCACTGTACGACAAATCCTGGAAAACCCCATGAAAAGCAGATCGACACCTACCACCTTTTTGTCGACTACAAAGCTGTCTTCGACTATCCGATAAGGGGTAAGTTATATGAAGCCGTGTATGAGTGGTATTCCTGCAAAACTAATTCGACTTTGCGGTTGTACCTTGGAAAACACCAAATCCTCGGTTAAGATTAGTAATGATCACTCTAAACCATTTAACGCTGAAAGAGGTCTCAGGAAGGGTGATAGCTTGTCCTGTACGCTTTTTAATACGTTTGTGGAGAAGGTGATGAGAAAGGCTGGTACCATATTCCACAATAGCCACATGCCACTAGCATATGCCGATGATATAGACATCATTGACCGAAATCTGCGGGTTGTTATTGCAGGTTTGTCATCACTTGGTAATTCGATTTTGCAGATGTACTTTGGAAAACACCAAATCCTCTAATAAAATTGGTAAGGATCACTCTGAGCCAATCAATACGGAAAGAGGTCTCAGGAAGGGTGATAGCTTGTCCTGTACACTATTAAATGTAGTTATGGAGAAGGTAATGAGAAAGACTGGTGTCAACATGTCTGGCACCATATTCTACAAGATCCACATGCCAGTAGCCTACGCCGATGATATAGAAATCATTGGCCAAAATCTGCGGGATGTTACGGCGGTTTTCTCATCACTTCTCTATTAAGATCGGTAAGGATCACTTTGAATCACTCAACACGGAAACAGGTCTCAGGAAGGGTGATAGCTTGTCCTGTACACTATTTATAGTAGTTATGGAGAAGGTAATGAGAAAGGCTGGTGTCAACATGTCTGGCACCATATTCCACAAGAGCCACATGCCACTAGCATATGCCGATGATATAGACAGCGTTGACCGTAATCTGTGGGATGTTACTGCAGTTTTCTCATCACTTGCAAAAGAGTCAGCAGAAATGGGCGTAGCGGTCAACAAGAACAAAACGAAGATAATGATTTCGATGAACATAGAGTCCTCTCGATGGGGGGGGGAGGGGCATCATTGGCCGAAATCTGCGGGATGTTACTGCAGTTTTCTCATCGCTTGAAAATGAAACACCAAAAATGGTTTTAGCGGTCAACGAGGACAAAACAAAAATAGTCATTTCGATGAACAAAGAGACCCCTAAAAAGAGGGGGACGCACCGTCAACGTTAAAAATTGTTGTTCTGAGGTAGTAGATAAATTTACCTAGCTAGGATCTACCGTCAATAAGAAAAATGACGTCTGTCAAGAAATCAAGCGGAGAATAGTGCTCGACAATAGATGTTTTTACGGGCCTCCGCAGCACTTTAGTAACCCCACCTTATCTCGGAATACTAAGACACAGCAAAACCAGTTGTTAATTTCACCCTGTTCTGTTGTATGCCGCCGAATCGTGGGTGCTTACGACAACGGACATACAAAACCTGGGAGTATTCGAGAGAAAAGTACTCCGGAAAATATATGGACCTATCTGTTTCGTCATTGGATGAACCATGACCTGTATGAGCTTTCCCACGACATCGACGTAGCTAAAAGAGTCAGGATTCAACTACTTCGATGGCTGGGTCATGTTGACAGGATGAATGTAAATGCTCCAGCGAGAAAGGTGTTTGAAAGCGAATATGAAGGACCTGTCCCTCCACAGAAGGACTAAGTGGTTGCCGACGTGCCACCATCTGGTGGGAGCAACTGGAAAACGCACGCATCAGACCGAAGTATGTGGAATTCTTAAACACTTCAGGCCTCTAATTTATTAACCCCGTTCGTAAGTTCTAATGGGCCACTTAAGTAAGTAAGTAATAAAAAAAACTTTATTTCCCTTAACACTCCATGAATGAGGTTTGGGATAGCCTCTCGCGTTGTTGTGAATTAACACGCTATTTTTTTAGATTCACAACAATCGGCGCCTACTTGTTTATCAACGAATGCGAACGTGACAGTTTGAGAAGTATTTACTAGACTTGCCGATTGAGTCGACACTTATACTGCGAAGTTGACTGGAGCCATGAGTTGAACCTGGTATCTCCCGCATGGTAGTCGCGTGTTCTAACCACATGCCACGGCTGGTCCCAAGTAAGTAAGTAATACTAATAGAAATTTCTTATTCTTCGAAACCGATTTAGCTTGGTAAGACTATGCAGATCTCTTGTAAACGTCACGCATCTTTCTATATTTGCCAACCATTGCCCAAATATTTAATTAAGCATGAACCATGTTTACATAAATCTTTTCCTTTTCCTTCGATTGGATTACATTTCCCAAATTATTTAAAAAAATATATCTTTATCTATTTTCAAATGCGCCACGATTGTTCATTTTGTTTTCGTACAAAAACTACATAAATTTTGTTACAATTTGCAAAATTACCACAAACATTATAAAATGTTGCCATAAATCATGTGCATACATAAAATTCAAAAATTGCTAGCAATAACTTGATATCCTTTAGTATTCAATCTTTCATTATGATTTCGTAGTAACTTTACCAACTGAAAAATCGTAACCATAACCATATTATGGTTTACTCCAATTGGGTTTCGGAACCATCCTCGGACGACTCATTCAAAAACTATTGTTTCGTTGTTTCTTTCATTGCCAAACAACAGATCTATAACTCTACAACCCAAGTCCCAAATCACTTTATTACCATATACATAGCTGACACATTGAAAAACACACACAAAATTTCCAGCAATTTTAAGCAATTTCCCCAGGTGTTAGACACAAGGATTCTAATGCGGCCAACAGTCATTTGGTCAGTTTCCTTCTGCTTCCTCATTTTGTGGTGTAAGAGACCTCAACAACCGACTGGCTGCTGCATGTGTGTTACAAGAATGCATTACGACTTGCTGTGAATTATCATACAGTAGTTAGTTAGATGTAAGCTCCAAGGTCCTTGGAATATTTTGAAGCTTCTGGTGAAACATTGCTTAAAATGTATTTGGTTGGTTTTTGTTGGTGCTGGTATTCTTGCTGCCTTGGAAAAGTAACAAAAATATTATAAAAATAAAATCCAATTCCTATAAAATAAAGAAATCTTTGCCAGTTAGTTATCATATACATACATATAATATGGGTGTGTGTATGTGCAGGTGGTGGCTATTTCACACCCGTTGCACACAGCAAATATTTGCATAAGAGATTGTGTGGCTTGCAACCACCACTAGGATTTTGTGGCATGTGTGATAATTATGAATACGGGGCAAGGGACGACAACGACGACGACGCACATGAAATGTGTGTTTCAAGGATTTGCAATTTGATCCTGCATTGGGATACTCTCGGTAACTAAAGATAAATGTATTTTTAATTGGTTTCCAAGTTTTCAGGGGAATAATAGATTTTCTTTAGTATACCGAAAACTGTACATATGTGGGTTTTCCCTCTGGTTTTTATTTTTGTGCAATATTTATTTGAGCTTATGTTAAGATAACTGGGAAAAGTTCGTGTATGTGTGTGTGTGTGTGTGTGTTAGTGCTTATATCTGAATATGAATTTTATTTAGATTTTCTATAACTTAAAGAAAAGAAAGTAGAAGAAAAGTTTTGCTCAAGAAAAAAAGTTTTATTAGCAAAAAGTTTTAAATACTTTTGTCGAATATATTGTCAAAATGAAGCGAAAAAAATACACCCAACCACTAAAGGGCAACCCCAAATTGCATGAAATCTTAAAAAATAAAAAAATATATAAAAAAAGGCCAACCCTAAATTAAGTTTGAACATAAAACGGTTCTTGAACATAAACTAACGAGAATTAGGAAAATACGAAATAGTCAGGATGTTAACTAAGCCTATATAATGAGTTATGAGCAAAAAATTAGTATAACTATTAGGCCATTACAATATCGCGGGTGCAACTTATATAGGCATCCCATGTTTCATAATAACAAAATAAAAACATCTGCGTACAAAAATGTTTTAAACGTAAGTTCACTATTAAATACATAGCAAAAAATAGAGTTCATTTTGTTTATCATATAGAGGAAGTTGTTGATTCTTGCCCAAATTTCGCGAAAGTTTGGATTCAAATATATTTGCAAGGTATATATTTATATTTTGTTCTCATTAGCAACAGACCCACTTCTACCCACTACTTCTCAATGTTCGAAAAGGCTGCAGTAACATCCCGCACTTCGTGGCCAATGATATCTATGTCATCGGCATACTTAAAAAACTTAATTTCCCTTTGCATCCCATCTATTTTTAGATTCACAACTAACGGCACCTACTTGTTTATCGACGAATGCGAACGTCACTGTTTGAGAAGCTCTTACTAGACACGCCGATTGAATCGACACTTAATACTGCGAAGTTGCTGTTAACAACATTCGAGGGGAGCTGACAATGAAAGAAAAAATTTTTTTTAAGATGACTGGAGTCAGTTTTGAACCTGCGATCTCCAACATGGTAGTCGCGTGTTCTAACTAGTATGCCACGGCATACACGAGCAGCAAAAGTCACAGCCTTCAACATGATCTAATATTTTCTGTCGTATCGGAATGTCGAATGCAGCTTTGTAGTCGGTGAACAGATGGTAGGTGTTAAACTGCATTTCTTGGGTCTTCTCCAGGATTTGTCTTAGTGTGAATGTGTGGTTGGTCGTGTATTTACTTACTTACTTAAGTGGCCCAAAACAACTAACGAATGTGGTACGTAAATTTGAGGCCTGAAGTATAAAAAAATTCCACACGCTTCTGCCATCTGCTTGTAATCGTCAGTTAGCCCTACCAGATGGTAGCACATCGCCTATCACTTGGTCTTCCAACGAAGTTTGGGTCTCCCTGCTCTGCGTCCTCCTTCAAATTCCATTCTCGCTGAAGCACTGACATCCATCCTGGCAACATGTCCCAGACATCAAAGTCGTACGATTTTGACTCTTTTAGCTACGTCGATATTGTGGTAAAGCTCATACAGCTCATGGTTCATGCGATGGCGAAACTCGCCGTCGACACAGATTGGTCAAATATCCATACTTTTCTCTCGAATATTTCCAGGTTTTATATGTCCGTTGGTGCTTACGACCCACGATTCGGCAGCATACAACAAAACGGGCAAAATTAGCGCCTCGTTTAGCTGTTTCTTAGTATCCCGAGGTAAGATGGTGTTACTAAAGTGCTGCCGAAGTCCATAACAACATCTATTGGCGAGCACTATTCTCCGCTTGATTTCTTGACTGATTCTATTTTTATACTATTTTTCTTACGGAAGATCCATCAAGGTAAGGTAAATTCATCTACTACCTCAAAACAATAATTGTCCACATTCACGGTTCGTCCCCATCGAGGGGACTCTTTATTCGTCGAAATCAATATTTTTTTGTTTTGTCCTCTTTGACCGCTAAGCCCATTTTTGCTAATTCCTTTTCAAGTGATGAGAAAACCGCAGTAACATCCCACAGATTTCGGCCCATGATGTCTATAGCATCGGCATTGGCTAGTGCCTTGTGGGTCTTGTGCAATATGATGCCAGACATGTTGACACCAGCCTTTCTCAGCACCTTCTCCATAACTATATTAAATAGTGTACAGGTCAAGCTATCACCCCGCCTGAGACCTCTTTCCGTGTTGAATGGTTCAGAGAGATCCTTACCAATTTTAACCAAGGATTTGTTGTTTTCCAAGGAGTAAAGTCGAAGCAGCTTTGAAGGAATACCAAACTTAGACATGGTTTCATATAACTTATTCCTTATCGGAGAGTCTAAGTTTGCTTTGTAGTCGACAAAGAGGTGGTAGGTGTCAAACTGCTTTTCATGAGATTTTTTGCAGGATTTGTCGTAAATTGAATATTTGACCCATCGTAGATTTACCAGATCTACAGCCACACTGATATGGTCCAATTAGTTTTTCTGCAATTGGTTTTAAGCGACCATAGGCGTTTTGAGCGTTATAGGTTTATTCCACAGCAGTTCTTAAATTCACTACGATCTCTTGTATATGGGACATAATAGACTGAGACTTAAATCCCCAGGCATGCTCTCCTCTAATCAGATATTCTCCATGAGCTAATGCATGCTCCTAATCAGCTCCTACACGGCTGCCTTACACAATTCAGCGGGGAGACCATCGGCTCCAGCCGCCTTGTTGTTTTTAAGACGAGATGCTCTGATACGGTCGTGGACAGTTAATACCATCGTCATGGATTGGAGCGGGGTCTTCTGAAGTGGTGTTCGTATCCAGTAAATATCTGAAGTGATCTCTACATATCTTCAGAACGTTATCCGGGTCCGTCACTAGCTGGCCATCGCTGTCCTTGCAGGAGGGCAACCCTGTTCCACGCATTCTCGCCTTAACTTTCTGGTAAAATTTTCGGACTTCCCCTTTACTTCGAAGTGCACTCATCCTGTGCATTCATCCCGTCTCATCTTCAGATACTTCTTTTTCCATCTTAAATGACGAGTTGCCTCTCGTCTTTTCTCCCGGTGCCGTTCATGAATAGCTCGCGTTGCCATTGGCTGCAGTTTCGCCCTGTATGCAGCATCCGCGTCTCTCGTAGCATTGCAAAATTCATCATCGTTACAGGCATCTTCTTGAGACGGCTTGAGTACCCAAGTACGCTTCTCGCAGTCCGTTCCATAGAGTCGGCAAAATATTGCCACTGCGAAGTAATATTATCAAGGGTTGGAGGATTCCGTAGCAGTTGAGTTTGATGGATGGAGTAGGCATCCGCTACCTCTGCGGTCCGCAGTTTACTAATGTCCTGCTTTTGTTATGCCTGGTTACGTACGTTTTTTGCCAAGCTTAGCCTTGTGCGTAACTTAACTGTGGTAAGATAGTGATCAGTGTCAATGTTCGCACCCATGATCACTCAAACGTCCAAAACACTCGATGCGTGTCTTCCATCGACTGTCTGTCGGTGGTGGCTTTACCAGATCTAAAGCCACATTGATAAGTCCAATCAGGTTCGCGTGAATGAGCTTGAGTCTTTTGCATAACACACTAGATAGGACCTTGTAAGCTGTAAGTAAAAGTTTGATCCCGCGATAGTTGGTACACACACTTGTATACCCTTTGTTAAGCACAGGACATAGAATGTTCAGATTCCAATGATCCGCAACATTTCTTTAGCCAAATCGTGTTTATGTGCTGGTGGATGCTTGTTGTCAGCACATCGCCGCCGACCTTAAAAAGCTCTGCTCTGCTCTACTCCGTCGTCTATGACTAGTGTGATTTCGTCACTTATGCTGCCTTTGGGAACAAGTAGAGATCGAAAGTGTTCCCTCCATATTTGCAGCACACTTTAAATGTCCATGACCAGATTTCCGTTTTTGTCCTTAAAGGTGGGGGGGGGGGGGGGGTTCCCTGTTCCAAAACCTTTGCTTTCTACCTTTTGGTACAACGATCGGGCTTCACCTCTATCCCTGTAGTTTCCGATATCCTGGCTCTCTCTTTTCTTTCACAGACTCTTTTTCCGCCTGAACAGGCGTTTCATCTCCCTCCTGTTCTCATTATAACGCTACGTCACCGCACGCGTTGCCATTGACTGCAGTTTTGCCATGTAGACAGCATCCATTTCCTCAGACATTTCTCAACATTCATCATCGTACTATGACTTGTCTAAACTTGGTTTTTCATAATATGCTCCCACTGTGTGTCGGGAACAACAGAACTAGGGGGTTTGTTTGAAGTAATTGAGAGAGTTGGTTGGAGTATTCATTGGCTATCTCGGTGGTATGCAGCTTTGAGATATCTAGCTTCCTTTTAGTTTGGTTACGAGCGTTTCAACAACTACATAAACGTGTGCGTAGCTTCGCTGTAATTAGGTGGTGTTCCACGTCCATAACGCTTCAGACATGCCTTCCATCAATTACCACATGATCAATTTGATATCTTGTATATTGATCACGAAACATCCAGGTTTCCTTGTGAATATCTTTGTACGGGAATCTTTTTCCACTCACAACCATGTTTCTTGCCAACGCGAAACTTACCTGTCTGAATCTGTTATCGCAGGTTTGATTGTGTAGACTGAATTTTCCGACTGCCGAACCAAGAGTATGTTCCCTTTCTATTTTAACATAAAAATCGCCCATAAATTTTTTTTTATGTCATGGCTAAGGCAGCTTCCAAATATTTACTACAGAAGCTCATAGAATGTATTTTTAATATCCTCGTCTTTGTGCGTGTTCTTCCGGGCGTGTACACAAATCAGCGTGACGTAAAATTATTTCGCCTTGATACGAATAGTGGCTATCCGTACACTTACAGGGTTACACCGTGAAACCAAATGTCAAAGTCTCTTGCCCACTGTGAAATCCTATGAATCCATATTTAAATTCGTGTTCTTTTGCATGCTAGGTAAAGAAGTTGTCACAGTTCTTTAATCGTATGCATTTGTGTCCCGTCCATCGCATTTCTTGCATGGTGGTGATGTTAGCTTTGTATTTGTCGAGGACATCCGCCAATTAAATAGAGGCACTATCTCTGTTGAGACTTCGGACATTTAAGTCGCATATCGTTAAACCATGGTCCTTATAACGTTTGCAAGGGTTCTTGTTTTGCCTTTTCTTTGTATTTTCATAATAGTTGTTATACCCTCACCATACGGGTACGAGGGTTTATATAATTTGATAAAGTGTACTACACAAAATGAGTTACTTTAGACCCTAGGTTTCTTTGAACCAAATTCGATTGATGCCTTTTTAAGTCGTTTGACCCCTATCCGTCTGTAATATTTCACCAAAACTACTTACGGTATTGCAAATGGGCTGCATGGCTACGCCAACTCTGGAACCTCCCATACAAATATGTCATTGTGACCACTTTAGAAATCGAGTAATAATATCAATAGACCAAACGCGATCGTGCCAAATTCTGTTTTTAGTAACGCTAAATCAGGAGGAAAAAACTGGAAGTCTTCTGGTACAACCCATAAAAATGCACCACTCCGCTTACCTTAGAAATTGAGTAATAATAGAAACACCCAACGACATCGTGCCCAAAGTCGACATTTAGTAATGCTAAAACATGATAAAGTTTAAGATAAATAAAATGGAAGTCTAGCCACGCCCCATTTAGTACCTCCCGTATCCATCTGATACCGCCCACTTTAAAAATCGATTGATATTATTTATACACCCAACACCATCTTGTCCACATTCTGTTTTAAGTAAAGCTAAAGCAAGATAGAGTTTTGTCTAGTCTAACCACGCCCCTTCTGGTACCTCCCAGACAAATTTACCGATCCGCCCACTTAAGAAATTGAGTAACATTATCAATACACCCAACGCGATAGTGCTCAAATACTAGATACTATATACTAGAAAATTGTATGTTTTATTGAGGGTGAGGGTATATGTAAGTCGGGTTTCCCGACTGAAATTTTTTTACTAGTTTTATTTAAGGAGAGTGTTTAATTAGCCCTCAGCGCCCGATTCCAGTTTCTTAGAGCTGCCAAAGCCACTAAGAGAACCGTTGTGTTAAGCTTCATAACTTCGTTTACCTATTCCCTAAATCGCATCGGTGCACCGATACTGTGTACGCAAGAAGCATGTGACTTTTATTAAAAACCATTCCAGTTTTTATTACTGCAGCTTTTCTCATTACTTTTACCCATTACTTACTTACTTACTTAATTTCCCTTTGCACCCCATGGATGAGGTATGGGATAGCTTCTCGCATTGTTGTGAATTAACACGCTTTCTATTTTTAGATTCACAACTAACGGCACCTACTTGTTTATCGACGAATGCGAACGTCACTGTTTGAGAAGCTCTTACTAGACACGCCGATTGACTCGACACTTAATACTGCGAAGTTGCTGTCAACAACATTCGAGGGGAGCTGACAAAGAAAGAAAAAAATTTTTTTAAGATGACAGGAGCCAGGTTTGAACCTGCGATCTCCCGCATGGTAGTCGCGTGTTCTAACCACTATGCCACAGCCGGTCCCCCCCTTTTACCCATTACGATGTTAAATATTGGACATAAATATTGACATAAATATTGCACTTATTACATACTGATAAGGGACCGATCAGTTCGTTGTCTTTATATTATCTTATGTGTGAAGAGTAGAAGGCTGATGCCACGGTAATTGGAACAGACACATACTTTTTATGCACTGGACACAGTACACCGAACTACCAATGTTGCGATATGTTCGCATTCTGCCATATCGTATATCGAAGGTGATCCATACATTTAACCATTTATTCAATACCATACATAAAAAGCTCTGCTGGAAGTCCATCAGCACCTGAAGCTTTGTTGGTTTTAGGCCGGTATATTTTTTTGTTTTAATAAGATCGAGTGTCGGCCTGTCGATCCCATCATCCCATCATGTTATTGTTGTCTTCTTGGTCCTCCATTACTAGAAGTTTTGAAAAGCGGTCTCTCCAAATACCATTATGTGTGTCTGTTACAAGATATCAGCTCTCATCTTAGCAGTACATAAGGCCGGTACCAAACCCCGGTAGAATTGTTGGCTGTAATTACCAGTTTGGAGCTTCTCCATCCCTTTTTGCATGCTCTTGTTTCTTCCTTCTGAATAGATTAGTCGCTTCGTCGTCGTTTTCCCTTGTGTCTTAGCTTGACAGCTCGTATTGCATATGGCAGCAAAGTCGTCAAATGTGCAGCATCCTTTTCCATTGTAGCATTGAAACATTCCTAATCATACCAAGGCTTACACAGTACAACACATGATTTTGGGACTTAATTCTGAGAACCGCACGTGAAAGTAGCCCCAAAAAGAAGAATTTATGCATCATTCGTTTTGTCAAGTTACATGCCATTATAAATTAATAGTGATTTGAAGTTAATAAGTATCGTATAGTGGAATTTGTCACGTTTTAGGCTCTTTTGTTTGACATAACATAAATACTATATGATGGCGTATGATTATCATAAGCAATATTCCACGTAAATCATACGCCACGGAGTACAACAGTATTATTGTAAGTTCTACAACTTCCATTCATTTAATAAATGGAAAGTGAAATTAACTATACATCGTATTATCATTTAAATATTAAAGACTCCTGTCAGAGCGGCCTCATTAACTGACGACCACATAAACGGGCAATTTATTCGATGAATAAAAAACCTAATCAAGTTGTACACCATTAAATTTCAATCAAAGCACAACTTTATTACCCAGTCGATATATTTTATTACCCCCGTGTGATTACATGTGTCTCACTAATTATGAACGGAATTTTGGGCCACAAAAAATTAAGTCCTAAAGAGAAAGCCTAAACAAAGAAAACCATTATCATTATTAGCTGTGTTCGTAACGGCCCAAATTCAATTCTAACACCGGCTATGTCTTAACCAACCAAATGAAAAGAAAAAACGTTCACTTTTAGTTGGAGTAATAGAAAAACACCTACATTTAGCACCTTTCAAACTACTTTGGAAGATAAGCACACTCACACACACACTCTCCACGCTACCATAACAAGCTAATGACATGAAACTTAAATACCATGAAACGCCTGCTTGGTTGTATGCGTAACAGCAGTGATATTGTATATGCACACAACAATAGGCATGGTAAGCGTGAGAAAGTTTGTATATGCCGCCGCCGGTGAGTGGGAGAACCTTTACAAGACATTTTGTGTGTTTATGACAGTGTTAGGCAAAGTAGTGCACATATGTTTGTCTATGTGTGTTTGTGCAAAAGTTCGAGCCTGCGAGAAAGTGTGAACGAGATGAGTGTTTCTGTTTATATGAAACTAATTATTACCATCATTGTCGTCGTCGTTGTATTGTTGTTTCTTTGTTTCTTCATCTATATTTGCAAAGCCTCTACAGATGCGAGTATACTAGTACTGTACTGTGCGACACCTAATGAGGGGGAAAGAATTGTTTGCCAACGTATTCAAAGACATTTCACATAATAGGCGTATACAAAGTATCTATGTCTAGTGCCACATTAAAGCAAATAAAAATAAGCATACACATGAATTGAGCAAAAGCAAATTATGTAGAAAAACACACATTTTTAGTAACAAAAAAAAAAAAATAATCATCAACACGAAAATAACGCTTCAAACGAACTGGCAAATAAAAGAAGTGAGACAACAATTCACATGAACATAACAATACTTAAATTCATATGGTTGCCCTGTAGCATTTCACACACATTCTTCGTCTACTAAAGTCATCATAAAAGATACAAGTACCAACAACTACAAATGAGCATTAACATGAAGCAACAAAAAAAAACTAAATAAAGGATGGCAAGATGATGCTAATGACTTGTTATTCATGACTAGTATTCTTATGTCGTCGTTGTCGTGAGGAAAGGCAGTAATGACAACTAATTATAACACAAGACAAGAGGTGGTGCACAAAAAGTGATTTTGTTATGGCAAAGCGACAACCCAAATGAAGAAAAAAGTAAATTAAACTTAGCCATGTAGGTGAGAGCGTGATACACGCAGTTAAGCTGTCCTATGGAATAAATCTAAAATTTCTAATAATAAACATGTCGTCACTGTATTAGCATTCTGGGATTCATGAATATTCTGGAAAATTTCACAAAATGAATTTGATATGTTAGAAGGTATAAATAATGCATGTGATGCGTTCAAACTTCTTTCACAGGTTAACGACCTGTAACCTGTGAAAGGTGTTTGAACTCTTTGGCATAGAAAATGGAAACAAATGTCGTATATAAACAAAATCATAAAAATATAACTCACAGAACTTCATACCATTCGTACAGAGAAATCAATAAACCATTGAAATTTTTTTCGGTGACACCTTAATCTCTTGTTATTATAAGATATGATATATGATATATTTTACCATTATTTAAGTATGGTACAAAATCGAACATTTCCAACTATAGGGGTATTGCTAAACTAAGTGAAATTCCTAAGTTAAATGAAAAATTAGTAACTGAGAAACTTACATTTCAAGTCAAGTGAATTATCTTACCTAAACAAGGCTCGTTGTACTGTTACTAATCTTCTTGAATATACGACTCGTGTTTTTTTTTTGGAATTTGTTGAGAAAAGGCAAACTGATGTAATTTACACTGATTTTAGTAAAGCATTCAATAGGATTGATCATTGTATTTTGATGATGAAACTTGTTCGTATGGGGTTTGCTACGAATCTCCTTCATTGGGTCAAATCTTACCTTTTTGGAAGGAAAGGTGTCCAAGATGGTTAATGTAACATCTGGTGTTCCACAGGGTAGTCATTTAGGCATGTTAATATCTTTTATACACTTCTCATGAGAGCTATTTGAATTCCTCCATTTCGTACAAGTTGGGTGTAAATTAAAAACTTTAAACGCGTTTATCTCGGAATCGATTTTTTTGAGATATGACGGTCTTGCAGAAAACGAGCGATGTGAAGTTATTTAGTAGCTATTGACCGCTTTGTTAATGGGTGTAAGGCCAGTTTAATGGATCTGAAACTTAAGAAGTGTAAACATAAGTAACTTTTTTCGTTGTAACAAAATGTTAAATAAATATTGTATCAATGGTCCTATTTTGGATTTTGTAACCACATTTATTAATCTCAGCAAATTTGACTTTATATCTCATATAAGTATAGTTGTCAATAGATCTAGATCTTAAACTTAAAAAACTTAATTTCCCTTTACACCCCATGAATGAGGTATGGGATAGCTTTTCGCGTTGTTGTGAATTAACACGCTTTCTATTTTTAGATTCACAACTAACGACACCTACTTTGTTTATCGACGAATGCGAACGTCACTGTTTGAGAAGCTCTTACTAGACATGCCGATTGACTCGACACTAATAAATACTGCGAAGTTGCTGTCGACAACATTCGAGGAGAGCCGACAGTGAAAGACATTTTTTTTTTCTTTTAAGATGACTGGAGCCAGGAGTTGAACCTGTGATCTCCCGCATTGTAGTCGCGTGTTCTAACCACTATGCCACGGCCGGTCTAGATCTACACTTTGATTTATTAAAAGTTTGGCTAAGGAATTTTCTGACCCGTATATCACTAAGCATTTATAACTTAACTTAATTTCCCTTTGCACCCCATGAATGAGGTATGGAATAGCTTCTCGCGTTGTTGTGAATTAACACGCTTTCTATTTTTAGATTCACAACTAACGGCACCTACTTGTTTATCGACGAATGCGAACGTCATTGTTTGAGAAGCTCTTACTAGACACGCCGATTGACTCGACACTTAATACTGTGAAGTTGCTGTCAACAACATTTGAGGGGAGCCGACAATGAAAGAAAAATGTATTTATTTTTTTTTTCTTTTAAGGTGACTGGAGCCAGGTTTAAATCTGCGATCTCCCGCATGGTAGTCGCGTGTTCTAACCACTATGCCACGGCCGGTCCCTAAGCATTTATATATATCTCTTATTAGACCTTTGCGGGAATATGTCACTGTTGTTTGGAATCCATATCACCGTGTACATATACATTCCATTGAATCAGTTCAAAAGCAATATTTGTTATTCTGCCTTCGTGGTTTTGGTTATAGATGTGACAATAATTTGCCTTAGCATTAGAGTATATCATTAGACTACATTATCTTGAGAATAGAATGAATATGCTTGGGGTTTCGTTTGTGTGCAGACTCCTGGATGGTGATGTTGATTCGTCGTTTCTGCTTTCGAATATCAATTTCAATGTCTCTTGAAGATTATCCAGACACTTTGAGCCAATATCTTTAAATTTATATAGGACAAATTATGCGAATTCTTACCCCTTCCGTAGAATTTGTAATGACTACAACCAATTTCATGATTTACTTTCTTACTTACTTAGCTGGCACTTCTTTGCAATCCTATAGGATTATACACCGAACGTCGAAAAAAATTACAAGCGCTTCGATCCTCTGCACTTCTTCTCCAGTAAGTCACACCAAATTCTGCAAGGTTCTCAGTAACCTGGTCTTTCCAACGGAGTTTTGGTCGCCATCTTCTACGCCGTCCAACGAGTTCATTGTCGAAGACTTTTCGAACTAGAGTATTTTCGTCCATGCGTACAACATGACCTAGCCAGCGCAGCCGTTGCACCTTAATGCGTTTGACCACGTCAATGTCAGTGTACAGCTCGTACAGCTCATGATTCATACGACGCCGATACTCTCCGTTAACGATGATGGGCCCATATATCTTACGGAGCATTTTTCTCTCAAATACTGCCAGAACCGCTTCATCCGCTTGTATCATAACCCAGTATTCTGAACTGTACATTAAGACAGGTAGAACCAGTATCTGGTATAGCTGGATTTTTGTACGTCGAGAGAGGGCTCTGTCATTGAATCGCTTGGTTAGTCCATAGTAGCAGTATTGTTGATGGGGACTCTAGATTTTACCACCTCGAAATTATAGTTGTCAACGTTTACGCAGTTTTTCAAACGAGTAGATTCCTTGTTCGTTAAAACATATAACTTCGTTTTGTCCTTGTCCTCCATTAGTCCCAGTTTCGCTGATTCCTTCTGTATACTTAAGAAGGCTTCAATCACATCCCGCAGTATTCGACCGATGATGTCTACGTCATCAGCGTAAGCGCGAGTAGCATGTGACTTTTGTTAAATATCGTGCCACTCATGTTTACTGCAACTTTCCTCATTATGCTCTCCATCACTATTTTGAGGAGATCACACGAAAGGCCGTTGCCTTGTTTTAGTTCTCGTCTGGTATAGAATGGCCCCGTAAGTTCCTTGCCAATCTTCACTGAAGACTTCGTGTCAGTCAGCGTCATTCCGCAAAGGCGTATAAGCTTCGCTGGAATACCAAACTCAGTCATGGCGTTGAGTAATTTCTGCCATAATGGGCTGTCGAAGTCAGCTTTATAGTCGACGAAAAAATGGTACCTGTCGATCTGTTTCACTTGTGTCTTTCCAGGACTTGACGAAGTATGAATATCTGGTCAGTTGTTGATTTACCAGTTCTTAATCCACACTGATAACACCCGATCAGGTTGGATAACAATGGCTTTAGTCTTTCACATAGCACACTCGACAGGACCTTATATGCGATGGGTAAAAGGCTGATCCCGCGGTAGTTAGAGCACATACTTGGATCACCTTTTTTCAGCACAGGACATAATACGCTTAGGTTCCAATAGTCGGGCATGCACCTTTAAGCCAATTCGTGCGTAGGAGCTGGTGCATGCTCCTTATCAGCTCCTCGCCACTGGACTTGAAGAGCTCTGCCGGAAGTCCGTCGGCATCGGCTGGTTTATTATTTTTCAGCCGCGACGTTGCTCTTCTTATCTCGGCTTGACTTGGTGATGGGCAAACTTAGCCGTTGTCGAAAATTGGTGAGATACCTTCACATGCGCTAACTTCTGGAACCAGCAGTTGCTGGAAGTGTCCTCTCCTCACTTTCAGCACACTCTGCGTATCTGTAACCAGATTTCTATCCTTGTCCTTACAGAAAGGGGGCCCAATACCGTAACCTTTTGCTTCTACGTTCTGGGAAAATTTATGGGCCTCACCTCTATCCATGTATCGATCTATATCCTTGTTCTCCTGTTCCTTCATCTAACGTTTGTTTCGCTAAAACAGCTGTCTCGCCTGTTTTACTGTCTTCTTATACCGTTCCCTAACAGCCCGGCCTACAATTGGCTGTAGCGTTGCCATAAAAGCGGCATCCTGTTCCTCAGACGCTAAGTGACATTCATCATCGTACCAGGATTCGTCTGAGCGCCGTTTTTCATATTCTAGCATGGTTGCGGCGGTTGCCATGGAATGCGCAATATGTTGCCACTGTGTATCGGGAGCGTCAGAAGTAGAGGCGTTGTGTCGTTTGTCGTGGCTATATCTGGGGTTTGCAGCTTCGCGATGTCCAGCTTTCTTTGTGTTTGGTTACGTGGTTTTTCGCTCTGTTTAATCTTGTGCGCACCTTGGCTGCAACTAGGTAATGATCCGAGCTAATATTAGCATTGCGGATCACGCGTACATCCATGACACTAAATGGCATGCCTGCCATCAATTACCACATGATCAATTTAATTTTTGGTTCTTTGATCGAGGGATATCCAAGTTGCCTTATGGATATTTTTGTGCTGGAATCTGGTTCCACTCCCTACCATGTTCCTTCCCGTTGCGAAACTAACCATCCAAATCCGTTGTCTGACATGTCGGTATGCAGGCTGAATTTACCTATCGATGGACCAAGAACATCTTCCCTTCCTATTTTTTTTGCATTAAAGTCTCCCAGAACAATTTTAATTTCGTAGCCAGGGCAGCGGTCGTATGTTTCCTTTAGGCGCTCGTAAAACGCATCTTTAATCTCATCGTCTTTATCTTCTATCGGGGTATGAGCACAAATCATCGTGATGTATAAACATTTCGCCTTGATGCGGATTGTGGCTATTCGATCACTAACAGGATTGAATCGCGAGACAAGATGTCTGAGTCTCTTGCCTACTACAAATCCATATCGAAATTCGTGCTTTTCAGCATGGCAGCTGTAATAGATGTTGCAATTTTTACGTCGCGGGCATCCTTGTCCTGTCCATCTCATATTCTGGGTGGCGGTGATGTCAGCTTTATATTTTTTGAGGACATCCGCCAGTCGGATAGTGGCACCTTCTCTATAGAGAGTCCGGACGTTCCAGGTGCATATCCTTAAATCATGGTCCTTATTTCGTTTGCGAGGGTCGTCAACATTTGGGGGGTTCCGTTTGTTACTTTTTCCTTGTCGTGTTTTCATAGCCAGTAAAGGACCTGAAGGCGGGTGGCTAGACCAACCATCAGGGTACTTTGCTCACTATCAGACACTATTCATGATAAACAATACCATGAATACCGTTGCCCATGCGCCACCACGAAGGAGGTTGTGAGTCGATTTGAGATGCAAGACCCACTTTACATCCCCAACGGCACCCAAAATAACAAAAAATTAAACAAAAGATCCTAAAACGTGAAGAATTTCCCTATACGATACTTACTAACTTCAAATTGATATTAAATTATGTGGCATGTAACCCGACAAAATTAATGATGCAGAAGTTACTTATTTTCGGGGCTACTTTCACGAGCAGTTCTTAGAATTGAGTCCCAAATCAATGAGCTTAAAAATTTTGTGCTGCGTTATTTACGACAAAGTGTCATGCAGCAATTTGTATTATACTGAAATAAGAATAATAAATAATTAATATTAGCTATTTTGTTTACTGTCATATCTAGTCATAACCCTGAATGTCTTTGTGTACATGTTTTTAGTATAAGCTCCCGGCTAAATAGTTGAAATAAATCATTTGACTATGAAAAACATTGAAATTAATTCGAGAATGGGACATTGGTTTAGTTGCAGCAGCTGGAGTAATCTTTGCTTGCGGCTTTTGAGGTAATACAACTATGTAGTACTAGCAGTGCCAGTGATTCTTACTGCAACAGCAACAAAATGAACAATATAAATCTTGCCGCACATAAACTTATCACAACAAATTACACTGTCTGGCAGCTGTCACAAGTTCTCCTCTGTGCTATGACAAATGCAAGCGACATCAAAAATCCACCAAACCACTATGTAAAGTACAAAACACAAAACAAAACAAAAAACACGTTGTCTTAGAACACAAAAGAATGCGAGTATTGTTGTCTTTGCAGCGACTAGACTAGACAGCTAAACTATAGCAGAGCGCATAGTAATAATTAGGAAGACATCATACATGTAATTATGGCGCAAAGAATGGTAATGAAAATAATACAAAGAAACCAAAGGACAACAAAATTCTATGTACAGTTAAAGAAAATGACAATTTAAGAATGTTGAGGAAATGGAATGGATTTTACATCGGTTTGCAATAGTGGAGGTAGGGTTTTTCATAGACGAAATTTGTTTTTCATAGGCGAGAATTTAAACAACAGAAATCAATGCATATGCGATATTGGATACGTATGAGTGATAATTTATTACATACTGCCTAGTATTGCATTAGGTACGTATGAGTAATGCATAAATTACTATATCAAATAATTTTTTTTGTGCTCGAACCCATGTCATGTGCTTTGTAATCGGTTGTTATAACCAGCTATGGGCAAATTCAAAATCAAAGTTCAAAAAGAGCGAACGATGTGTACATACACAAATTGAGCGAGAGAGCCACACACGTATTCCCACACCCATTGAACGAAAACAAACAAATGCATTCAGTCTGGCTAGAGCATTCGCCCGACGCGGTTGTGTCGACGCTTGTTGTTAGCACGGCAATAAAAGGAATGCATATTTTTAGTAAAAATGAGTTGTAATATGTTAATGTGCGTTGCCACGCGCACGGCAGTAATATTTATTAATCATAATTTTGTTTATAGTTATGGAAAAACTATATAACAATTCCTTTCTCTACAGTGAGAGAGGGAAGAGAGTAACTCACCAAGAGAGTAACTCACCAACACAAACTCATATTGTGGTTGTATTGGGCTGCCGTTCATTGAAATAAAACATTGAAGCAAAAACACATGCAAGGCTTTCAAAGTAGTGGTGCCCATAGCTGGTTATAACCATCATGCCGCGGTCAGCTACGATTATGTACAGGTTTCAACAAAATTAAAAATAAATGAAAAGAAAAGATTTAATTTCTAATATTCAAGACTTTTTTGTGTAGCTTGACAACAAACTATAACTATTGCTACCTATAAAATGCTCTGTTGATATAGACAACATTTCGTTGCGACATCTTATTAAATATCTATTAGTACGTCTCCTATAACCCCTTTCGACCATTAACCTCTTTGTCATCCACAATTTCGAATTTTTCACTTATAACTTTAATACCAATTCCATTAACTCCCTTCGAGATGTGCACTATAGTAATTGAACTCTTTAACCTTCAACCACTGCCACCACTTTAACCCCTTGGTCATTACCATGATAATGGTTGTTCGAGAAAACTTATTTCAAAAATCATTTTTGCAAAAGTTTTATTCAGTTGTTTTCCTTTGACAAAAGTACCACTTAAGAATCGATTAACTTGGTAGTTTTTTTGTGTGCTTTGTTTGAAATCACTAGAAAATTTGCAAAGCAACTCAATTAAAATCTGATTGTGACTGTGAGTGCGTGGGTGGGGGTTTGCGTTGGGAAAACTTTTCTCTATTGAAATGAAATTGATAAGGACGTGATTGAACTTGTCAGTGCACTGCAAGTCGTAGTTATGGATTTGATATGGTTATGCGCATACACAAGGTATTCATAGTTCGTGACATTTGTGACCTTGTTGTGTCACAACCAAATGATGTTAAAATGTTGAGTGAGTAAAGGAATAGCGAAATTGTTCATATATTAGAGAATATTTTATACAGAAAGTGTCATTTTCATAAGGGTGCAAATATTAAATATCGTAATAATATTTAAACAAAATATAATATTTTAAAAATATTGCATATAGTTCAAAAATCAACATCATATGGATAGTTCCATTGTGACGGGTGTGACCATGTTACTCATATTTTTGGTTATAATTCATAAATAGAAAATTTGGTATTAAAAAAAACTGTGATTACCAAGAATGTTAAGTCTTAAAACGTTGAGTTTTAAAACGCTTCTGCTCAGAATGTCCCTTAGAAGACAACTACGGGTGTGACCTTAGGAATTTCAGCTTTTACAAAATTATGACTTTCAGGTTTAATTCTGTAAAATGTTTCGTAGAAAGCTTACAATTTTTGTGATGTAGGTAATTGTTTATATAGTTCGCAAAAAACTACCTATTTTTAATAAAAAAATCAAGACGGGTGTGACACCATTTTACGAAGGGTGTGACCTAGTAAAATAAACTCCAAAAGTATAAAGAAACTAGCAGACCGGGCAGACTTCGTCCTGCCTAAAGAAGAATTGGCTTAAATGTAACTTTTTGGGGTAGAATAAATCTTCCGGGTGTATTAGATTTTCTTGATATTTTCATCGAAATTTAACAAAAAATGTGAGTTATATTAAAGACTAATATTTTGTTAATGACAGAAATTTATTGTAATGCTTTTGATAATACAACGTGTATGGAAGAACCAATATGTTAATCAGTGGGACTTGAGAAGAACATCGATTTTTTTGAATTCAAGCAGCAAACTTAAAAAGACTGTCCTTCAGCTTTATTGATTGTCATCGCAATTTTTTGTTAATCAGATGGCAAATCCGTTAGTTTCATTGGAATACACAGTAGCAATCGATGTATCTATATATATAAAAATGAAATGGTCCACGTATGTCATACCATCACTTGAGAACGGCTGGAGCGATTTGGCTGATTTTTTTTTTATTCGATTCAAAATTTTCCGTAGATTGTTTGTGTTGAAAAAAATTAAATCCAGGTGGCTCTAGGGTGGATTTATATCGAAAATTTGAATGCATGTACCAATTCAACTGAAATTTAGAATGGATACTCGCTTGATCATGAAAAAACATATTATGTACAAATGGACCCGGTAGGTGGCGCTGGGGTCGGTTTACAATCAAAATTTTAAAGAATGGACCAATTTAACTGAAATTCAGAATCTATGTTTGTTTGATCATCAGAAAAAATTGTATGTACAAATGGAGCCGGCAGATGGCGCTAGGGTGGATTTATATCGAAAATTTGAATGCATGTACCAATTTAACTGAAATTTAGTATTTATGTTTGTGGAACCCTAAGAAAATTTTTTTGTATAAATTGACGCGGTAGGTGTCGCTAGGGTGGAATTATAATGAAAATTTTAACGAATTAAACAATTTGCCTGAAATTTAGAATGCATATTTGTTTTTTTATGAGAATTATTTTTTGTATATATGGATGTTGAATTATTTCGAAAATTTATATCGATTGTCCGATTTTACTTAAACTTAAAATGTATGATTTTCTTGGCATGAGAAAATGTTGAATGTATGTTTGAAACCAATTGCCGGTGTTTAGCTTATGATACACCTAATTTTTGGCATGTCATTTAGTCACTTTTTTTAACATCATAGTTATTCAGAAGTCTATATATATAAAAAAATATGTACATTTTGATGTCACCACTAATTGTGGAAACGGTTGACCCCATTTGTCCCAAAATTTCAGTGAAAGTTAGGGATGGGTTGTAGATGGTCACCCATACCGCAAAATGGCTTTAGGTAGAATGGCGAACATTTATGTTGGTGCACTTCTTATAGAATTAGAGAGCTTCACAAAGTGGTTTTTCGCATTTCGAATTTAGAGGACAAACACGAAAATGGGAACAACTGTTGCTCTCACCCAGACCAATCGGTTAATAGGGTTGTTGAGCCAAATGAAGCGATTTTTGGCAACTGGAACTCCTTGGAATAAAAAGGGGCAAGGTACTATCATGGCTCAGACCAAACACCAAAAGTATCAATCACCCAGTACACCAATACAAAAAGTTATATGTCAGCCAATCGACTTAAAAATGTGGTTTTAGAATATATGCCTATCAATAAGTAAGTTTTTATCATATTCTGGACGACACTGCTGAAACATTTTAGCAATTCTTACAAATATAATTTCTTAGATTTATATAGATTTATATGAAGTACTGAATATGTCCGGGAATACCTCGCCCTTTTAATTTAAATATTTCAGAGACCAAGTAATAAACCAATCGTTATTAGATTTCAACTACACTCAAAATCTTTTAAAATAATTTGGAGGCGGGACGAAGTCTGCCGGGCCAGCTAGTTCCTTTATATTTTTGGTTAAATTTACTGAAGAAGGATAACTCAATCATGTATTGCTTCCTAAATTTAGTATCGGCAATTACTCGTTTCCAGTGATGCTTGGGGCTTCCGGGGAAATAAAGTGTCATTCTACGCATTCTTCAGCAAGGATTGCCATTGCACCGCTATTCTTTTGAATGGCAGCGTTGTAATCTGCATCTATCTGATTTTTAGATCCTACACAGTTGGTACCATTGCCGATGTACATTCTCGCGCATTTTCCTCTTCTCGCCAAAAACCTGTTCGCTCACCGCTTCTAGATGAATCGACTTTGTTGATATGCATACAAAAACTGCAATACATCCCTTAAAACACTTCAAGCTTTTGCTTATGGAACACTTCATCATTATAGGCCCAGTATAGTCCACATCAGTATATAAGAAACGTCGCATCGCTGTCACTCTCGCTTTTGGTAGATTCTCCATAATTTGTTTCCTGCTTGTAACGTATACACTGTGGACACGATCGTAAGTAATGCTTTCGATCGTATGCTTTTTATTGCCATTTTTGTCCCTAATATTCAGCTGATATCGCAGCAGTCGCATCAGCTCCTCCGCTGCTTTCTGTTCGTTAGCCGGCAATCCATTAAATGGTTGACATGTACCTTTTAATTTCTTGGCATATCGCATGCCCAAAATTTTCGCGAACTGCACCCAATGAGTCAATTTTGGTATGTCATGTTGCCCAATGTTGCTGAAACTATGATCGATGAATGAAACCTTTGATGTTCTATGCTGCTGTAGGAAAAAAGTACTGTAGCATGGCAACCTACCGCTCATCTTTGCTGTACCGCCTTGTCCCCTTTGATCTTCATAAAAGTATGACAAAATAATGTATCTATGATCAGGATGTCCGTCGAATCGTCATTGATTCGTTGTAACATCAGTCTAACGAAATTTCTCTAATCGAATGCATCGTTGGAATCGTTGTGGTGGAATTCATGGCTGAACATATGTCCTTGAACTTCTGCATCCATTTTCTAGTCAATTAAATCGATCGAGCTTCATTGTTATGCAATATGTGGTAGAATTCATTGTTGAACCTGTCCCATCGTACTGCTACACCCATTTTCCAGTCAGTTGAACCGATGAAGCTGCAATTCTATGTCGTATGTTGTTATGAGCGCAATCCAACTGTCATTGTTTCGATAATATTTGCATACGCCAAACTGACGTTGTACTCCAGTGTACGAAGCCCAGACATTAACTGTCATTGGCTGCTCGAACATTTTGTAGCCCCTCTGCTCCACCCTGCCGCGACTGCTCGACGCAGCTTGTGATTTAACTGTAAACGGACTTTTGATCCACGCTGTATCATAAATCATAATGTACAAATTTAATTCACTTTCATTAAATTTTAACCAAAAATTACAAAATCTCTCAACCTCCCAAGCATTATGCCCATTCCCCCTGTGCTATTCGCTAGTAACCAAGAAAGAACATCAACTGATATTTCCCCCCGTTTAGCCAAAACCTAAAGTGGCCTAGTAACGAAAACCCATTTTCCTTCCCAGAAAAAAACATAGCCAAAACTTTCCAACCATTACGACAAACTGCCATTAACGCCAAAAAAAATTACATTAAAGCGGCCACTTATAGGTCCCACAACTGAAGTGCCCCTAAGGCAGTTTTTCGAAAAGATGAAAGAATTCTGTGTTTTCTTCCAAGAACTTTTCAATGATGTGAATGCGAAAGTGCACCACGAACGCAGGAAAAAAAATCAATCAACTAAAACCACAAGTTTTCGAAGCAGCCCGAAACTGTTGCTGAACTAAACAAAAGGGACAGAAAGTTCTTAGAGCTAAGAAAAGAAAGAAGAGAAAAAAAAACAAAAGAGGTTAATTGTGTCGAGTGTAAATTGCAATAAATGCTTTAATTGCTACAAATGTTAGGTAGGTGTGCAAAAATATATTTTTAAGGTTACTTACTTGGGTAGTGGTAAAGAGTGATATGGAAGTGTTAAGGAATTGCGGTGTATAGAGCGGGGAGAGCGTGTGAGTTATACAAAATTCGTATAAAGGTGTATAATACTTATGAGTTATAATGAATGTATCGTAATAATGACAATATATCATGAGAGAAAGAAACTTTTGCCGCATTATATATAGTATTTCATAACTGGTATGGGGGAGCGTGTGAGTTATACAAACTTTGTATGAAGGTGTATAATACGTATGAGTGATATTGATGATATTGAAATTATGACACCATATCATGAATGAAAGATCCTCGTGCCGCTCTATAAGGTGTGTTTCATTACTGATGGATCACAACAAATTTTAAAACCAACATAGTCTTCAAATCTAAGATTCTCGCTTTAGAGTTTAGATATCAATTTTATTTAAATTTTGTTTGTTTTAGACACTACTTCCAGTAGCCCAGTAGAGTTGATATCTGAGTTGTAATACCTTCTCAAAAAAAGATTTCCCCAATAGTCGCTTAACTTTACAGACAATCTTATGAGATAAAAATCACACCGACCATTAAGTGATTCCACTTAACATTATCTTCGTAACTATTTTACTAACCTCATCTGACCTTTTATTTAATCGCTCTTCCTCATTAATCTTCCACAAATTACGTAAGCCTTAAAACAAATTCCTCTAATCTAATCTAATTACTAAATCATAACTTATGCCAATTTCAAATCATTTTGTAAATACTATCACTGGTAGTCCCCCGCCTCTAAGTTGTCCTAATAATTAATCTTCTTTAGATCCCCCTCTATAGGTTATCTCGAGTGACTTGATTTCATTCTAGTTTTCGCATCAATTATTTTCTTTCGATAATTTTACTTTACCTCAAGATTATTATTATCACAAATGAAAGAGAATAGAAAAAATCTCATTTCTTAATCAGTAACCAATATGTATTTAGTAATTTACCACATATTAAAACCTTTGGCAATTACTCTTTCACACATATACACACACACGTGCACACTGATATAGTTTAATGAAAGCAGGATAATTTGCAAGGCCTTCGATTAATAAGGCCAAAATTTTATGGCGGTCTGTTTAATGTTAGTATTTCGAGGTTACATACATGTGTAGTGGTAAAGAGTGATGTGTAAGTGTTAAGCAATTGCGATTTTTTATATATGGAGTGGATGGCAGCGTATGAGTTATATGAAATTCATATGATGGTGTATAATACGTATGAGTAATATTGAATGTTTTCGATACATTAAACATATAAAGAAAAGATATATTTGTGGCATAACATAGAATATTTCGAGCTGATGGAGTACAACGAGTTGTTGTACCAGTACTCTACTGTTCAAAGCTAAGGGTCTTACTTTATAGTTTAGGTATAATTTTTGACTAACATCAAAAACTTTGTACACCATCTTAAAGCTGTTAGATCTATTAAACAACTGCTTAAGTTATTCTTTTAATAAATATGCCGCGCCTGACAAAAGGCTCTCTCACTGCCGTTGTCCGCCCTTTCCTCTCCTTATGTATACACAAGTGTATGTATAGACATAGCCTTATATGTTCGACATGTATGTTGTATGTAATTATAAGCCAAATACACAATTTATCTAATATCCGGTTTTACTAATACAAATATGCTCATAACTACACAGACACACGCATATTTACACGCTCATAACATCGCACACATAAATTTAATGCCCACGAAGCATTAAAGTGGAAAACCGATGTATTTTCCTAAAGTTTGGTATGTTTAGGTCAAGAAATTTTGCATAATGGCCAGGAAAAGTGTAACCAAAAAGAAAGTTACTGAAATTACTGAAAAGGTAAAAAATTCATTGTGATACCACGGGCTAACGAAATTTAGAGCTAACCTCAGCGGAAATTCACTAAGATCGGTACAAAAACACAAAATTGCTTATTAAAGTCCATTGGAGCCTTTCTCCACCTGAATAGTGCTGAACATTTGCAGAGGAGATGTTTTGTGGACTTTTACTCTACCTCATCGTAGCAGTTTCTATAGAAGTTGCTTATTTTGACCCTCAGCTTTAGCACTTGCCTGTCTATCAAGCAAAGTCCTGTCAAGATTGGAACAAGTACTGTAATGTTGTACCAACTTCCTGAAATGTTGTAAGGTAGTTTATAGTATTGCAAACTCATCCTCTCTGCAGTTTTCTGCTCATAAGCTCTGGCACCAATAAAATGTACATATCATGATGCTGGTAAGGTAGTTCATACTATTGCAAACTCATCCTCTCTGCAGTTTTCTGTTCATAAGCTCTTGCACCAATAAAATGTAGACCTGCAGTAGACTTGGCAGATGTTGAATCCCGATAAACAGAATCTATGGATACATGTAAAACAGACTGACTACTAGAGTAGTTATTGACACCCATCACTGTTGGTGTATTATTCTCCATCCAAACCACATATTCCTTTATCGCAAAGATTCCCATGTGCTTAACTACAGAGAAAATCTTTTCCTACCCCTCTTTGAAGAAATTTACATATCCCTCTACCCCGATAGGGCACCATGGTATATCCATTCAGATAGAGGCTCTACTTTCAAAAATATAGCTATAGCTAAATTTCCGAAAGGCTTCGAGCAATGTTCCAAAGAACAACATAGTCAAGTCAGTTATCGTAGTTGCCTTATCCTTATAGGGGTTGTAAAAGCAATTTACTGTGCCACAATGTCCACCGAAAACATAAGATTACTAATGTGAGTTTTCTGATCGTTTTTCACTAGGATATAACCAGAATCTCTCTTCGAAGGTTCCCAAGCTGCTCACTACGTCCGACAGATCACGTTTTCACCAGGCAATGCCATTGGACATCCGTGAAAAGGCGCAATTTTGAGTAACGTTAGTGGCATGCATGAGAATTAGGTAGTAGGTTATAGATGTTGCCAAAGCTCAACACAAACTAGGATCAGGCGCGGTGGCCTAATAAGCCACTTTCTTTAAATACAAAAATCACGAATAAAAGAAACAAACAAGAACTCCCCCAAATGTTGACGAGCGCCGCAAATTTCACGACATAAGGATATGCACGTGAAATGTCCGAAGTCTCTACAGAGATGGTGTCTCTATCCAATTGGATATGGATATGGATATGGATATGGATATGGATATGGATATGGATATGGATATGGATATGGATATGGATATGGATATGGATATGGATATGGATATGGATATGGATATGGATATGGATATGGATATGGATATGGATATGGATATGGATATGGATATGGATATGGATATGGATATGGATATGGATATGGATATGGATATGGATATGGATATGGATATGGATATGGATATGGATATGGATATGGATATGGATATGGATATGGATATGGATATGGATATGGATATGGATATGGATATGGATATGGATATGGATATGGATATGGATATGGATATGGATATGGATATGGATATGGATATGGATATGGATATGGATATGGATATGGATATGGATATGGATATGGATATGGATATGGATATGGATATGGATATGGATATGGATATGGATATGGATATGGATATGGATATGGATATGGATATGGATATGGATATGGATATGGATATGGATATGGATATGGATATGGATATGGATATGGATATGGATATGGATATGGATATGGATATGGATATGGATATGGATATGGATATGGATATGGATATGGATATGGATATGGATATGGATATGGATATGGATATGGATATGGATATGGATATGGATATGGATATGGATATGGATATGGATATGGATATGGATATGGATATGGATATGGATATGGATATGGATATGGATATGGATATGGATATGGATATGGATATGGATATGGATATGGATATGGATATGGATATGGATATGGATATGGATATGGATATGGATATGGATATGGATATGGATATGGATATGGATATGGATATGGATATGGATATGGATATGGATATGGATATGGATATGGATATGGATATGGATATGGATATGGATATGGATATGGATATGGATATGGATATGGATATGGATATGGATATGGATATGGATATGGATATGGATATGGATATGGATATGGATATGGATATGGATATGGATATGGATATGGATATGGATATGGATATGGATATGGATATGGATATGGATATGGATATGGATATGGATATGGATATGGATATGGATATGGATATGGATATGGATATGGATATGGATATGGATATGGATATGGATATGGATATGGATATGGATATGGATATGGATATGGATATGGATATGGATATGGATATGGATATGGATATGGATATGGATATGGATATGGATATGGATATGGATATGGATATGGATATGGATATGGATATGGATATGGATATGGATATGGATATGGATATGGATATGGATATGGATATGGATATGGATATGGATATGGATATGGATATGGATATGGATATGGATATGGATATGGATATGGATATGGATATGGATATGGATATGGATATGGATATGGATATGGATATGGATATGGATATGGATATGGATATGGATATGGATATGGATATGGATATGGATATGGATATGGATATGGATATGGATATGGATATGGATATGGATATGGATATGGATATGGATATGGATATGGATATGGATATGGATATGGATATGGATATGGATATGGATATGGATATGGATATGGATATGGATATGGATATGGATATGGATATGGATATGGATATGGATATGGATATGGATATGGATATGGATATGGATATGGATATGGATATGGATATGGATATGGATATGGATATGGATATGGATATGGATATGGATATGGATATGGATATGGATATGGATATGGATATGGATATGGATATGGATATGGATATGGATATGGATATGGATATGGATATGGATATGGATATGGATATGGATATGGATATGGATATGGATATGGATATGGATATGGATATGGATATGGATATGGATATGGATATGGATATGGATATGGATATGGATATGGATATGGATATGGATATGGATATGGATATGGATATGGATATGGATATGGATATGGATATGGATATGGATATGGATATGGATATGGATATGGATATGGATATGGATATGGATATGGATATGGATATGGATATGGATATGGATATGGATATGGATATGGATATGGATATGGATATGGATATGGATATGGATATGGATATGGATATGGATATGGATATGGATATGGATATGGATATGGATATGGATATGGATATGGATATGGATATGGATATGGATATGGATATGGATATGGATATGCACGTACCCACCCCTACCGCCGAGAGGGCACTGTCCCTTAACAACGTACAAACCAAAATCCGGACTTTGACGGATTAATTTAGAGTAGTTGGCAACCCCGAAAAGGAAAATTTAGTATTAGCTACATATAAAAAAAAATAAAAAAAATAACGATAAGACGAAGCTAGGGTATTTAGTATAGACCCCCACACACCACACACAACACACAAAAACCCCCCCCCCCCCCCCCCCCCACCACAAACACCAATTACTACATCACGAAGATTGAAACATTGTAATCATTACAAATTCAACGGAAGGGCTAAGAATTCGCATAATTTGTCCTATAGAAATTTAAAGACATTGGGTAAAAGTGTCTAGAGAATCTACAAGGGACATTGAAATTGACATTCGAAAGCAGAAACGAGCAGAAACGAGAAGCAGAAACATCACCGTCCAAGAGTCTGCGCACAAACGAAACCCCAAGCATATTAATTCTGCTCTCACGATAAGGTAGTTTAATGAGTTTTAATATTCTCTTATGCGAAGGAAAATTATTGTCACATCTCCAACCAAAACCACGAAAGCTGAATAACACAAATTGCTTTTGAACTGATTCAATGGAATGTATATGTACACTGTAATATGGATTCCAAACAACAGAGGCATATTCCAGCAAAGGTCTAACTAGAGATATGTATAAATATTTAGTGATGTACGGATCAGAGAATTCCTTAGCCCATCATTTAGCAAATCCAAGTGTAGATCTAGATCCATTGACAGCCATGCTTATATGAGATACAAAGTCTAATTTCCTCTTCATAAGAACGCCAAGATCAATAAATGTGGTAACATATGTTTACACTTCTTTAGGTTGAGATCCATTAAATTGTCCTTGCACCAATTAACAAAGCGGTCAATATCATTCAGAAGTCTAATTATACTGATCGCATCGTCACAGCTGCTAAATAACTTCACACATCATCTGTATTCTTCCTCTTCCTAACCAAGAATTTGCATACCACCCCCACACATATTGGCGGCTTATATCTCGATGTGTTCATCTATATGTATTGTTAACTACGCTTACACTTGTTTATGTCTACCGCTGCTTGGGATGTTAAGCAAAAAACAAAAATAATAATAAGTAATAGAGTTTCTTGTAATAAATTAACACGCCAAAAACAACAAAGACCACAGAAAAAAACAAACTAAAAACAACAACACTAATACAAATACTTGAACATAGTTTCAGTGTGAAATACAAACACATGTTACAGAGCTTACTTTAATTTTATAAAGAAAAACACACAACGAAACACGCACACGCACGCAGAAACGCACTCACACACATGCATACACCCCTACAACTACAAGCCACTAAACATGTATTGAAAACATGTGTTTCCCTAAGCAAATATGTTACACTACTTCAGCTATGTGTTATGCAATGCCTAAGAGTGTGTGTGTGTTTAAGTAAGGGAGAACATTAAAATACTGTTTATATAGATTCTTATGGTTATGGTTATGCTTGAGTGAGCATAACAACTTAATGTGCACTAATAATGAGTCCCAGGAGATACATAAGTGTCTGGACTAGGGCTATGGCTGTGTGTGTGGACTGACTGTCTTGGTCATTTAGAAAAGAAATATTCGTAACCACTCGTCTACTTAGACCAACCAACCAACTGACCAACGAGCCCACCACAAACAACAGAAACATGCTCAAACAAAAAAATAAGAAATAACAAAAACTCACACTTATAACACAAAAATAAAAGGGTCAAGATTTCTTAGGTCTCTTGAAGTAACAATGTTATTACTGTGTATGTGTTTGTCTGCTCTGTCTGTGTATCTGTTTGTTAGGTTATAAATTTAAACATCAATGTTTGATCCTTTGTAAATGATTTATTTTTGTTTAATTTTTTTTTTTGTGGTTTTATATGATGTTGAGATTCTTCAGCAAAGAGCACAGATATCTTTAAGATTTGTTCAATGATTTTGATTTGTTTTTTAAATTTGTAGTAGCCTTTATTTTGCAAACTTATTTAAAGATTACAAATTGATCTAATGTATTAAACAAATATTTGAAGTTTATTGTAAGGTTTCTTATTCAGGTGTGCTTTAAAATTGTCGATAAATTTAATTGTTTTCTTATATTTGTAATTTTTATTATACTAAAGTTTTTTTTCTCGATTAAGTTAAATGTTTTTCGTAAATTAGTTTTTAATTGTTAAACAATTGTGGTGATTTTGCTGGCGACAAAGCTTTGAGGTTCAAATGTTAAATGGAATTGTAAATGTAATATGTAAATACCTGTTTGGATAAGAATTTTTGGCCTCCATGAGTAAATAAGAAAGAAAAGTTAACTTGATTGATTAGGAATCGACAATGGAGAGCATTATTCAAATCATAATCCGTATGAGTTTTACATTAAATTGAATGTGATTACGCATATCAAATTCGGGTACAGCACGTAGAACAACCATCTAATATAGATCTTTAAACCAAGTATATATCAAGTGGTTCTTTACGGATTGAAGTAAGTCCAGATGCCACCATTAGCTTTTCATTGACTAGGGTCGGCCGTAGTTAGATGGTTAGAAAATACGACTATCATGCGGGAGATCCAGGAATCGATTTATGTCTCAGTCATTTACATTTCATTTATCAGCGGCTGTGCATGTTTAGTAAAGTTTCTCGCACAGCTGGCGTTCGATTTCGTCTGTAAACAATAGGAGCTATTGAGTCCAAAAATCGCAAGCGTGCTAACTCATAATAACACTCGAAGCTATCCTATACCACATTCATGGAGTGCAAAGGAAAATTAGGAAGTAGTAGTAGGGGAATAACAACAGAATTGTTTACTGTTGGAATATATTACACCTCCATACTGATGTATAAAGTTTGTAGATACAAAATAATGCATATCTGTAATATAGATGGCCATGTTGTCTGTTATTTACTCAGGCCGATTTCATGTGATCGGGAACTTTAGTAAACGGTCGGGATGTATTGTTGCGATACGTGACAGCGATGACAGGTTACGGGGTTCGGGCCGACTTAAGATGTTTGAAAAGCAAGTCGGTTTGGGATGACCAGTTTTTTTAAAACATTTCTCGCAAACTATAGAGGTCATTGTGTCGGTACTCGAGAACGTGAAAATAAGGAAGTTTTTTGGTAATGATTTGGGTGATTTGGGTTTGTCGGGAATTCGGGGTTATATCAGCAATTCAAGATACGGGCTTCCTGCAATTCTGGAACGTATTGATGATTCGGGTACGTCGAAAATTCAAAAGCCGAATGACAGCATTCACTTCGAATCGAAATATGGCATACGAAAGTGTTTTTACGGCCATATTTATATCTTACCTACTTACTATATGCCGCACGTAGAAAATATTATAAGCGCTTCGATCTTCTGCGCTTCTTCTCCAGTTAGTGATACCAAGTTCTACAATTTTATTAGTAACCTGGTCTTTCCAACGGAGTTTTGGTCGCCCTCTTCTGCGCCGTCCATCGAGTTAATTGTCGAAGACTTTTCGAACTGGAGCATTTTCATCCATGCGTACAACATGACCTTGCCAACGCAACCACTGCACCTTAATGCGTCTGACCACGGCAATGTCAGTGTACAGCTCGTATAGCTCATGATTCATTCTCTCTTTAACGATGATGGGCCCATATATTTTATGGAGTTTTTTCTGTCGAATACTGCCACCACCGATTCATCCGCTTGTGTCATAACTCAGGATTCTGAACCATATATTAAGACGGGAAGAACCAGTATCTAGTATAGCTGGATTTTTGTTCGTCGAGAGAGGGCTCTGTCATTGAATCGCTTGCTTAGTCCGTAGTAGCATTTATTAGGAAGCAGGATTCTTCTCCGGATTTCCAGTCTGACATTATTTGCCTGTTGATGGCTAACCTTAGGTAGATAAAATCATCTACCACCTCGAAATTATAGTTGTCAGCGCTCACGCAGGCTCCCAAATGAGTACAATCTTTGTTCGTTGAAACTAAAAACTTCGTTTTGTCCTGGTTCACCGTTAGAACCATTTTTGCTAATTCCTTCTGTATACTTGAGAAGGCTGCAGTCACATACCGCAGATTTCGACCGATGATGTCTACGTTATCAGCGTACGCGAGTACCATGTGGCTTTTGTTGAATATCGTCCCACTCGTTTTTTTCTGCAGCTTTCCACATTATCATATCCACCACAATGTTGAAGAGGTCACACCATAGGCCGTCGCCTTGTTTCAGGCCCCGTCTGGTATAGAATGGCTTAGTGAGGTCCTTGCCAATCTTCACTAAAGACTTTGTGTCAGTCAGCGGCATTCCGCAAAGGCGTATCAGCTTCGCTGGAATACCAAACTCAGCCATGGCTTCAAGTAATTTCTGCCCTATCGGGCTGTCGAAAGCAGCTTTGTAGTCGACAAAAAGATGGTACGTGTCGATCTGTTTCGATCTGTTTGGGTGTTTCAGGATTAGCCGAAGTGTGAATATCAGGTTAGTTGTTGATATACCAGGTATAAAGCCACACTTATAAGGCCCGATCAAGTTGCATAACACTGGCTTCAGTCTTTCACATAGCACACTCTACAGGACCTTATATGTGATGGGTAGAAGGCCGATCCCGCGGCAGTTGGAGCACACACTTTGATCACCTTTTTTTAGCACAGGACATAATACGCTTAGATTCCAATCATCGGGCATGTACTCACTAAGCCAAACCGTGCAGAGAAGCTGGTTTATGCCCGTTATCAGTTCCTCGCCAGCGGCCTTGACGAGCTCTGCCAGAAGGCCGTCGGCACCTATTGATTTATTATTTTTCAGCCGCGACATTGCTCTCCTTACCTCGGCTTGACTTGGTGATGGGAAATCTAAGCCGTCATCGACAATTGGCGTGACAACTTCACGTGCGTTGCCTTCTGGAACCAGTAGTTGCTGGAAGTGTTCTCTCCATATATGCTGAACACTCTGCGTATCTGTAACCATATTTCTATCCTTGTCCTTACAGGAGGGTAGCCCATTACCGTAGCCCGTTCCTTTAACTTTATGGTAAAATTTTCGTGCCTTACCTTAATTCCTGTATCGCTCTATATCCTCGTTCTCTCGTTCCTTCATCTGACATTTTTTTTCGCTTAAATTACTGTCTCGCCTGTCTTACTGTCTCCTTGTGCCCTTCCCTAACAGTCAGGGAAACAATTGGCTGTAGAATTGCCCTATAAGCTGCACCATGCTCATCAGACGCTATGCGACTTTGCTCATGATACCAGTATTCGTCTGAGCGCCGTTTTTCATATCCTAGCACGGTTGTTGCAGCGGTTGCCATGCAATGCCCAATATGCTGCTACTATGTATCAAGAACGTCAGAAGTAGAGGTTGGGAGAGCTGTTGTGTCGTAGTAGTTGGGAGAGCTGGTTGAAGTAGGCAGTGGCTATCTCGGGGGTTTGCAGCTCCGAGATGTCCAACTTTCTTTGAGATTGGTTACGTTCGTGTTTCGCTCTGTTCAATATTGTCTGGACCTTGGTTGCGAATTGGTAATGATCCGAGCTAATATTAGCACCACGAATAACATGCACGTCCATGACATTATATGCATGCCTGCCATAAATTATCACATGATTGATTTTTGATGTTTCAATCGGGGGATAGAAAAGTTGCCATGTGGATATCTTTGTGCTGGTTCCACCCATTACCAAGTTTCTTCCCGCTGCCAAGTAAACAGCCGCAACCCGTTGTCTGACGTATCGGTATGCAGGCTGAATTTACCGATCGTTGGACCCAGAACATATTCCTTTCCAAATTTAAGTTTCCCAGAACAATTTTAACGTCGTGGCCAGGGCAGTCGTCGTATGTTTCCTCTAGGCGCTAGTAAAATGCATCTTAAATATCGTCGTCTTTATCTTCCGTCGGGCCTGTACACAAATCAGCGTAATGTAAAAATATTTCGCCCGGATGCGAATGGTGGCTATTCGATCACTAACAGCATTAAATCGCGAGACAAGCTATCTGAGTTTCTCGCCAACTACACATCCACATCCAAATTCGTGCTTTGCGGCATGGCAGCTGTAATAGATGTCGCAATTTTCATATCGCGAACATTTTTATCCAATCCATCTCATCTCCGGATGGCGGTGATGTCAGCCTTATATTTTTTAAGGACATCCGCCAGTCGGATTGTGACACCTTTCTATATAGAGAGTTCCAGATGCATATCCTTAAAACATGCACCTAATTACGTTTGCGGTGGCCGTCAACAGTTGGGGGGTTCCGTTTCTTACTTTTTCTTTCTCTTGTTGTCATAGCCAGTGAAGGACTTAAAGCGGGTGGCTAGCCCAACCATCAGAGCTCGTCGATCACTTTATGATACAAAATATCAGGAACAACGTTGCCCAGGTACCACCACCACTTTACATCTCCAACGGCGCCCAGTAAACCATGTACAACCATATTATGTGACTGCCCACTTCCTATTTTTGTAATTTTTATCAACCTATTTAGACCTATCGTGTAGACCTATAACTTTACATCGTGTTGTAGTTCGGTTTTATCGGCAGTTCAGCTTTGTATCAGCAATTTGGGAAAGTATTGGTGAATGAAAGTATTTGTGGTTTCGGCAACTCAGGTTCATATCAGCAACTCAAGATGATAGTGATGATTCGTGTTACCAGCAATTCATATTCATGCCATTAATTCGGATTCTATTGATTTGGGTTTGTCGGCAACTCAGGTTAGTATCAGAAATTCGGGTCCGTCTTAATGAATCGGATTTTCCGCAGTTCGTAAACGTACTGATAATTCACGTATGTCGTCAATTCAAGTTCATATCGGCGACTCGGTATCGCATTAATGATATAGGTTTTTGGCAACTCGGGTTCATATAAGCAAATCGGGATCGTATTGATAATTCGAGTGTGTCGGCAGTTAGTATTCGTTTCTTCATGATTGGATCATGTTGGTAGTTAAGGCTTACAAGTAGTGCAGGCTTGTATATTCAATTTGGGAAAGTATTAATAATTCCAGGTTTTCGCAATTCGAAAAACTATTGACGATTTGTATATTTCGGCAACAATTAGGGGCCGTATTGATGTTTCCGACTTGTCGGCTATTTAGCTTCAAATCTTCAATTCGGAATTTATTAATGTCGAGTAAGCCGGCAATTGATATTCGCTTGTCGGAAAATTTAAATTTGTATCAGCAGTTTGGAAAAGTATTGATGATTCCGGTATTCCGCAATTTCTAAAGGTATTGCTGATTCGGGTATGTCGGCAATAGCATTCGTTTCTGCAACTTTTGATAGTGATGGTAGTTCGGGTTTGATGGCAGTTCAGCTGAAACAGCTGATTCAAAAACGCAATTCAAAAACGTATTGATGATTCGGATTTGTAGGCATTTCAGTTTTATACTAGCAACTCAAGATCATAGTGATGATTCGGGTTTGTCTGCAATTCAGGTTCTTGTCCCTAATTCGGATCATATTGGTTATTTGGGTTTTCCGCAATTCGGAAACGTATTGATGATTCAAATATGTCGGCAATTTAGTCAGAATTTCGGGTTCGTATTGATGTTTGGGACTTCTCTGTAATTCGGGAAAGTATTGATGATTCGGATTTGGCGACAATTCGGATACATATCGACAACTTAGGATCTTAGTGATGATTCAGGTTTGTCAGCAATTCGGATCATACTTGTATATGATTTTTTGTATAAGCAATTCAGGAACGTATTGATTCCTCAATTCGGAAAGGTACATCAGATTAGATTTTGTCGACAACTAACGTTTGATTTTGACTTTGGCGGCATTACAGGTTGATATCAGCAATTAGAGATCGTATGTATGGATGCATCGGGTATGTAGACAATTCAAATGCATGCCAACAATTCGGGATCCTATTCATGATTCGGTCTTATCGGAAATACAGGATGATATAACCAATTCGAGGACATTCCGACTAAACCCTTCCCAATTGAATTTAACCAATTGAACAGCAAGGATGGTTGAATAAACCACAGTGCGATTAAAACAAGCGAAGTCGAATCAAGCTTATCGAAGTTAGATTCAGAAGATTGAAGTTCGATACAAAACGCCTAGATTTGTGTTAAACCAATCAAAGATGGATTAATCAGAGCGGAGTCCGACTTAATTGACCGAATGCCGGATAAATCGCCAGAAATTGGGTACAGCACACCTAATTTGGATTCAGCAGACCTAAGTCCAATTAAATCGGCCAGATTCGGGTTAAACCAATCAAAGTTGCGTTCCGCAGTCCGAAGTGAGACTAAATTGTCCGTAGTCGGGTTTAACCGACAGATGTGCGTTTAAAATTACCGAAGTCGGAATTAACCAACCGAAATTGGTTTCAACTGACTGAAATTGGATTTTGCAAACTGAAGTTCGATTAATCCAATCAGATTAGTGTTAAACCAATCAAAGTTGTATTCAACAGTCTGATTAAATTGAACGAAGTCAGCTTAAACTAACCGATGTGTGGTTAAAATGACGGAAAAAGGATTAAACCAACCAAAATTGGATTCAACTGACAGAATTTGGATTCAGCAGACTGAAGTTCGATTAAACCGACCAGATTCGGGTTAAACCAATCTTGGATCCAACTCATGTTGGATTCAACCAACAAAAGGGATTAAACCGACGAAGTCGAACTCGAAATTGGATTTAACCAACCGAAGTTTGATTCAATAGACCGAAATCCGAAAACCGACCAGAGTCGAGTACAGTTAATCGCAGTTGTATTCAATGGACCGGAATCCGGTTAAACCAAAGTAAATCGACCGAAGTCAGATTAAGCCAACCGAAGGCCGAATAAACCAAACGGAGTCGAGTTGAACCACCAAACGAAGTTTGATTCAACATACCGAAATACGAAAAACCAAACGAAGTTGGGTTCAGTAAACCGAAGTTCGGTTAAACCAAAGTAAATCGACCAAAGTAAGATTAAGCCAACCAATGGTCGATTAAAGCGACTGAGATCGATTGATCCATAGTAACATATTACGCATTACGATGGACGATTATGCGCAAATTGTCGAAGTGCTCTATAAGTTGGACGAACAGCATACGAAATTTTAAAAATAAATTGCCACAATTGGTTAACATTGTTCTGCGGTAAGTCTTTGCATGGTAATTTGCCAGATCTTAAAGATATTTCTACAACTTCCTGTCCCAAAAGTAAAATAATGCGCTCTATCAATATATTTCTGCCTACTTAGAATAACAATTTCACGCATTTGATATCAATTTGACCATGACCACATTCAATTGCTTTATGCAGATAAATCACCATTAAAACGGTTGTCAAACTATCTAGGATTTTCGCCGTGTGCTCTAAGTATTTAGAATGAAAAATTAAGTTTTTTTGATTTCAAACACACAAGCATGGTAATTACCTCAGGTATTTTTACACATCTAGGGGGAATTGTAATGTACCCCAAAATAAAGTGTTAGCGTGGCTAAGTAAATTAAAATTCAGTATACATTTTGCGAACCACAAAGAAAAAAAATTATAAACAAATACAAGTTGGAAATAGAAAACATCCAACTAAATTACGTGACAAAAATTCGTAAACAACAATTTATTTGACCATATAAAAATGAGAGCACATATCTAATGACTAAAAAAATACTAAAAAAACAGCTATGAAAATGAAAATCCTATGAAAATCTCAAAAAGTAAAAAAAAATAGCACAACAAAATTTACACAAAATCAAAATACCATAAATTTACTTTCAAATAAAACGTGATATTCTAGCCAAATGGCTGGTAATAGCTACAAGCTAAAAGAAAACGTTTTGCACCACCCTCCCCTACACATACACCCTACACATCCTTTAGAAGCTCACATGCAGCAACATTATGAATGCATAATTTTGTGTTTGTTCCAAAGGTCCATAAGTAATTTTCATATAATTGTAAAATGATTTATACAAATTATGCAGTTCTGGTTCTTGTGTGTGTGTGTGTGTGTCTGTGTTGGTATGATTTCTTTTAAATGTGTTAAATATAACTCTGTGTTCTACTTCCCTTCTAGCCTCTAGCCGTATGTCTTGTGTGGCATCGTCTATGTTAGCACAGCATGTTGTGTTATGACAAATGGAGTCTTATTATGATGCTAAAGTACAAATTTGAATCAAAGCCAAGTCGCTGCTAAACAAACCCGAAGAAAAAAACATGCCAATGAATATGACTAAAATGCTTTCAGTTTTTAAAGGATTCCAACTGACTGGAGGGGAGGTTAGAAGTAGAAAAAGTGTTTTGGCCGTTGTGCCAAAAACACTTAACTTGAACAAACTCCTACAATGTTGCCTTCTAGAGCAGACTTTACAAAGACTGACAAAATACACTGGCAACATAAAGGCAGACGGACAAACAAATTATATTACAAGTATTTTCAGTTAAATACGTATGAAATTGGGCAGTAGTTTTTTTTTGTATGTTTTTTGGTCATAGTCTTGAGTTCAACATTCAACATTTAATGAGTTGGAAAATTCGATATGATGTGAAGGAAATTTTAGGTTAGCAGTAAAATGTTGAAGGGTTGACGGTAGCAGGAATATATTGAAACATTGAAAGAAATAAGGAAATACCTTAAGTAAAACAATGAAATGTAACGGGATGAAAATCGCCCTGACCTATACACCAGAGAATGACAATAAGTACCAGGCAAAAAAGTAAACTTAAGTGTTTAGTTTCGTGAACCCATACCTAACACACAGAGAGTGATGATTCGTACCTGTCGCCAATTCAAGTTCATATCACCAACTCAAGATCGTAGAGATAATTCGAATTTGGTGGCATTATAGATTCATATCAACAATTAGGGACCGTATTGATGGATCGGGTGTATCGGCAATTCAGATGCATACCAACAATTCCTATTGTGATTCGGATTTATTGGCAATTCCGGTTTACTTCACCAATTCGAGGACGTTCCGACTAAACCAGTCGCAATTGGATTTAACTAATCGAACAGCAAAGGATGGATTGAATAGACCATAGTGCGATTAAGACAACCGGAGTCGGGTCAATTCAATCGAAATTGGAGTTGGCAGACCGAAGCTGTATTCAGAAGACTGAAGCTCGATACGAAACGGCCAGATTCGTGTAATACCAATCAAAGTTGGTTTTAACAAATCGGACACCGAATAAATCGACCGACTGCCAGTTAAACCGCACGAAATTGGGTACAACACACTAATTTGGATTCTGCAGATCGAAGTCCGATAAAATCGACCGAAGTCGGTTTAAACCAACCGATGTGCATAAAAAATGACTAAAGTAGGATTAAACCAATTCAAATTGGATTCAACTGACTCAGGTATGATCGAATTTTGGGCAGAACATACCTTATTTGGATTCAGCAGTCTGACGACCGATTCAAGTTGGTTTAAACCAACCGATGTGCGTTAAAAATGACCGAAGGCGGTTCAAACCAACCGAAATTGGATTCAACTGACCGAAGTTGGATTTAGCAGACTGAAGTTAGATTAAACCAACCAGATTCGTGTGTTAAACAAATCAATGTTGCATTCAACAAACAGAAGTTGGGTTACATATACAGAAATGGGATTAAACCTACGAAGTCGAACCCGGAATTGAATTTAACCAACCGAAATTTGATTCTGCATACAAAAATCCGAATACACCGACCAGAGTCGACCCATAATTAACATATATAGAATATTTAGAATGCTTACAAACTTTTATTTACGTTTACACAGATATGTTTTCTCTATATTTATAACCTACATTTCCTCTATACACTCTCATTTTTAATACCATCACCCTTAGGGATGAGCGTATATATCATTTGTTGTACCATCACCCTTAGGGATGAGGGTATATATCATTTGATACGACCCAAAAGTGTAACACATAGAAGGAGTCACTTTGGACCTTGGGTTTCTTTGAAACAAACTCGACTCATAACTTTTTAAGTCGTTTGAGCCATGTACGTCTGTCCATCTGTCTGGCTGTACGGCAGGTTCGCACAATAACTTTCGAAAGACGCAACCAAATGTTTAGAAATTTTGCACGAGTTAATATTTCCCTAAAACTACTTACTTATGGCCACGCCCCTTCTGGTACCTCCCATACAAATATATCATTCCGCCCACTTTAGAAATCGAGTAATAATAACAATATGCCAAACGGGATCGTACCAAAATTCTGTATTTAGTAAAGCTATAACAGGAAAAAGTTTTACGGAAAAATTGGAAGTCTAGCCACGCCCCTTCTGGTACCTCCCATACAAATGTACCTTTCCGCCCACTTTAGAGATGGGGTAATAATATCAATAACACTAACGCGATCGTACCCAAATTCTTTATTAAGTAAAGCTATAACAGGATAGAGTTTTGGAGAAAAAAACTTGAAGTCTAGCCACATCAAATCTGGTAAATCCCATACCCATCTGGTACCTTCCACTTTAGAAATCGATTAATATTATTATTAGACTCAACGCGATCGTGTCCAAATTCTGTGTTTAGTAAAGCTATAACAAGTTAAATTTTTGAAGTCTAACCACACCTCTTATGGTACCTCCCATTCAAATGTACAATTCCGCCCACTTTAGAAAACGAGTTATAATATCAATATAACTGAAAATTTTTTGTTTTACTGAGGGTGAGAGTATATGTAAGTCGGGTTGCCCCACTGAAACTTTCATACTGGTTTATCTTTCACAAAGTTATGATTTGCTTTCTCTCGTTGAATTCGAATATATTCCCATACTTATCATACATACCATTAAAAGTTATGAACATGGTTCATAAATTTGAGGCCTGAAGTATTATAGAATTCTACACGTGCGTTCTCCACTAAGTCCCACCAGATGGTGGCACGTCGTCAACCACTTGATCCTTCCAACGATGTTTGGGTCTACTTGCTCTGCGCCGTCCTTCAGGATCGCTTTCAAACACCTTTCTCGCTGGAGCATTTACATCCATCCTGGCAACACGTACCAGCCATCGTGGTCATTGGATTCTGACTCTTTTAGCTACGTCGATGTCGTGGTAAATTCCATACAGCCTATGGTTCATCCGATGGCGAAACTTGCCGTCGACACAGATAGGTCTATATTTTTTTCGGAGTACTTTTCTCTCGAATACTCCTAGGTTTTGTATGTCCGTTGTTGAAAGCGCACACGATTCGCGAGCATACAACAGAATGGGTAAAATTAGGTGTTTCTTCGTATCAAGAGATAAGGTGGTGTTACTAAAGTGCTGCCGAAGTCCGTAAAAAACTTTTCTTGGCTATTTTCCGCTTAATTTCATGGCTGACAATATTTTTCTTATTGACGGAAGATCCGAGGTAGGTAAATTCATCTACTACCTTAAAAAAAGTAATTTTCAACATTTCAATGTCCCCATCGAGAGAACGCTTTGTTCGTCGAAATCATTATTTTTGTTGTGTCCTTGTTTACCGCTAAACTCATTCTTGCTGACACCTTTTCCAGTGATGAGAAAACTGCAGTAACATCCCGCAGATTTCGGCCAATAATGTCTATATCATCGGCATAGGTTAGTAGTGGCATGTGGCTCTTGTGGAATATGATGCCAGACATGTTGACACCAGCCTTTCTCATCACCTTCTCCATAACTATATTAAATAGTGTACAGCACAAACTATCGCCCTACCTGAAACCTCTTTCCGTGTTGAATGGTTTAGAGTGATCCTTTCCAATTTTAATAGAGGATTTGGTGTTTTCCAAAGTACATCTGCAAAGTCGAATTAGTTTAGCAGGAATACCAAAATCAGACATGGCCTTATATAGCCTATTCCTTATCGGACAGTCGAAGGCAGCTTTGTAGTCGACAAAGAGGTGGTAGGTGTCGATCTGCTTTTCGTGAGTTTTTTCTAGGAATTGTCGTAAAGTGAATATTTGATCCGTCGTAGATTTACCAGGTCTAAAGCCACACTGACAAGGTCCAATTAGTTTTTCTACAATTGGCTTAAGACGTTCATACAATATGCTCCAAAGAACCTTGTACGTAATTGGTAATAGACTTATTCCACTGTAGTTCTTACACTCACTACGATCTCCCTTCTTGTATATGGGACATAACAGACTGAGACTCCAATCCCCGGGTATGCTCTCCACCAGCCAGATGTTCTCCATGTGCTGATGCAGCCCCTTTCCTGATGCTTTTAACAATGCAGCCGGGAGACCATCGGCTCCACCTACTTTCTTACTTTTAAGGCGGGTTATTGTCACACGTATGTCGCTCTGGCTCGGAGGTGGACAGTTAATACTATCGTCTTGGATTGGGACGGGGATTTCTGGAGTAGTGTCCGTATCCAGCAGATTTCTGATATGTTCTCACCATATCTTCAGAACGTTTTCTCTGTCCGTCGCTAGCTGGCTATCGCTGTCCTAGCAGGAGGGCAACCCTGTTCCACGCATTCTCGCCTTAACTCTCTTGTACTTCGCAGCAACTCTGTGCACTCATCCTGTCTCTTCTTCAGCTCCTTCTTTTTCCGTCTAAAAAGATAAGATGCCTCTCGTCTCTTCTCCCTCTCGCACTCGTTGGCATTGCAGCATTTGTCACACTCGTCGCATTGCAACATTCATTATCGTACCAGACATTTTCTTGGGACGGCTTTGAGTACCCAAGTACGCTTCTCGCAGTCCGTTCTATGGAGTCAGCTATATATTGTCACTTACTTAATTTCCATTTACACCCCATGAATGAGGTATGGGATAGCTTCTCGTGTTGTTGTGAATTAACACGCTTTCTATTTTTAGATTCACAACTAACGGCACCTACTTGTTATCGACGAATGCGAACGTCACTTTTTGAGAAGCTCTTACTAGACACTTATACTTGCGAAGTTGCTGTCAACAACATTCGAGGGGAGCCGGCAATGATAGAAAATTTTTCTTTTAAGATGACTGGAGCCAGGAGTTGAACCTGTGATCTGTCGCATGGTAGTCGTGTGTTCTAACCACTATGCCGCGGCCGGTCCCATATTGCCACTGCGAGATAATATTATCAGGGGTTGGAGCATTCAGTAGCAGTTGAGTTAGATGGTTGGAGTAGGCGTCCACTACCTCTGTGTTCCGCAGTTTACCGATTCCCAGATTTCGTTGTGCCTAATTACGTACGTTTTTCGCCATGCTTAGCCTTGTGTATGCCTTAACTGCGGTAAGGAAGTGTTCGGAGTCAATGTTCGCATCCCAGATCACTCATACGCCCAGAACACTCGATGCGTGCCTTCCATCGGCTACCACGTGATCTATCTGATTCCTTGTCAGTTGATCTAGAGATAACTTTGATCTGCCTTATGAATATTTCTGTGGTCAAATCTGGTGCTGCTAACTACCATATTTCTTGCCTCAGAGCAATAAAGCAGGCTGCTGCCATTGTTCGACGTTTCGGTGTGCAGACTGTATTCCCCGATGGTAGGTTCAAATGCAGTCTCCATGCCTATTTTAGCATTAAAATCGCACAGTACAATTTTGATGCCATGGCTCGGGCTATGGTCTTATACTATTCTAGGTTCTTGTAGAACCTCATCGCTTTTCTCTTCCGTCGCAGAATGGGCACATATAAGTGTTATGTGGAAAAACTTTGTTTTGACTCTTATGGTGGCTATTCGTTGACATAAGTGGTTTGAATCGTGAGACTAGGTGTCGTAATCTTTTTCCAACCACAAATCCATATCCAAACTCGTGCCTGTCCGTATGGCCACTATAGTAGATGTCGCATGCTTCCTTGCGCGAGCAACCGTTTTCCCTCCACAGGATTTCCTGTAAAGCGGTTATGTCAGCCTTGTATGGATGGAGGCACCGTGTCTATACAGTGTTCTAACATTCCACATTTTGGGGGGGTGTGTTTTATTATTTTTTTAATTGTTTTCATTGCAATAGTTCAAACGCCGCGATGTTACTATAGTAGCTGTCGCATGGATTCATGTGCGAGCACACGTGTCCCGTCCACCTCATTTCCTGAATAGCAGTTATGTATTTTTCAAGGACTTATGCCAGTTAGATGGAGGCACCTGGTCTATAAGGTGTTCAAACATTCCAGGTGAATATGCTCAAATCATGATTCTTAATTTGTTTGTGTTCGTCGTCAACATTTTGGGAGGTCCGTTTTATATTTGTCAGCCTTTTTTGCATTGCAATAGTTTTAACGTCGGTGGCGGGTTGCAAGCCCAGCGCACCACGTCGCAGTTTTCTCCTCCTGCCAGGATTTTATTACAGCCACCCATTCTGGGTCAGACGCTGAACAGCGTATCACTCACTATGAGCCGAAGTGTCTGGGTTTTAGGTTTTACCCCTCACAGTTAGCCGTACTCTGGCGGCACGTTTCCAATCGTCGCCACGTGGAGGTACTCCATCAACAGTAGTACCACGAATACTGAGCTCTGTGAGTAGACTTGAAGTGTAATTGACAAGGATCACCAAGTTAAACCCATCAGAAGCTTTATCATGCATCACACTCCGGACGCCCGTTACTTTTTAACATCCATTTGTATTTAAGAACCAAATTTGACTGAATATATATGGAAACTAACAAATATTCCAAAATTTCCCAATAGTCGTTAAACACTTTTTGATTCTGTCAACAAATGGTCCATGTCCAGTGTCCACCATTCTTAAATACACAACCCATCATTTGTATATCATATCACCGAACTTGTTTTCTTTACCCCCCATTGCAACATTTATGTCGGCTTAAATTTATAGTTTTTGTTGTTGTTGCCTCTAAGAGCAAACGACCGAAAAAGTGGCAATGCCACATAAAATGTCACTAAGTATAATATATATGACAAGCAGCTGTTTAACGTACTCATTCCTGTGAATTCCTGCGAAAGACACACAGTCATTGGTTAGACTCCCTATTGACCCAAGTCTCCGGAGCAGTGTTTTTATGAGAAAATACTATATGCTTAAACGACATGAACCGAAGTATTTAATGCTATATAGACTGATTTAAATGAAACTTTACCCACGACTCGCAAAAGACTATATTGAGTGTGTCGGTGGCTGTATGTGTTCAACTGTGTATATGTTATGTTATATCGTCGTACGCTACAATTATAACTTGTATTTGTGTCTGTGTCTGTAGTATATTAATCCTTAAGTACTGTTTAACTCGATACACAGACATTAATGCCTTTTAAGAGGATTTTGCATTGTAGTCATAATTTATTGACAAGCATAAATACACAATAATATGGCTACAACAACAACAGCAGCAGCAGCAGCAATTGTATACAGCCAATGAGATTTTGGTTTGGCCTCAATGTGGCACCGGCTGATGGGAAGGAGTACCAACATATACTCTCAGTCTACAACGATTTCCTTTTATGTGGTGTACAAATCGAAGAAGAAACAAACAGTTGGCTAGAGGTGTGAGTTACCGCTGCCTCTATGGTCGACGGAGACAAAGTCATATGTTTTGCTTAAGAATTATGCATATTTTTAGCTATACCCCCACTTTCAACTTTCAATAGTCGTCGCACGTTTTTAATACTCTGCAGGTCCTATGTAAATAAACGAAACGCATAGCAAAAGGCTGTGGCTGTGGCAGACACCATCACACTCGGAGAAAGAGATAAATGAATGTTAAATGTTGTGGAAGAAGAAAAAACATAATTAACTACAGCTGTGTTAAGATGCATTCGATGCGAGTGTATGTGTTTGTAACTGTGTAAAATATCCTAGATAGCATCCTACTGTTGTCTATGGGCTAGCGGGAATCATAAATGAGTGGCTGGGGGCTGGTATTCAATGGCTGGTATTTTTCATTTTGCCGACATTAATCAATGTACGACGATATTTTTCCTGTAGTCCCTCATGCAGAGTAGGGGCATGTGCAAAATCTGCAATTAATAAAGCCGTTAAGATTGAAGCAAAGATAGAAGCCAGCCTAAGTAACTAATTTAAGTAATTTTACGATGAGTTTCGTCAGTGTTTTTTTTTCTGTGTGAAATTTATATTGCAGCGCAGTATTTTGTTGAGAGGTAATTAATTTAATTAAATCAAGAATTTTTGGTGATATTGAATTGCAAAATATTCGAGAGATTTTAAATTGGAACAACACTTTGTAACATTGTTGTTTAATTACTCGTCTATTTTTAATGATATTCGATAATGTAAGACATGGAGGAATTTTATCGGTGAAATGACGCAGTAAGAGTGAAGTTGAAAAGATTGTAACTATGCACACTTCGCCAGAATGACAAATTGTTTGACATAAAATGGCAACAAAAATGATAAATGGGGTTTTGTTGGGAGTCAATTGTACATTAAAAATCTACTTCAATCAAAGTCCTGGTTGATTCTTTTTTTAAGATAAAATGATATAAAAGTTATTATATCGTGTTTTATCTTACTGGAAGCGTACAAACTTCAGCTATAAGGCACTAATGTCCAAATGGATCTTTTCTGCACAACAGTAATTTTTGCTGAAAAAAAAAAAATAAAAATCTCTTATTTTTATTTTCCCCATATATTATCCTGAGTTGAGTTTTCCTTAAATATTTTCCTTTCCAATCACATCGGAAGTAAGGCCAAACTTACCAAGGACACTCTAAACGCTGATGAGTAAATCCGTGGAAGTCGATCACTCTCACGTTTAGGATATTTTTCGATTCACATATATATTTTACAGAATACTCGGTATATGCGGTACTAAGTATTAGATTAATGTCTATTGAATCACTCCATAGCCCCATGTATCTTCTAGATACACATGAGGCGTGAAAAGTGAACTGCACCCAGGGAGGTATGGCTCGATGCAAAGGACACTCATTCACATTCTACCCGGAGTGTCTCCCCTAGGCACTGGAATATGCTAATAATCAATATCATATGTACCGCATATGTATATACCCTCACCATACGGGTAGGAGGGTATACATTATTTGCTACGACCCATAAGTGTATCACATAGAAGGAGTCACTTATGGCCCTATGTTTCTTTGAAACAGATTCGATTCATAACTTTTCAAGTCGTTTGAGTCCTGTCCGTCTGTCTGTCTGACTGCCCGGCTGATACGCACGATAACTTTCGCAAGACTTAACCAATTGTTTTGAAACTTTGCATATTTCCCCAAAACTTTTTACGGTATTGGAAATACCTTCTGGTAAAACTGTAGCAGGATAAAGTTTTGGAGAAAAATCTGGAAGTCTAGCCACGCCCTTCTGCTACCTCCCATAAAAATGTAGGATTGCGCCCACTTTATAAATCAAGCAATAATATCAACACACCCAACGCGAACGTGCCAATATTCCGTTTTTGGTAAAACTGTAGCAGGATAAATTTTTGAAGAAAAAAAATCGAAGTCTAGCCACGCCTTTTCTGGCACCTCCCATACAAATGTACCATTCCGCCCACTTAAGCGATGGAGAAATAATATCAATACACCCAACAACTTTGTAGTATAAGTGTCAAGTCAATCGGCAAGTTTACTAAAAGCTTCCCAAACAGCGACATTCGCATTCATCGATAAACAAGTAGGTGCCGTTAGTTGTTAATCTAAAAATAGAAAGCGTGTTAATTCGCAACAACGCGAGAAACTATCACATACATCATTGTTTGGGTGTAGAGGGAAATTAAGTTAGTAAGTAGGTATAACATTATAAAGTTTTTGGAGAAAAAATTAGAAGTCTATCCACGCCCCTTCTGGAACCTCCCATACAATAGTACCATGCTGCCCAATTTAGACAGCGAGAATTAATATAAATACACACGAAAAGATCGTGCCCGAATTCTGTATTTTGTTAAGCTGTAACAGGATAAGCTTTCGGAAGTTTCGGAAATGAAAGTCCAGACACGCACCTTCTGGTACCTCTTATCCGAATATAACATTCCGCCCACTTTTGAAATCGAGTAATAATATAAATACGCTCAATGCGTTCGTACCCAAAATCTAAATTTAGGAAAACTACAGCAGGACGAAGTTATGGAAAAAAATCACGCCCCTTCTGGTACTTCCCATTCAAATGTACCATTCCACCATTAGGATACCCTTCACCACGCGCTCGAACGGAGTAAAGGGTACATTAATTTTGTTCTTCAATTTGTAACACCCATAAGGAGGGGTGATAGGTATGACAAAATGTAAATGATCAGCATCTGTCCCTTCGATAAGAGCTGTAGTTTAAGAGATATTAGACTGAAATGTCTATGGTCTAAGCGAAGATAAAGTTCAAAGATGAGCCCGATCGGTCAAAAACTACTCCCACTCCCATACAAACTCCTCCCGTTTTTCAGTCTGTTCCCTCGATTACAGCTGTAGTTTAAGATATATTAGCCTGAAATTTGGAACACAAGCTACTCCCACCTACCATACAAATTGTCCATTTTTGGGGGTCTGTCCCTGCAACTACAGCCGTAGTTTAAGAGATATCGAGCTTACATTTCGCACACAAGCTTTTATCCTCAAAACGGAGGTTAAGTTTTGAGATGAACTTCCCCTTTTTGTAGTCTAACCCTTTGATTACGGCTGTAGTTTAAGGGATGTCGAGCTTAAATTTGGAACACAAGCTTCTATGCTCTAAGCGAAGGTTAAGCTCTAAGATGAGCCCGATCAGTCAAAAACTTCTCCCACCTACCTTTCAAAAATACCGTAGTTTAAAAGATATCGAGCCTCAATTTGGAACACAAGCTTATAACCTCAAGGCAAAGGTTAAGTTCTAAGATGAGCTCGATAGCTAAAAACTACTCCCACCCCCCATACAAATTTCCCCTTTTTAGAGTCTGTCCGCGCGTTCACAGTTGTAATAAAGTAGCTATCGAACTGAAACTTGGTATGCAAGATTCCGTCCTCCTACTGCAGGTTGGTTTCTAGGACTAGAAAAATCGGTCAAAAACTGCTCTCACCTCCCACACAAATTTTCCCTTTTTGGGGACGGCTCCTGCAATTACAGTCGCAGTTTAAAAGCCATCTAGCTGAAACTATGTATGCAAACTTCTGTCCCCTAAGTGTAGATTTTGTTTTAAGATGAACAAGATCGGTCGAAACCTACTCCAACCTCCCATGCAAATTGCCCCTTTTGAAGGTATCTCCCTTCAAACTACAACCAGAGTTTAAGAGGTTTCGAGCTGAACTTGGTATGCAAGCTTCTATTTTCTAAGTGTAGTTTATATTCTAAGATGTGCAAGACCGATCAAACACTACACCCATGTGCCATACAAACTCCCCTTCTTTGGGATGTCCCTCTATCCCTCTATAGAGCTTAAATTTGGTATATATGAGATGACCAATATCGGATAAATACTACTCCCATCTCCCATACACACTCCCCCTTTTTAGGGTGTCCGTCTGCCTGTCTGAGCTATAGAGCAGAAATTTGGTATACAAGCTTCTATCCTCTAGGCGGATGTTAAGTTCTAAGATGAACATTATCGGACTAAGATGCATCAGTGATACCATGTTATTTAGATTGCTCAACATTGCTCCTTCTCATATTTGCTACCCATTAACCGATGTTCGGTGACATTGCCTGAGAAACATGTGATCTATCGGACGTTGTGAGCTGCTTGGGGACGTCGGCAGAGAGATTGTGGTTATTTACAAGATTTGTTGTAATACTTAGTTCTTACATTTATTAAATAAATAATTTGTATTAGTCGTATAAACATATAATTACTTATTTTATTGTTCAATAAATTCGAAAACAAATGCATACAACATATTTACACATCTCACATCTATAGAAATACGCATTTCTTTTTATTTAGATACCAAACAAAGGAAACACTTCGATGGCTGTTGGCTATAAAAGTGACATTGTGTGGTGGGTGGTAACAATTGTGTATGGTATTAGGCTATTTATATATGAATCATTCCATGCAACATGACATTTTCAATATCTTGTTATCTTGTTATCTTTCCATCAAAGGACTCTTTGACAGTTTAAAGATTCTACATTCAATTATTCCCAACTCACAGAACTTAACTTAAAACTTTGAATGAGGTATGGGATAGCATGTCGCGTTGTTGTGAACTAACACGCAGACGAATGCGAACGTCACTGTTTGAGAAGCTTTGAACTGGACATGCCGATTGTCTCTACACTATAAAATGAAGTTGCTGCCGTCGACTTTGCCATGGATTAACCCATATCCGTATGTGCTTTACAACTCTTACCATAGTTTAGCGTCAGTGTGTGTATCGTATGTGTTTGAACAATACAATAAATAAACAAACAAACAAACAAACAAAAATAATATCAACTCAATTTCTTTTGTTCACCGTTTTTTGACCGTAAGCCAAAAATGATTTTAAAATCATTTATAATGTAATTTTACTCTCCCTTAGTTTGTATTGTTGCGTTTGTATATTTTTGTTAGATTTTTGAAAATTCAGACGCCCATAAATCTTATAAGTGAAATATGTGGAATGCAACACAAATGCCAGCAGGGTGATGCTTAAAATCATATAAAGTCATGTAAGGGGTTGCTTGTAATATTAAGTGAGAAAAAGTCAAGGTCTGGTCAAAGACACGTGCATAGCTAAAAATTAGGGATAGGGGTTACAATTCAGTAGCTAAAGATTGACAAAGTCAATACAGGGACGGTATATGATCAGTAAGTGAAGGAAAGTAAAAATATAGAATTAATTATGCATATAAGGCAGTAGGTAAATTTGGTGAAGCTCAAAACAACGTCTCCTTCAGTGGCGTTGGCATCCCTAGTATAACGGGGGTTTTATCTTAGGCTGAGGTAGCTCAGCCGCCTCCAGGGTCTTCGCAAGGACCCTCAAAACCTTACGAAATAAAAGAGTGGATTTTCCCTGACTAGGGCAAGATATTGTATTTTTATTTACTTATTTTATAATCCACACAATTTAAATAGAACAAAACACTCCAAATCCTTAAGCTAAATGCAGTCTGAGATCCTTAAGGTGTTTAATGGCGGGTAATGATGGCTGGGGATTATGCTTGGTCGGTGGCCTCGTATCGTTGATGGTATCTGGTGCAAGGTGCTGCGGTGTCTGGGGTTGTTATCCTTTGTACGGAGAAACGGTCCTTAGACGAACGGCGTTTATTCGGTGACGGGAAGACAGGACGGGTTTGACGCGGCAATAATTCGGTGCGGGATACGGGTTGCGGTAATTCGTCGAGGACTCACAGGTAAACCAGGCAGGACCTGCTAGTGAGATTTGCTTAGGTCCTGTAACGGAAGGATAAGAACAAAAAAAAGACCCTGTCCTTACAACTACACGTTTATACAGACTCAAGGTCCGATTGTACAGGCTTATAGCCCGATTGTACAGACTCGTAAGTCCGATTGTACAGACTCAAGGTCCGATTGTACAGGCTTATAGCCCGATTGTACAGACTCGTAGGTCCGATTGTACAGACTCAAGGTCCGATTGTACAGACTCAAGGTCAGAATGTACAGGCCTATTGCCCGATTGTACAGACTCAAGGTCCGATTGTACAGGCCTATTGCCCGATTGTACAGACTTATTGTCCGATTATACAGGCCTATTGCCCGATTGTACAGACTTATAGTCCGTTTAGCAAAGATACTTGTCTTCGTACAATCCCAAAGGATCAAGGAGATCAGATAACTTTCCTTGACTTGGCAATAAACTTCGTCTTGGAGGAGTCATCCGACCATCGTTGCCCTTAAATAAACAAATTATTATAAAAATCTATAGACATGAAAAGATAAAAAACCCCATCAACTGTTAAAAAGTTATAAAGTGTCTGTTATTAGGATAACAACCTAAAATAACCGAACTCTCTTCAGAAATGGTGCCTCTATCCAATAGGTTGATGTCCCTGCCAATATGAGATATTAGCGCCATACTGATGACACATCACCTACCACTTGGTCCTTCCAACGGAGTTTGGGTCTCCCTGCTCTGCGCCGTCCTGCAGGTTCGCCTTCAAACACCTTTCTCGCTGGAGCATTTACATCCATCCTGGCAACATGTCGTTGGATTCTGACTCTTTTAGCTACGTCGATGTCGTGGTAAAGCTCTTACAGCTCATGGTTCATCCGATGGCGAAACTCGCCTTCGACACAGATAGGTCCATATATTTTTCGGAGTACTTTTCTCTCGAATACTCCCAGGTTTTGTATGTCCGTTGTAGTAAGCACCCATGATTCGGCAGCATACAACAGAACAGGTAAGATAAGCACCTGGTATAGCTGTTTCTTAGTATTCCGAGAGAAGGTGGTGTAGAAACATCTAATGGCTAGCACTATTCTCCGTTTAAGTTCTTGGCTGACATTATTTTTCTTGTTGACGGAAGATCCGAGGTAGGTAAATTCGTCGACTACCTCAAAACAATAATTGTCAACGTTCACGGTGCGTTCCCATCGAGAGGACTCTTTGTTCGTCGAAATCATTATTTTTGTTTTGTTCTCGTTGACCGCTAAACCCATTTTTGCTGACTCCTTTTCTAGTGATGAGAAAACTGCAGTAACATCCCGCAGATTTCGCCAAATGATGTCTATATCATCGGCATAGCCTAGTGGCATGTGTCTCTTGTGGAATATGGTGCCAGACATGTTGACACCAGCCTTTCTCATCACCTTCTCCATAACTATATTAAATAGTGTACAGGACAGGCTATCGCCCTGCCTGAGACCTCTTTCCGTGTTGAATGGTTCAGACTGATCCTTACCAATCTTAACCGAGGATTTGGTGTTGTCTAAGGTACATTTGCAAAGTCGAATCAGGTTTGCAGGAATACCAAACTCAGACATGGCCTCATAAAGCCTATTCCTTATCTGAGAGTCGAAGGCAGCTTTGTAGTCGACAAAGAGGTGGTAAGTGTCGATATGCTTTTCATGAGTTTTTTCCAGGATTTGTCGTAAGGTGAATATTTGATCCGTCGTAGATTTGCCAGGTCTAAAGCCGCACTGGTATGGTCCAATTAGTTTTTCTACAATTGGCTTTAGACGTTCACACAATATGCTTGAAAAGACCTTGTACGCAATTGGTAATAGGCTTATTCCACGGTAGTTCTTACATTTCCTACGATCTCCTTTCTTGTATATGGGACATAACAGACTTAGACTCCAATCCCCGGGCATGCTCTCCTTTTGCCAGATGTTCTCCATGAGCTGATGCATGCTCCTAATCAGCTCCTCCCCGCCAGTCTTAAACAATTCAGCAGGGAGACCATCGGCTCCAGCAGCTTTGTTGTTTTTAAGGCGGGATATTGCCACAGAGGATATTGTACGCCACAAACAAAATAACGATGATTGCAATCTACTTATATGCTCTAAGCGAGCGATTGAATGACATAGCCCTGATTTGACGAACAAAGATCCGACTTTAACAGACATTGATCCTACCTTTCTTGCTCTACAGCGCAATATCCTGGGTAAAGACAAAAGGTGATCAATCGATTTCTGAGAACTTTCAAGAGAAAAATGTTTCGCAAAATATTTGGACATATTATCGTTAACGGTGAGTATCATCATCCTACGAACCATGAGCTATATAACGACATGAGCTGTATTAAGGCATTCGATGCAACGGTTCACCATGACAGGGGCTATGCCCTCGCTTTGTAGGCATTTGGGACAGGGACTATGTGCTCGCATTTACAATTGAGATAACTGCACCGGCCGGATCTTAATTGCGCAGGATCCATTCTTGTCCGTCTGGCCAAAAGCCTCTCCTTTCCCTAGAACTCTGAAGCGTGTTGGTTAAGGTCTAAGCAACTCTGCCAGACACTTTTCCTACCTATCGTGGTTTACAGCGCAGAATCCTTGGTACTAACGCAAGCGGATCAAGTTATTCTCAAAGTCTTCGCGATATAAATAATTCGCAAAATATGGGGACTCATCGTCTTTGAAGGCGAGTATCGTCATCGTATGAACCATGACCTGTATGAGCTGTATAACGACATTGACGTAGTCAAGCGCGTTCAAATAGACAGAATGCACTGGCCGGGGCATGTTGTACGAATGGATAAAAATGCTCCAGCTCGAAAAGTCTTAGGCAAAATACCCGATGAGCGACGCAGGAGAAGGCGACCAAAACTCCGTTGGATAGACCGGGTTAAAGATCTGTTGTTGTTATCGTTGTAAGAGTTAGGCTGTTTTCGAGCGCCATTTTCTGTGAAGATATAAGAGATTAAAAATAATCGGAATTAGCGCCAATTTGTGATACTGGGAGCCAGGAGAAACGGGCCACCTTAGTCGGTTCTACAGGTTCACTGGGCACAAGTTTGTGGGCCTGTTGCAAGGTCTCATGAGGGCTTTGTAGGCCTTCGCGGCAGAGGTTCACCACGCCAGGGACTATGCGCTCGCAGTAACAGATAAGAAAATTGCACCAGCCGGATCTTAGTTGCTCAGGAGACGTTCCTGTCCGCCTAGACAAAAGTCTCTCCTTTTTCGAGATCGCAGGAGAGTGTTGATTAAGGACTTTGTTGCATCGATAGCTGCTAAGAGCTTTAGTCATCACCAGCCTGCGCAATTGTTTCTGCAAATCCTCTTCTGCGATTGCGATGAAGATTCCATTAAATAGCATTTCGAGTTATGTCAGAATGTGGTCTTTGCAAGTCATGTCCAATCTATATCCCTTTTCGTACTCTGATCTCAGTAGCGACTGGGATTTGACCAGTTTATGCTCAGAGTTTGTACAGATGGGACGCCATTAGCTATTGTCTAGTTATCAACACATTATGTTGCCTGACCGATAATAACCTTGTCTCCTTGTGTAGATGATCTACGCTCGTCATCTTAACACATGTGGTAGCGATACGGTGTCCATTATTCTGCGATGTTTGTAATACTCGCCATTGAGTGTCGCTAAGGAAAGAGGCCCGGAGCTCCGTAATTGAGAATAGAGCAACCGAATGCGTTATAAGTCCCTACTATAGTCTTCTCGTCCATACCCCAGGAGGTGCCCGAAAAAGAGCTTTAAAGACCTTGCGAAGAGAAGTGAATGGTTAACCCTAGGTTCTTTGGGTTTTGGGCCGTGGGTATACGAAAGATCTGTTATTTATTTCTACGTCATTTGTAATATTCGCCATTAGGAGTCGCTGAGGAAAGAGGTCCAAACTGGGGCTGCGTAATTGAGAATAGAGCGACCGATAGCCTTATAAGTCGCTACTATGGTCTCCTTGTCTATACCCCAGAAGGTGCCCGAAAGAGGGCTTTAAGGACCTTATTCTTGGGTTTAACTTTTTATATATGCTCACCTAGCCCCTGAATAATGCACTCTCTCTCTCTATCACTCTCTCGCAAAACACACAAAAACGCCTTATGACTGCTCATATCCTTGCTGTGCCACAGCACTATTGTTGCTGTTGTTGTGTTAATAAATCGTTTTGTTATTTGTTTCATTGCCAATGTTTTTAATAACACCATAAATCACTTTTGCCTTCAGCTAACAAAAAAAATGCCTTTATGTTTTTGTTTTTTGTTGCACTCAATACTATGTTTTTTGTTGTCTTTCATCTTCAATAATCCACCTTGGTTTGCCATCTCCGTTTTGGTTTCTTCGAAGGAAGCCTTGATTTGGTTACTTTTCCAGCACAAAAGGGATTGATATGCAAGAGATTTATTTGGCTTTTGGATGACTTGTGGTGCTTGGTTGTGTATTTTGTTTTTTGTGCGGCTGCTCTTTTCGATTTCCGCTGCTCTCTAAGCCATCAAGACCACTATTTTTTTGCGTTGCTGTCTCTTTGGCGTTCTTGTCTTCACATCACATCATTTATATTTGTATGATTTTTTACTCTTTCCATCACTGTCTCTGGTATAGTGATTTATAAAAATCTTGTCTTTTATGGCTTTACTAAGATTCCTATGGTTTTTGTGTCCTGTCTTTGCTTTGTATGTCCCAAAGATCATTAGTAAAAACTAAATGTTTTCACACAATTAATAAGGATTTCATTGTTAATTCTTGACATATCTCTTAAGGACATCAACCAGCAGCCAGAGGCTGGCATAGTTATCTAAACAGGATTTGCTAAGAAAATTTATTTTGATTCTTATAAACATAGATATTAATAGGTATTTGTACATCATTCACATGTGTCAAAGTTTATTTAGTTATACATTTAAATAAACTATGTAAATAGGTATGTATGTATGTATACACACACACACCCGTATATGTTTAAAGGAATATCATTTAATCTTTCTTTTGGGGATTTACATTACCAAATAGAGAGATTTTGTTGTTTATTTGTTGTTGGCCAAAGCAAATGAGATATTACATTAAGACCACAAGTAAATCTAAATATTTGTTAATACAAGTGTAGTGTTGTCGTTGTTTAATTCATGAAATTTACCATAATTAAACTATTTGTAAGTTGAGGTTTACCAATTGTTGTATGAGCAATATTAAAGATATTTTTAAGTATGCATTAGAGTAATGAAGAATGCCATTGCATTGTGAGATTATTAGTTCAGCTTTTAAATTCCTTTTGAAAGTAAATTCTTTGGGGGACTAAAATATTTAGCATACTATACACTATGGTAGTACTTTAATAAGATTAACCAAAGTTAACCTATACTCAACATATATCGGAAGTAACAACTAAAGGAGAACTTTTCCACATGTAATTCATTGTCAAACAAATGAGCCTAAAACGTAATAAACTCCTCTATGTGATACTTACTAACTTCAAATCGATATTAAATTATTATGGCATGTAACTAGATAAGACGAATGATGCAGAAATTCTTCTGTTTGGGGCTATTTTCACGTGCAGTTCTCATAATTGAGTCCCAATCATGCGTTGTACTATTTTATCTATCTTAAAGCAGTTTTAGTTCATTGACCTTTAGCAACTTTTTCCGTGGTCATTATTAATAATTTTCGAAATTTTCTTTTTTTCAACATTAATCACTTTCATTTGTTTTAAATGAAAGCAATGTGCAACTTATGTTTATTGTTTAAATATATGAATTCACATATCCGTTGCCGGTATTTGTCTATACAGGATATGATGCTATTTATATGTATAAGTATATGTGGGTGTGTACTCACATCCAGTATGAGTTATGTATGTATGTATGTATGCAGCATTCAGGATGTGTGAAAAACAATTAACAAACATGAAAATTTATGACAATAGACCATATGTGTGTTGTCATATAAATTAATTAAAAGCCAATTTTCAATTTATGTTTATTGATTTATTAGAGTAAATGTCGCACAAGAAGGTGCGGCAAATGAGGCGCAAACAAAAAAATTTCACTGGAGGGGTTAAAATACTAACTAAAGGATATTGACTGTATAAAAAGTAGTTTCTGAAGTTAAGAGAGAGAGAGAGAGAGAGCAACTTAACTGAAGATTGTTCGAACAGGTACCCTAACTGGTCAATTTATGTTGTATTATTGTATTACACAGTACAACATTGTTCAGCTCATTGATTTGGGACTCAATTCTGAGAACGTGAAAGTAGCCCCAAAAAGAAGAAGTTATGCATCATTCGTTTTGTCAAGTTACATGCCGTAGTAATTTAATGTCGATTTGAAGTTAGTAAGTATCGTATAAGGGAATTTGTCACGTTAGGCTCTTTTGTTTGACATAAAATTATAAAATAATAAAGAATTACAATTCCTTTAATGTGTTCATATCACGTTTCCCTACATAAGCAACAGTTTCACTTTTCCATTCATCTAATGATTTTGATCTGGGTTTATTTTATAGCAGTTACAATAAAACTGTTGTATGATTTACGTGCAATATTACTTATGATAATCATACGCCACCATATAACAATATAACAAAAGAGCCTAAAACGTGACAAGTTCCCCCATACGGTGCTTACTAACTTCAAATCGATATTAAATTATTATGGCATGTAACTTGACAAAACGAATGATGCAGAACTTCTTCTTTTTGGGGCTAGTTTAGCGTGCAGTTCTCAGAATTGAGTCCTAAGATCATGTGTTGTACTGTGTTATCTATATATATAAAAGGCTTGGGTGACTGACTGATCACTCCCCAGCCCAAACGGCTTAAGCTAGAACCGTGAAATTTAGAATGTAGGTTTCTTTGATGACGTAGGAATTTTTGGAAATTCTGACTGCAACTGGGTTAACTGGGGTGGCACCGCTCCATACAACTGGAATTTTAAAATGGCTGTATCTTTAAAACCATTATAGGTATGGAGTCGAGATTTGGTACGTATATCGGTCGCATAAGAAAAAATACTTTTTTTGTGAAAAGTGGGCGGTGCCACACCTCTTTTTAAAAAATAGTTATATTGGCCAAATAAGTGGACCGATTACAATTGAATTTTCTATGTGTGATACTGTTTATAAACTGTCTCAAATAGTGACTTTCGCATTCGTCGATAAACAAGTAGGTGCCGTTAGTTGTAAATCGAAAAATAGAAAGCGTGTAAATTCATAACAACGCGAGAAGTTATCCCATACCTCATTCATGGGGTGTAAAGGGAAATTAAGTTTTTAAGTAAGTAATACTGTCCATAGGGCCTCTATCATAGGTTACATGAAACATAATTAGACGAAGGGGCGTGGTACCGCCCACACAAATGGAAATTTCAATCGGTCATATCTCATGAGCCATTAGAGGTACGAAGATGAGATTTGCTACATGTTATACTGATATAAAGGCGATTACGTCTCGCTGGAAAATGGACGGCGCCACGCCCCTTTTGAAAAAAATCGTTATCTGGGCGAAAAAAATGGACCGATTGCCATGAAATTTTCACTGTGTAGTACTATCCGTAGGGCCTAGGGCCTCTATCAAATCAAAATTTTAATCGGTCATATTTCGCGAGCCATTAAAGGTATGAACATGAGATTTGCTACATATGTAAATGGTACATGGGGGATTACATCTCGCTGGGAAATGGTCAGTGCCACTCCCCTTTTGAAACAACTGTTACAACGGCCATATTAATAGCTAAGAACGGATTTTTGGAAACTCGTATTTTTATGGGTTAAAAATTACCAATAAGTAATAAAAGTTGTATCATCACCTAAACCAATCGGCTAATGTTATAATCGCGAAAATTGATATGGAAATGCTTACTGTCAAATTGGATTAAAGTATTTTTTTTAAATCCGATGTTTCTGGGTAAAAAAAAATTGAAAAAGGGATACAAAACTTACTATCGCCTAGATCAAACGGTTAATAATATAATCATGATAAGTTATATAGGCTTAATCCCTATGGAATTAGAACGAAGCAAGGAGGGTTTTTAGAAATTCTTACCTTTTAGGGGTAAAAAGAACTGAAAAGGGATAAAACTGGTAATAAACGGCAAAAGGTTTTAAAAATTAAAATTGTACAAATACCGAAAAAGGGATAAAACTGATAATATCACCCACATCAAATACCTAAAGGTAGAGTTAAGAAAATGTATATAGAATTGCACCCTATAAAATTAGAAAACTGTCAAATGGGGTTTTTCAAAATTCGAACACTTACGGAAACTGGTACCATCGCTCAGACCAAACGGCTAAAGCTATAATCGTATATGGGCATGCTTCCTATTTAGTTAGAGGGGCACCGGTCCATTTTAGTTGTGCGATACGAATATATCTTTTAAAATTCGTATTTTTAGGGATAAAAAGGGACTAAAGCTGTACAATCACTCAGACCAATGGGATAAAGCTACAGTCACATAAATTGGGTATTTGTTCGTCTTATTAAGCGTTGGCATTTTACCTGTATTGCTTAAAGTCATAAGAAGTTTCATTGTAAATACGGGTGAAGCAACGCGAGCCGGGGAAGCTTGTATAACATATAGGCGTCAGGAGTGTGATGCAAGGTAATGTTTCTGATCGGTTTAACTTGGCAAACACAGAGTGATCCTTGCCTATTACACTTCAAGTCCACTCATATAGCTCTGTATTCGTGGAACTACATTGGTCGGAGTACTTCCAAGTGGTGACGCCTAGCAACGTCAGAGCACGGCTAACTATGAGAGGCAAAATATAAAACCGGTGGACGGGACACGGGTGCTAGCGCATGAAGACGTGCAACATCTACTATAGTGGACATGCGGGCGAGGCCGAGTTTGGATGCGGATTTTTGGTTGGCAAGAGATCGCGACACCTAGTCTCAAGGTTCAAACCGGTGTGCGAACAAATTTAGAACCATTATTTGAGGATATTAGAATATTAGAACACTGTATAGACCAGGTGCCAAGTGAGAATCTTACAATCGATGAATTTCTGTTTTCTTACCGAATCTGTACAAAATTCGCCTAATGCATCCCATTAAGACCAGCAAAAATGGAATTAAACTATGTCAAAAACTCTTATCAACGTGGAGGACAAATTTATACTGGAAACCTTACGACGGGTTGTGAGACTAAACAAGGAGAAAGGGTGGTTAAGGATTTCGCCTGGACTATTTCGTTCTATTGGATACGGACAGAAAACCCCGCACTAATCCATGACGATGGTATTAATTGTCCACCTCCGATCCGGAGTGTGATACGTGTGGTAATATCACGCCTTAAAAATAACAAAGCAGCTGGAACCGATCATCTCCCGGCTGAATTGTTCAAGATACGTGGAGAGGAGCTGAATAGGAGCATGCATCAGCTCATGAAGAACATGTGGCTATAGGAGATCATGCTCGGGGATTGGAGTCTCAGTCTGTTATGTCGCATTCAAAAAAAAGGAGATCGTAGTCAGTGTAAGAACTCCGTGGAATTAGCCTTTTACTAATTGCTTACAAGGTCCTTTCAAGCATAATATGTGAACGTCTATAGCTAACTGTAGAAAAAATAATTGGACCTTACCAGTGCTTCTGGTTAATCTACGATGGACCAAATATTCACTTTGCGACAAATCCTGAAAAAAACTCATGCAAAACAGATCGACACCTACCTCCTCTGTGTTCCTGCAAAACTAATTCGACTTTGCAGATGTACCTTGGGAACACCAACACCAAATCCTCGCTAAAGATTGGTAAGGAATAATCTGAAACATTCAATACGGAAAGGGATCTCAGATAGGGTGATAGCTTGCCATATACACTTTTTAATATAGTGATGGAGAAGTTGATGAAAAAGGCTGGTATCAACATATCTGGAACCATATTCCACAAGAGGCACATGCCACTAGCCTATGCCGATGATATAGGCATCATTGGCTAAAAACTGCGGAATGTTACTGCAGTTTTCTCATTACTAGAAAATGAGTTAGCAAAAATGGGTTAAACAGTCAACGAGGACAAAACAAAAATAATGATTTCTACGAGAAAGATTCCTCTCGATAAGGACTCACCGTGAATGTTGAAAATGTTTCTTTTGAGGTAGAAGATGAATTTAACTACCTCGGTTCTTCTGTCAAAAAGAAAAATATTGTCCGCCAAGAAATCTAGCGGAGAAAAGAAATCGTTGGAACCCCTTAATTAATTTAACCTGGAAATAAGCAAACCGTTGTATTGCTACTATGTATTCAAATGATACTCACGGATTTGCCGTTTGATTTAAATGATTACACTAGTTTACCGCCATTTTGCAGCAGAGTTGTTAATAATTTGTTTCCATAGATTTCGGCCTGCTAAACACGAATATGAGATTTAAAAATTTTCCTCTGATTAGTTTTCAAGATATGAATTTTTGAATTATTTTATTTGTTATGAAATGCATGAGATTTTTGGAGAACAACGATTTCAACAAGAGTGGTCTCCAATTAAAGGTAATGTGCTCCCCTAAAACCGTTATATACAAGCATTTAATATCGGTGGGGTAGTTTTGATGGCAGGAGCATTTAAAGTTTAAAAAACTAATTTTTTTGTGCAAAAATTACGGTTTTAAATTGATAAAATTACGAATTATTCTCCAATAAGCTGATGCATCTCATAAAAAATTTGCACAATAATTCAAAAATGTCTATCTTGAATTTTCTCATATTCGTGTTTAGGAAGCCGAAATCTATAGAAAAAAAAATATTTAAAACTCTGAAGCTGACAAAAATAAAGATTTGTATACTGGTGTTATTGTTCAAGTTTTCAATTTACACGCTTTCTATTCTTAGATTCACAGCTAACGGCACCAACTTTGTTTATCGACGAATGCGAGCGTCACTGTTTGAGAAGCTCTTACTAGACATGCCGATTGACTCGACACTAATACTGCGAAGGAGTTGAACCTGTGATCTCCCGCATGGTAGTCGCGTGTTCTAACCACTATGCCTCGGCCGGTCCCACATGTGGATAGTTGTCTATAAACTACTATAAAATCATTATCATAGTATAACTTTTTATTTTTGGCACGCTATACCAGTAAAAAGTCAGTCGGTTTCCGTTTCCCATATTCTTCAGAAGAGAGGTTGTAATATGGCTGCAGTCGTTTTTGAACAGTTCGGCTGGAAGATTATCAAATTCCTGGAACTTTCTTATTTTAAAATTTTTTAAAAGCATTAACAATTTCTTCGCATTCTGGCGATTCATCATGTATTTGATCTGCTGGGTGAAGTGAAGAGTGTTTTGACGGCTGACTTGTTTTGGTATAATGCATTCAGTGTTCTCTCCATCAGTGGAGTTGTTCTTCAAAGGTGGCCAGGAACCTACCCATTTTGAGTTTGATTTGAGTGTTGTGTATTGATTTTTTTCCGGAAAGTTGTCGATTATGTCGTGGACTGTTATCAGGATTCCCATGTTGGCTGCACTTTTAGCTTCTGATGCAAGTTATAACCATTATTTTTCCTCCTTTTTTGTGAGTCCAACAACCTCCGTTGCAGTGTCACTGAAAATATCCTTTATTTTGCTCCATTCATCGTCTATATTTACATGTGTTAGTGACGAATACTTATAGTTGTATCTTACTTGTTGTAATACTTGTAGTTGTCAAGTGTCGTTGGGTTTGAGTTTTGATATGTTGTATTTTTGCTGGAGGCGTTAATCATTACCATCACCATTTATCCTTTTCAATCTGAGTTACAATTCAGATAGAAATATAAAGTGGCCAGTGGTTTTTTCTGCGCTACAAAATACTCTAACGTCTTGTAAAGATTTGATCCATTTCCTAGAAATACATGAATCTCTGGATTTCCCTGTGAAAGTATGGTGGGGTTTATGGGGATAAAAAGAGCCTCCTATTGCCAAGTCGAATTTGGCGCAGATGTCAAAAGCAACTCCCCATCTCATTCCTTGACCCAGAGCTGTGCTTTCCCATAACGCATTCAAAGCCACTGTTATCGCTTTCAATTCGATCGTTAATATCTCCTATTAGAAACATAATGTCGTTTCTGTCAATAAACGTTAGGATCCGTTGCACCTCATTGTTAAAGCGTATCTTTTAATGTGATGTTGCTTACTTCTGTAGGAGTATTAGATTATGGAAATTTTGACAATGTTGCTGTTTAAGCGGGCGGAGATAATACGTTCGGAGACAGCGATCCAGCTTATCAGAGCATTGCGAACTTTTCTGTTCAGGAGTACTCCTACACCATGTGTATGGGGATCGTCAAAATTTTACTGGCCACCTCATTTCGCTGATGCCAATCACTGATATATTGAATCGGTCCCATTCTGCTGTGATTTGTGGTAGTTTTCCGGTTTGGTATAGGTATATAGGAGTTGTTGCAAGCAGGCCTCCAAAATTACCTCTTGCTCTCATTGACTCTGATCATTTAATTCAGAGACAGGTACTGTGTGAAAGGTTATTAGCAGGGCAACCAGAAATGTGCCCTAAAAATCGTGTTTTATGCGCTTAAAATATGAAGAATATGATCTAAAAATGGAAAAAATGTGCCTTAAAAATCGTGTTTTATGCGCTTAAATTTTGGCCAATGTGACCTAAAAATGGCAAAATATGCCCTTACAATCATAAAATATGACCTTAAAAACCAACAAAAACAAAAACACAAAAGTTCGGCACAGTTTTTCCTGAAATCATGTTCTTTTCAGAGTCTAGCAGAACATTCTAGCAAAAACAATTGTACTGTCTAATTATTTTCACTTCTATGACTTGTGAAATCTGCGATCTGCTGTAACATTTTTTGCAGATTTTACAATAACGGAATCCTCCATCAGCTCCAAAGTCAAGAAACTCTTCTGCAAGCGCCATTAGTTTTGCTGCTTTGCCGTTCTAGCTTTAGGCATTATGTCCAAAAAATATAGTAGTATTAGTAGTAGGCAAACATGTAGCAATTGCCAATTTGGCTGTTACATTTGAAAAAAGTTGCGGTCTTCCTTGTTTTTACGAATTAATATTAAAACATAAAATATGCTTAAAAAGGAATATTTTTTAATAAATATGACCTAAAAAATGTGAAATAAGCTTAAAAAAATAATGTTTTTTTTTTTTTAAATATGATCTTAAGACCAAAATATGCCGAAATATGACTTTATGGGTACAATATACCAAAATATGCTCTAACAAAAAGGTCTCAAAACACTTGTAGGACCATGAAACATGTAAATACCTTTCTCATTTGTTAATATCTCGTTCTAAAAAAAAACATGCTTTGGCATATTTCCGGTTGCCCTGGTTATTAGATTCGGACATGGTTTCATTATCCGTGGAAGCAGGGTCTAGCGCGTGAAGCATGAGGTTGACATTTGTTACGACAGGCTGTATCTGACGCTTCGCTAAGCCTTAGACCCTGAACTGAATAATTTGGAGACCTTGTAGAGGTCCTATTCATTTTATAAAAAAAATTGCCCAACAATGCTAAATAAAAATTATATAACTAACTAAAAATAATTTTTGGTCCTGCTCAAAATATCCTAAAAATGTATGTGTGGGAAAAACAAAATTGATGTGGGCACCCCTTCTGGGCTAATTTCTATGTTTCTTATTTGCTGTCCTAACTAAATTGAAGGCAGGAATCAGGAAGGAATTAGACGACACTATGAGGCTACTTTGCACACAGCTGGCAGAATAAACTGCTTTTTAAGAACAGGCCAGTCCTCATGTTGGTATTGGCACATTTAGGTGACATTTATGATAGTCAACATTATCGGAATTTCCTTCTTAATGAGACGATTATCAAAAGGATTAGCGGAATTCTATGACACTATGCGACTACTTGGCTACCTGAACTAAGCGCAGCGGCGCACACGCACACACCTGGCAGTAGAAACTAATATTTAAGCAACGGCCAGTCCACATGTTGGAATTAACACATTGAGGTGACATTTATGATAGTCAACATTATGGGAATTTCCTTCTAAATGAGACAATTACCAAAAGGATTCGCGGAATTCGATGACACTATGCGGCTACTTGGCTACCTGTACTAAGCGCAGCGGCGCACACGCACACACCTGGCAGAAGAAACTAATATTTAAGCAACGGCCAGTCCACATGTTGGAATTAACATTTATGATAGTCAACATTATGGGAATTTCCTTCTAAATGAGACAATTAACAAAAGGATTCGCGGTATTCGATGACACTACGCGGCTACTTGGCTACCTGTTCTTAGCACAACGGCGCACACCCACAAGCCTGGCAGCAAAAATTACTATATAAGCACAGGAGAGAGCTCATGTTGCTATCAGTTACTGATTAAACATCACCAAGTTAAAATATCCTTAAATTTAAATTTTAAAAATGAGTAACAGCATAACAGCCTGGAGTCCTCGTTGCTTCGAATGCGGCCATGTCAATTGTTCCTACAAGCGTTTCGGTTTGAATGGGTGCATTAAGCAAATATGTTCATTAAAAGACATTGTCTTGCCTTTTCGAGATGTTTACTATTATCATCTCTACCAACGGGTGGCTTTGGACATTCTGATGAGACCGCCGAAACTTACACCATTCGAAGCTGCGGTGGTTCGTGTGAAGCGGCAACTCTTCCGCGAGCCAAAACAAAAACCGCGCAAGCAAGCAAGGCAACAAATATGTTGGAAGCTCAATAGCAAAACGGAATGTTTCTATTATAAATTTCAACGTCGTGAAATTGGCAGAAAGAAGATCGGCCGCAAGTATTTGGACGAAGCCACGCTGCAACTGGGCCAAGCAGTGTTAAAATCAAAGAACTATACAACTTCCTTAAAAACAATAAAGCAGTGCTACACTTGGAGCGGAAGAGGTCGGAACTGGTAAAGTTACTCAACAGCATAGCACCCACAAGGACATGTATATGGGAGTATTATCACCTAATATAACATAAATATATAATAAAACATAGATAAACTTAAGACTATTTTATAGAAAAAAAAAACATTAAATACAATTGTATGTGTACTTTTAGCTGTTAGGTTAGATTTAAAATCATTAATTGTACATAATTGTATTAATAAGTAAAGGTATTGTAAAAAATAATTCTATAAATCTGTAAAGTGACCAGAATTTATAAATTATTACAAATTTATATAAAAAACCAATGACTTTTAAAATATTAAAATAAAACAAAATAACACTGTTATAGTTGTCTTTATTTAATTTCAACGGTAATGAGGTTCTGGCGGATTAGTTCTCAATTAGCAATCGTCGATATTCTATAATTACTTTACTTGCATAAGTGGCCTATTACAACTTACGAACGTGGTTCATAAATTTGAGGCCTGAACAACATTTCTAAGGTCATCGTCTGGTGCCACCTTGGTACCCAGCTATTTTTGAAGTATATATCAAAACTAAAAAAATTCCCAATGGGCTTGGCCCCATTACATCGGAACCATTTTTTTATGGATACTCCAATATTTTCACCCCAACACTATTTTTTGAAAAAAGGGCCACTTTTAAGGAGTCCATATATTAAAAACCGTTCGGAATTTTTTCTCTTTGTATTCGGCAAAGTTGTAGATCTAAACCAGAGCAAAAAAAGCCTCAAACGGACCGACCTAAAAAAATTGCATCCATTGCATGAAAATTGCAAAAATATGGGAAAAAAGATATTCTTTCATGATGTTTTCACCATAAAATTCCACAGAACAACAATTTTTTGTAAACAAGATTTCAAAACACTTTTTCCGTAGATTTTGACCTCGTTAACACGAAAATGATTTTTAAAAATTTATAAAGTTGCCATTTTTTTATAAAAATTTTTGAATTTTTTTTTTAAATATTTGGAGGTGCGCTTCATATTTTGGTAATATTTTGGGTATCTCTTAACCGATCTTCATATATAATCTCTTAAGTTAAAAACAACAAAATTCTAAACAAGTTCTTCCTTGAAAAATTTTAAATAAGTTATGTCGTGTCGATGCTAGCGAATTAAATAACTTGAAAATCTGTAATTTTTCTATAAAATTTGGGGTGAAAAATTTTTTATTGACGTACGATAAATAATTTTGCATTTTTTACATATAGTTGACCCTTTTTCTAAGAAAACAACACTACAACCATAAAAATCCATAATCAATTTTAAGAGTTCTAAATTTTTTGGCGAAAGACCAAAAATTCGGGTTTTTAACGATTTTAGTATTTTTTTTAGATTTAACCCCTTACCACTGGATAGTTGTGCTTTTTTCAGTTACAAATCACTGTCTCTCGATATATATTTACATATATTGGCGTATTTACATATATTGATCGCAAAACAAAAATTAAAAATAAAAAAATTGTATGGGAACCACCTTAAGGGTTAAAGATAAGGAGTAGATATGTTCTGAAAAACTGTTCGTCTTGCAAAATATTGGAGGTCGGTCATACATTTGACTCCTCTAGGGGCACCTTTGGGTAAACTGCTGCAAAAAAATAGTGGTGTCTGCCATACATTGTATCCCTCTAGGGGCTACTTTGGGGCAGTTGCGGGGCTTGTTTTTTTTCACAACAATTTTTTTTTTTTGGGTCAGTCTATTTGATGCTTTTTGCTCTGGTTTAGATCTACAACTTTGCGAAGACAAAAAAAAAATTCCTAACGGTTTATGAAATATGGACTCCGTAAAAATGGTCCTTTTTTTAAAAAAATCGTATTGGATTAAAAATATTGGAGTATCCATAAAAAAATATTTCGATGTAATGGGGCCAAGTCCTTTGGGGATTTTTTTAGTTACGGTATATACTTCAAAAAAAACCTGGGTACGAAGGTGCCACCAATTTATGTGTTGCACTGTGGTAGTAAATAATTCCATACGCTTCGGTCTTCTGCGTACGTTCTCCTGTTTGTTGTACCAGATGGTGGCACGTCGTCAACCACGTGGTCCTTGGATCCAACGAAGTTTAGGTCTCCCTGCTCTGCATCATCGTACTTCAGGTTCTTCTCAAACACCTTTCGCGCTGGAGCTTTTACATTCATCCTGGCAACATGTACCAGCCATCGTAGTCGTTTGATTCTGACTCTGTTAGCTACGTCGATGTCGTGGTAAAACTCATGGTTCATTCGAAGGCAAAACTCGCTGTTGACACAGGTAGGTCCATATGTTTTTCGGAGTACTTCTCTCTCGAATAGTCCCAGTTTTTGTATGTCCGTTGTCGTAAGCACCCACGATTCGGCAGCATGCAACAGAACGGGCAAAATTAGCACCTGGTATAGCTGTTTCTGTTCAAGTTCGTAAAACATCTATTGGCAAGTACTATTCTCCGCTTGATTTCTTGGCTGATAATATTTTTCTTATTGACGGGAGATCCGAGGTAGGTAGATTCATTTACTACCTCAAAAAAATAATTGTCAACGTTGAAGGCATTATTTTAGTTTTGTCCTCCTTGGTCGCTAAAGCCATTTTTGCTGACTCCTCTGCTAGTGATGAGAAAACTGCAGTAACATCACGCAGATTTCGGCCAATGATGTCTATATCTTCGGCGTAGTACAGTGGCATGTGACTTGTGTGAAATATGGTGCCAGGCAAGTTGGCACCAGCCTTTCTCATCACCTTCTCCTTAACTATGTTAAACAGTGTACAGGACAAGGTATCGCCCTACCATAGACCCCTTTCTGTGTTGAAAGGTTCAGAGTGATCCTTACCAATCTTAACCGAGGATTTTGTGTTTTCCAGGATACATCTGCAAAGTCGAATTAGCTTTGCAGGAATACCAAAGTCAGAAGTGCGTTCATATAACTTACTCTTTATCGGAGAGTCGAAGGCGGCTTTGTAGTCGACAAAGAGGTGGTAAGTGTCGATCTGCTTTTCATGAGTTTTTTCCAGGATTTGTCTTAAGTGAATATCTGATACGTCGTAGATTTACCAAGTCTAAACCGCACTGATAAGGTCCCATTAGTTTTCTTACAATGGGCTTTAGACGTTCACACAATATGTTCGAAAGGACCTTTTACGCAATTGGTAATAGGCTTATACCACGGTAGTTCTTTCACTACGATCTCCTTACTTGTTATGCGACATAACAGACTGAGACTCCAATACCCTGGCAAACTCTCCTCTTGCCAGATGTTCTCAATTAGCTGATGCATGCTTCTAATCAGCTCCTCTCCACCTGTCTTTAACAATTCAGCCGGGAGACCATCGGCTGTAGCTGCTTTGTTATTGTTGAGGGGGTGCGCCGCTCTAGCAAAGACTAACACAAGAATTATAAGAGGGGGGAAAATAACGTGCAATTGAATTTAAAGGCCGTTTAAATTACAGATTTAGTGGTGTATGTGTGTTACTTTGTTTATACGGGAGAACCATTGTTTGCCATTGGTTACAATGGTGGGCCAGTAAGCAACTAACCACAAGATCCCTAAGGATCGATCTCGATACCTTTTAGTACTTATAAATATACATATGCAATTTAAAGGAAGAGAGAGAGTTTTTGTGGATATATGAAAATACGTTAGGAAGGGAGGAAATTAAGCATAGGTTACTTCATGGGCGCATAAACATTTATTTTTACGACGGAATATTGCCACACGTATCTCACTCTGGCTCGGAGGTGGACCGTTAATACCATCGTCATGGACTGGAGCGGGGTCTTCTGGAGTGGTGTCCGTATCCAATAGATTGCTCAAATGTTCTTTCCATATCTTTATAAAACTTGTTCGGGTCCGTCACTAGCTGACCATCGCTGTCCTTGCAGGAGGGCAACCCTGTTTCATGCATTCTCGCCTTAACTCACTTGTAGAATTTTCGGGCCTTCCCTCGAGTTCGGAGTCTCTTGCCTGTTCGCCCTGTGCCGTTCAGCTGGTGTTGCTACTGACTACAGTTTCGCCCTGTATGCAGCATCTGTCTCCCTCTCGTGGCATTGCCACATTCATCATCGTACCAAGCATCTTCTTGAGACGGCTTTGAGTACCCAAGTACGCTTCTCGCAGTCCGTTCTATGGAGTCGGCTATATATTGTCACTGCGAGGTAATATTATTAGGGGTTGGAGCGTTCCGTAGCAGTTGAGTTAGGTGGTTGAAGTAGGCGTCCGCTACCTCCGATGGTCCGATGTCTAGCTTTTTTTGTGCCTGGTTACGTAAATTTTTCGCCATGCTCAGCCTTGTACGAACCTATACTGCGGTATGGTAGTGATCGAACCAATATTCGCACCCCAGATCACTCGTACGTCCTTGATGAGTGCCTTCCATCAACTACAACGTTATCTATTCCTCGTCAATTAATCTGAAGATAATAATGCTGCCTTACGAATATGGTTGAAATTTGGAATGCAAGCTTCTATCCTCAAAGCTGAGATAAAGTTCTAAGATGAGCCCGATTGGTCAAAAAGTACTCCCACATCCCATACAAACTTGCCCTTTTTTGGGTCTGTCCCTGAGCTCACAGCCGTAGTTTAAGGGCAATCAAGCTGAAATTTTGTTTGCAAGCTTCTCTGTACTAAGCGGAGGTTAAGTTCTTAGATAAGCCTGATCGATCAAAAACTACTCCCACCTCCGATACAAAATCTCTCTTATTAAGGGTGTCCGTATGTCAGTCCCCGTGATTACAGCAGTAATTTAAGAGCAATCAAGCTGTCATTTGTATGCAAGCTTTGCTGCCCTAAATGGAGGTTGTGTTCTAAGATGAGACCGATCGGTCAAAAACTATTCTCACCTCCCATACAAAGTCTTCCTTTTTGGGGATTGCAGCCGTATTTTAACTCTCCCATTTTTGGGGTGTCCGCCTAACTGCCCCCGCGATTGCAGCCGTAGGTTAGGAAATATTGAGCTGAAATTTGATATGCAAGCTTTTATCGTTTAATAGGAGCTTACATTGCTAGATAAGCTAGATCGGACGAATACTTCTCCCACCTTCCATATAAACTTCTCCTTTTTTGGGGTATGCGTCTGTAGGTCCCTGTAGTGTTTGAGCTGTCGATTTGAAATTTGGTATGAAATATGCATAGTGAAACATTTCTGAAAAAAAAACATTTCTGAAAAAAAAACAATTATTAATAAAAATGGATGTGTGAAGCTTTAAATAACGTCCATCTCTCACCAACTCCCCTGTTTCGAGGTACAAAGTTTAATCACAATTTTTACAAACAGTGAAGGGTTTTTGAGCTTCGGCATAGCCGAAGATAATCACTTTACTAGTTTTTATATAGAATAACTTAGTTTTTACTATAATGACCGTAGCCGTAAGGTCATATACATTTTCTAGGCTTTCGTCGAACTCGTCTTTGTCGTCATCTCTTTTCTCATCTGTGGGAGCATGGGCACATATAAGTGTTATGTAGAAAAATTTGTCATGACTCTTATGGTGGCTTTTTGTTCACACACCGGGTTTAACCTTAAGATTAGGTGTCGCAAACTTTTGCCAACCACAAATACACATTCAAACTCGTGCTTATCCGCATGGCCACTATAATAGATGTCACACGTCTTCATGTGCGAGCACCCGTGTCCCGTCCACCGGATTTCTTGTAAAGCGGTTATGTCGGTCTCGTATTATTCGAGGACTTCCACGAATACGGAGCTCTGCGAGTAGACTGGAAGTGTAATTTACAAGGATCACCCTGGGTTTACCAAGTTAAATCGATTAGAAGCCTTACCTTGCATCGCACTCCCGACGCCTATAATCAACTTATCAGCAAAATATTAAGTACTATCTAAGTGTTCCCAAAAATTTCACTTTTCATACATTAACTAGACAAACGAAAAATTCCAAAAATCTGTTCGATTATATATATCACTTTATGATGGCATATTTCCCTTATCAAATATTAATTTAAATTGTTTTTCTATAGTTCATCAATGTTTATAAATACTTTATATCAAAAAAAAACTACAGTTTTATCTCATACATCAATATGTAAAATATCTATATCTAAACACACACACACACACAGACAAGTGCTGTTGTTATGTTTCCATTTATGTATATATATAAAATTCAATTATTATTGTGTCGACATGCATACGTTACTTCTACATAAATAGTACAACACTTGCATGTAAAATATAATTTATTACATTTTAAATACAATACTTTTGTTTTCAATACAAACCGATCCCAACAGCTATCCTTGGATACATACCTCCCCCCCCCACCCCCTTTTAAATCTATTGACTGTCGAAAATTGTGTTGAATTTTCTATGAAAAACAATACATCGTTCCTTTTATATACCACAAAATTATAGAAATTGGTATAAGACAAAAGAATGAATAATTTGCTGGGGGGAAATTTCTATTGATTATTAAACAAAAGAGAAATTAATTAAACCACTTTGTTTATGTAAAAAATAATCAATTGCTTGCATGCAATTACTAAAACGTATGAGTAATATATAATAAAAATCGTTTAAGTATATATTAAGTGTTTGGAAAAATTAATAATACTCATACGTAGAAATTTGTAATTGGCATTTCTAGGTAACGATATCCGAGTGGGGAATAGTGTGTGACAAAAATGTTTTAATTTACTGCTGGGCCAATGCTTCGCTATTGCATATTAACTTATAATATATTTTACAGAATTTTCTTACTATCCTAAGTGCTATATAAGTGATATTTTAACACTTATTTGTAGGTCTACAAAGCTTGTGATCGGTTTAACTTGGTAAGCCCAGGGTGATCCTTGTCAATTACACTTCAAGTCTACGCACAGAGCTCCGCATTCGTGGTACTACTCCGCACGGAGTACCTCCACGTGTTGACGCCTGGAAACGTGCCGTTGACTTCCGTCAGAGCACGGCTAACTGTGTGAGGCGAAACCTAAAATATGTCATATGTCCCATGCGCCGACAGAAGAGAAAAGCGGTGACGACTACGGCGATTTCTACGAGAGCCTAGAAAATGTATATGACCGTAGCCTAAGCCATGACATCAAAATTTGATTTCGATTTTGATGGTAAAATAAGCAGGGAGGCCGCATTTGTGCCTACCATTGAAAAATTTAGTCTGCACACCGAAACGTCGATTGTTTTGGCCATATGAGTTATCAGGGGTGCGAACATTGACTCCGATCACTACCTTACCGCAGTTAAGGTACGCATAAGGCTATGCATGGCGGAAAACGCACTTTACCGGGCACAACGAAAGCTGGACATCGGTAAACTGCAGATCTCAGAGGTAGCTGTCGCCTACTCCAACCACCTAACGCAACTGCTTCGGAATGCTCCACTCCTGATAATATTACCTCGCAGTGACACTATATAGCCACATCCACACAACTGACTGCGGGAAGCATACTGGGGTACTCAAAGCCGTCTCAAGAATATGCTTGGTATGATGATGAATATCGCAATGCCATGAAAGAGACCGATGTTGCATACAAGGCGAAACTGCAGCCAGTGGCAACGCGAGCTGTTCGTGAACGGTACATCGGAAAGAGACGAGAGGCAACTCGTCTTATTAGACGGAAAAAGATGGAGCTGAAGAAGAGACAGGATGAGTGCACAGAGTTGCTCCGAAGGAGAGGGGAAGCCCGAAAATTCTGGCAGAGAGTTAAGGCGAGAATGCGTGGAACAGGGTTATCCTTCTGCAAGGACTGCGATGGTCCGCTAGTGACGGACCCGGATAACATTCTGAAGATATGAAGAGAACATTTCAGAAATCTCCTGTATACGGACACCACTCCAGAAGGCCCCGCTCCAATCCATGACGATGGTACTAACTAAAAGTTTCCAAAGAACCATCCAACCACACTTGTTGTGTTTAGTTTAATTTTCTTACACCTGCTTGTATCTGTTTTGCTCTCTTTGGATTGAGTGTGTATGGAATATTTCTCTTTTAAATAACGATGGAATAGGTATGAGAGAGTGAAAGTACATGTTTTGTTCTACTCTTTGTTGTATTTGTAGCGATAATATTAGGTTCTTACTTGTTTTATCTATTTGTACACATAGAATGAATGGAACGCTGCAGGCCTTTAGTACTAACTGTCCACCTCAGAGCCAGAGGGAGTTACGTGTGGCAATATCCCGGCTTAAAAACAACATATCAGCTCGAGTCGATGGTCTTTCGGCAGAATTGTTTAAGGCAGGTGGAGATCGAGCTGAAGTCTTAAATCAATTATAGAAAAACTAATTGAACCTCATCAGTGTGACTTTAGACCTGGTAAATCTACGACGGATCAAATATTCACTTTACGACAATATCTGGAAAAAAGAGCTTATGAAAATCATGTCGACACCTACCACTTCTTCGTCGACTACAAAGCTGCCTTGGAATGTCCGATAAGGAATAGGCCATATTAGGCCATGTCTGAGTTTGGTATTCCTGCAAAGATTACTCGACTTAGCAGATGTATCTTTGGAAAACCAAATCCTCGGTTAAGATTGGTAAGGATCACTCCGAACCATTCTGGTAGGGCGATAGCTTGTCCTGTACACTATTTAATATAGTTGTGACTGGCACCGTATTCCACATGCCACTAGCTATGATATTGACATCATTGGCCGAAATCTGAGGGGTGTTACTGCAGTTTTATCATTACTGGGAAAGGAGACAGCAAAAATGGGTTTAGCGGTCAACGAGGACAAATCTAAAATAATGATTTCGACGAACAAAGAGTCCTCTCGATGGGGGCGCCGTGAACGTTGACAATTATTATTTTGAGGAATTGTATAGATGATTTTACCTACCTTGGATCTTCCGTCAATAAGACGGAATAGATGATTTTACGGACTTCGGCAGCACTTTAGTAACACCACCTTATCTCGAGATACTAAGAAACAGCTGTACCAGGTGTTAATTTTACCCGTTCTATTGTATGCCACCGAATCGTAGGTGCTTAAGAAAACGGCGATACAAAACCTGGGAGTATTTGAGAGAAAAGTACTGCGAAAAATATATGGACCTATCTGAGTTGACGGCGAGTTTCGCCATCGGAGGACTGATTCGTATCAATCAGTCTATTAAAAAAACCGTCAGAATGATTTTTTAAAAGGTGCGGGGCACCGCCCACTTCTTTCCAGGCTGTTATTCTAACTATACGGACAACATATATACCAAATCAAATCTTCATACCTTTGATAGTTTATGAGAGAGAGCCTTTAGAATGTTCTAATTGTATGGGCGGTGTCACGCTCCTTTATTCATTCACAACCACGTATAGCTAAGGACTATCAACAGGTCATCAGTACCACATACTAATCGATTTTTGATAAAGGGCGTGGCACAGCCCACTTCCTCCCTGGCTGTTATTCATACTGCACCAAAAACATATATACCAAATGTCATCCTCATACCTTTTATAGTTCCTGAGATAGAGAACTTTTAACTTTCAAGTTTAATGGGCGATACCATGCCCCTGTTTTCAATCACAACCGAGTACAGCCAGGGACTACCTACAGGTCAACAGTACCACTTTGTAAAATGTTTGTATCAATCAGTCTATAGAAAAGCCGGCACAGCGATTTTTTCAAAGGGGGCGTGGCACCGCCATGAGATATAATCACAACCAAGTATAGCCAGGGACTATATACATGTCAACAGTACCACTTTGTAAAATTTTCGTAGCGATTTTTTACAAGAGGACGTGGCACCGCCCAATTCCGCCCTGGCTGTAATTCTAGCTGTACGAATAACATATATGTCAAATATCATCTTCATACCACTGATAGTTCATGAGATATAGCCACGCCCACTGATCAGATCCCGCCCATTTTTTGTTGGATTACAAGTTTTGGTGCCAAATGCATCCACACAAATGAAAGAACAATGTACAATCGAACCATGTATCTCGCGGTCATGCACTTTGTGGTGCAAAATTAAACCGGCACGATGGCGCTCATAAGCTTTGTTACCTATTTAGATCTGTATATAAATTTGCACACTAACTTAAATTTTTGATGTTTTAAATTGTAATGCCACCAAATATTTATCTAACAAATTTCTTGAATTAAACAGAAAAATTGTGAAATATTTAAAATTTCCTTAAGCATTGTCGCAGTTCCTGAAGACGCACACAAACACACACTATTTCGAGCATACCATTTAACTTGTTCACATTCTCCCCTACCGCTACATATCACATATCTACTTCTATTTCCTTTAAGCCTCCACCACTACCAGCAGCAGCACCTTTTTCAGTTAGCATATCTTTCATGCTGACATCACTTTGGTGTTCTTGCATCTTTATCATGTGTTTACCTGTGAGAAACATGAACGCACAGAAAAAAACAGCAACAACAACAAGAATGCAAAGCAGATAAAGAAATCCTTTAGCCTTTAGGCAATTTTCACTAAAGAGTTTACAATATAAGACCATTTTTTTGTGAGATGCTTGCCTGTTTTTCTACTTTCGTAGAAAAATATGTTTAAATACATTTAAGCACCCTCCTACTTTTACGTACACACTCATAGTCACATAGCCCTCCCCCCTCAGGGCAGATATCGTTGTGCATCTGGAGCATATAAAGAAGGGGTTTATTTGTTGACAATACGTGTAATCATATTTTGCTTTCCTTAAGTGCCAGATAACATGAGTTTAAGCAACGTCGTCGTCTCTTGCTTCCGGAATCTGCTGCTTATGCTGCTACTTCGGTTGTAAGAAGGAAATTTTATTAAATCATAATCATATTAAGGTATGACAGCACGCTTACACACGCACACAAACGAAGGAGTGAGAGAGAGAGTGAGAGAGGGAGGGGAGGGGAACACAGCAGTAGGTGAAGGGTGCTAAGTTAATTTGCTAACGTAGGGATTATCAATTCAAATCAGTTGTTGGAAATTGAATAATGGATTACGATTTTAAAAATTAGGTGAGCACAACATGATAAAGGCATAAGAAGGAATGCTGCCATAGAAGTCAGAAGAAAAAAACGCTTTGAAATAAACTGGCAGGTAAGGTCATACTGTTCGTGAACGGCACAGGGAGAAGAGACGACAGGCAACTCGTCTTTTTAGAAGTAAAAAGAAGGAGCTGAAGAAGAGGCCGGATGAGTGCACTGAGTTGCTCCGAAGTAGAGGGGAAGCCCGAAAATTCTACAAGAGAGTTAAAGCGAGAATGCGTGGAACAGGGTTGCCCTCCTGCAAGGACAGCGATGGTCAGCTAGTGACGGACCCGGATAGCGTTCTGAAGATATGGAGAGACCACTTTAGAAATTTTCTGGATACTGACACCACTCCAGAAGACGCAGCTCCAATCCATGACGATGGTATTAACTGTCCACCTCCGAGCCAGAGCGAGATACGTATGGCCATCTCCCGCCTTAAAAACAACAAAGCTGCTGGAGCCGATGGTCTCCCTGCTGAATTGTTTAAGGCCGGCGGGGAGGAGCTGATTAGGAGCATGCATCAGCTCATGAAGAACATCTGGCAAGAGGAGAGCATGCACGGGGATAGGAGTCTCAGTCTGTTATGTCCCATATACAAGAAAGGAGATCGTAGGGAATGTAAGAACTACCGTGGAATAAGCCTATTACCAATTGCGTACAAGGTCCTTTCAAGCATATTGTGTGAACGTCTAAAGCCAATTGTAGAAAAACTTATTGGACCATATCAGTGCGGCTTTAGACCTGGCAAATCTACGACGGATCAGATATTCACCTTACGACAAATCCTGGAAAAAACCCATGAAAAGCAGATCGACACCTACCACCTCTTTGTCGACTACAAAGCTGCCTTCGACTCTCCGATAAGGAATAGGCTTTATGAGGCCATGTCTGAGTTTGGTATTCCTGCAAAGCTGATTCGACTTTGCAAATGTACCTTAGACAACACCAAATCCTCGGTTAAGATTGGTAAAGATCAGTCTAAACCATTCAACACGGAAAGAGGTCTCAGGCAGGGCGATAGCCTGTCCTGTACACTATTTAATATAGTTATGGAGAAGGTGATGAGAAAGGCTGGTGTCAACATGTCTGGCACCATATTCCACAAGAGCCACATGCCACTAGCCTATTCCGATGATATAGACATCATTGGCCGAAATCTGCGGGATGTTACTGCAGTTTTCTCATCACTAGAAAAGGAGTCAGCAAAAATGGGTTTAGCGGTCAACGAGGACAAAACAAAAATAATGATTTCGACAAACAAAGAGTCCTCTCGATGGGGACGCACCGTGAACGTTGACAATTATTGTTTTGAGGTAGTCGACGAATTTATCTACCTCGGATCTTCCGTCAACAAGAAAAATAATGTCAGCCAAGAAATTAAACGGAGAATAGTGCTAGCCAATAGATGTTGCAACGGACTTCGGCAGCACTTTAGTAACACCACCTTCTCTTGGAATACTAAGAAACAGCTAAACCAAGTGCTTATCTTACCTGTTCTGTTGTATGCTGCCGAATCATGGGTGCTTACTACAACGGACATACAAAACCTGGGAGTATTCGAGAGAAAAGTACTCCGAAAAATATATGGACCAATCTGTGTCGAAGGCGAGTTTCGCCATCGGATGAACCATGAGCTGTATGAGCTTTACCACGAAATCGACGTAGCTAAAAGAGTCAGAATCCAACGACTTCGATGGCTGGGACATGTTGGCAGGATAGATGTAAATGCTCCAGCGAGAAAGGTGTTTGAAGGCGAACCTGAAGGACGGCGCAGAGCAGGGTAACCCAAACTCCGTTGGAAGGACCAAGTGGTAGGCGATGTGCCATCATCTGGTAGGACTAACTGGAGAACACACGCAGAAGACCGAAGCGTGTGGAATTCTTTATTACTTCAGGCCTCAAATTTATGAACTACGTTTCGTATATTGTAATTGGCCATTTAAGTAAGTAAGTATGTAAGGTCATACTATGGTTGGGTTGAAATATGCAGCGTATTTGGTTGTTTGTTGTATGCTTAAGTTGAAGATGAGTTTAAAGGAAAAAATTATAAATTGGGAACACATTTTCAGTACATATTTACTAACTTGGATGACATTTTTCTTCACAATAGTAAATTACTGATTATATACTGCATGTAGAAAATAATCATATGTGCTTTGATCTTCTGTTTATTCAATTCGTAGCTCCAAATTCGCAAAATTTTCAGTAACCTGGTCTTTCCAACGAAGTTTCCGTCGCCCTCTTCTGAGCCATCCATCGATATTACTGTCGAAGACTCTTCGAGCTGGAGAATATTGATCCAAACGTAAAACATGTTTAGCTTATGCTCGTTCCATTTGAAAGAATTATTAGCTCTATCATCAAAAATTGCTGGGATACAAAACTTCTGTCATGCAGTTAACTACATGAACTGGTGGGCACAATAGAAACGTCCCGTCCTTGGGGGGCTTTCGAAAGAAATAACTCCGCCACTTTTCCACTTAAGGATTAACCATATTCTAAACGGTCCAACTTGGCAGCTAATCAATAGAAGACTTATAACAACAATACTCGGGCCGACGAATATCAAAATTTTTGTAAATATGGGGACCCCTCAAGCTGATTATTGTCTCCACTGATGTGGAACCTAACGGTCAATATGGAATTCTGTTTGATATGCATATTGTTCTTCTTAATTGGCAGCAGCAACAGAAATTCATCTATCAGTAGCCGCACGTAGAAAAGAATTCCAAGCGCTTTCGTAGATAGTTACACCAAGTGTATATAACAGCTCTTTCAACTGGTCCATCAAACAAAGTTTTGGTCACCCCCTCCGCCGCCCATCGAGTTTATTGCCGAAGACTTTTCGAACCGGAGCGTTTTCGTCCATTCGTACAACGTGTCCAAGCCTGCGCATTCGGTCTATTTGAACGCGACGATGGTACTCGCCGTTCATTGTGATGGGTCCATATATTTTGCGGAGTATTTTTCTCTCGAAGACTTCCAGAATAGATTGATCCGCTTGGGTCATTACCCAGTATTCTGTGCTGTAGAGCAAGACAGGTAGGATCAGAGTCTGGTAGAGCTGGATCTTTGTTCTTCGAGAGAGCGCTTTGTCGTTAAATCGCTTGCTTAACGCATAGTAGCAGCGGTTTGCTATTAATACTCGTCTTTTGATTACGAGGCTGAAATTATTATTTTTGTTTATGGCGAAGCCGAGGTAAACAAAATCATCTACCACTTCAAAGTTATAGGTGTCAACGTTCACGCAGCGTCCCAGACTAGTGGACTCTTCTTTCGTTGAAACAAATAACTTGGCTTCGTCCTCATTTATCACCGGACCCACTTCTGCCGATAGCTTTTCAATGCTTGAAAAAGCCGCAGTAACATCTCGCAATCCACGTCCAATAATATCTATATCATCAGCATACGCGAGCAACATGTGACTTTTGTTGAAGATGGTACCAATTCTGTTTACTGCAGCCTTCCGCATGATCATCTCCATTACGATGTTAAAGAGATCGCAGGACAGTCTATCGCCTTGTCTAAAGCCTCGTTTGGTAGGCAATGTCTCAGATAGATTTTTGCAAATTTTCACTGAAGCCATGCGGACATGCATTCCTTCAGCCGAATCGTGTTTATGAGATGGTGCATGCACGCCGGTAGTCCATCGGCTCCCACAGCATTATTATTTATAAGCCTTGAGATCGCCGTGCTGATCTCGTAGTGGCTAGGTGGTGGACAATCTACTCCGTCGTCTATGATTTTTGTGATTTCGTCACTTATGATGCCTTCGGGAAAGAGTAGAGATATAAAGTGTTCCCTCCATATTTGCAATACACTCTGAGTGTCCGTGTCCAGATTTCCGTCTCTGTCCTTACAGGTGGGATCCCTGTTCCAAAACCTTAGCTTTTTACCTTTTGGTAGAACTTTCGGGCTTCACCTCTATCCCTGTAGTTTTCGATATCCGGACTCTCTCTTTTGTTCCACAGATGCTTTTTCCTCCTGAACAGGCGTTTCTTCGCCCTCCTTTTCTAATTATAACGCTCCGTCACCGCACGCATCGCCATCGACATCCATTTCCTGAGACATTTCGCGACAACCATCTTCGTACTAGGGCTGAGCGTAGTTTTTCATAATCCAGTACGTACGTTGTGGCAGTGGTCATATAATTCGAAATATGCTGCCACTGTGTGTAGGGAACATCAGTAGGGGGTTGTGTCGAAGTAATTGAGAGAGTTGGTTGGAGTAGGCATTGGCTATTTTGGTGGTATGCAGCTTTGTGATGTCTAGCTTTCATTGCATTTGGTTACGAGCGATTTTAGCATTACTTAAACGTGTGCATACCATGGCTGCTACTAGTTCATCACACGCACGTCCATACCTCGTGATCAATCTGATTTTTTGTATTTTGATAGGGAGATATGAAGGTTTAGCATTACTTAAACGTGTGCATACCATGGCTGCTACTAGGTGATTATCCGAGTCAACATTTGCACCGTTCATCACACGCACGTCCATACCTCGTGATCAATCTGATTTTTTGTATTTTGATAGGGAGGTATGAAGGTTTAGCATTACTTAAACGTGTGCATACCATGGCTGCTACTAGGTGATTATCCGAGTCAACATTTGCACCGTTCATCACACGCACGTCCATACCTCGTGATCAATCTGATTTTTTGTATTTTGATAGGGAGATATGAAGGTTGCGAGAATCTGGTTCCATTCACAACCATGTTTCTTGTCGACGCGAAACTAACCGGTCTGAATCCGTCATCGAAGGTGTTGTTGTGTAGACTGAATTTTCCGACTGAACCAAGAGCATCCCTTCGTATTTTAGCATTAAAATCTTCCTGACCAATTTTAATGTCAGCCTTGTATTTGTCGAGGACATCCGCCAGTTGGATAGAGGCACCATCTCTGTATAGATTTCGGACATTCTGCATACCCTTAAATTATTGTCCATATACCGTTTGTGAGGGTCGTCATCGGTTGGGGGAGTTCTTGTAGTTTCTTTTCTTCGTGTTTTCATAATAATTGCTTTGTTTAAGGAGAGTGGCTTATTAGGCCACCGTGACCGATCCTAGTTTCTTGGGGCTGCCAAGGCCACTAAGAGAGCCTCAAAATGAGCTCCTGGTTATTCCCAAATGAATAACAGTCAGAAAGACTCAAATAAGAAAATTCCCAATTCCCCAATTTTCATAGCTCAGGTCACCAAAAATCTGGCAAGGACATTGAAAGTGCTCCGTACTCTCCTCTTTATCCTCGTCATTTCAGCATTTGCAAAAATCGTTGTAGCGAAGTTTCAATCTCTTAGCGTGTTTACCAACAGGCCATTGGCCGTACTCTCCTCTTCTTTCTCATCATTGCTGCTTTTACAAATTTTTTTGTTTACCAACCGGTCAGTAGCCGGTTTGTAGAGCCATCATGTTTCTCAGATGGACTCTACATAGGTTCCTCTGTATATCATGTATATCCATGTTAGGACCAATTTGTTTGGACGCCGTGCACGTAGGTTCCCTTATCCATCTTTCCTTAACAATGAAGTTCAGTTTCTCCGCAATTAACTGTTTATCAATGTAACCTTAAACTTACTTTGAGGTGACGGTGGTGGCTGCCCTTGCCAGTATATCGGCTATTAGGTCTTTTTGGACGCTCTTGACTACATCGGTATCGTTATGCAGCTTATACAGCTCATAGTTCATTCGACGACGGTACCCGCCATTAACGGTAATGCGTCCAAATATTCCGTATTATTTTTTTCCCGCAGAATTCCAGAATGATTGATTCGCTTGGGTTATTCTGCGCTGTTGAGAAAGACAGGTAGAATTGGTGTCTGGTAGAGTTGGATCTTTGTTCGCTGAGAAAGGACGTTGTCGTTATTTCGCTTGCTTAGCGCAAAGTAAGAATGATTTGCGGTCAATACTCGTCTCTTAATTCCCAAGCTGATGTTATTATTTTTGTTTACGGCGAATCCAATGTAGACAAAATCATTTACCACTTCAATGATGTAGTTATCATCGTTCACGCAGCAGCCCAAACGTAAAAACTCTTTCTTCGTTGAAACAAATAACTTGGTTTTGTCCTCATTTATCACCAGACCCCCATCTACCGACTGCATCTCAATACTTGATAAGGCCGCAGTAACATCCCGTAGTCCACCGCCAATGATATCTATATCATCGGGATATGCGATCAGCATGTTCCTTTTGTTAGAGATGGTAGATAGTGGTTACTACAGCCTTCGGTACGATCATCTCTATTGCGGTATTAAATTGGTCGCATGACAGACTATCTCCCTGTCTTAAGCCTCGCCGGACAGAAAATGTCTCTATCAGATTTTTCCTTATTTACCCTGAAGACTTCATGTCGATCAATGTCATCCCTCAAAGTCCTATCAGATTTACAGGTAAATAAAACTCAGCATAACAGTTTCTGTTGTAACTGACTGTCAAATGCAGTTTGTTTTTCATCTTTGGTAAACAACAATCTATCGGAAGTTCTGTACGTCTCACGAAAATTAGACTTTTTCCTTCTACATAAATATTTTCCTAGACCCTACAACTCTGACTCATCGCTTAGTTTCTATATATGTATTTTTCTCCGTATTCAATTAACATGTTGCGATAACTCACACTCACACTGGCACTTTGCCGCAAAATTGCATTCCATCATAATCGTATATTTTGCTTGTGCCACATCTTATGCTCTTGCGTGCCTTCATTGGCATTTCAGGGATTAAATAAGATTTGCTTGCAATTACAGCCGCCATGCCATTACAGTATTTTCTTTACTGTTTTGTCGTAGTGTTGCGTTGTTCATGTTCATGCTTTGCTTGCCACACAGTCGCAATTTATTTACAATTTACTTTTATCGCGCAATAATGGCATTTGCCTTTTTTGTTTACCGGTTATTTAGTGCTTAATTTTTTTTTTGTGTGTAAGTCTACATGATGCCCGCTTCCTTTGCAACATTAATGCTTATTTATATTTATGACAAGAAATAAACGGCGTCCAGGCCCAAGTAAGGAATGGGATATTTGGAAAACAACAGAGGGAGAGAGGGGAAGGAAAGAAAAATAATGAAATCAAAATAAAAAAAAATACGAAAGTAATAATTTCATTCTCATTTCTTTGCTTATTAAAACGCCTTAAGGATTATAGTTATGATGGAGATGATTGTAACTAAACAAGAAAAAAAGTATACATATATTAATAATTACTAATATTTGGTATGTAAAGAAATTAAAATAAACATAAATTAATTTGCAATTATGTTTTTTTTTGTTTTTGATTGTTAAGCTTTTTATACAACATATCATGTTGTGTTTTTTTTTCAATGCAAAGTTTTTGTTTTTCAGTTGACGTATGAGTTATATTAATTTACTTAGAGTTTAAAAGCTCAAGAATCAATTATATTTTTTTAGCTTTATTATAAAAACTGTTTTATACAAAGGGAGCAATAGAGTCATTACAAAATATATAAATTGTGTTTGTTTATCAGGATTGAAAACAAAAATAAAAAAACAGAATAAATTAGCAATTCATTTTTTTTTTCTAAGCAAAGTTATTATTTTTCATTCGGCGTATGAGTTATTTGAAATTACTTACAAATTATCAGCTCAAGCATCATTAACTTGTTGCTTATATTAAATCATATGCCAGGTGCCGCTGGGGATACAAAGTGAATCTAACATCTCAAGTCGACTCACAACCTCCTTCCTAGTGCCACTTGGGCAACGATGTTCCTGATATTCTTTTGTCATGAATAGCTGCAGATAGTGAGCGACGAACACTGATGGTTGGGTTAGCCACCCGCCTTCATGTGCTTTACTGGCTATGAAAACAGGAAAAAGAAAAAAGTAACAAATGAAACCCCCAAATATTGATGACCCCCGCAAAAGAAATAAGGACCATGATTCAAGGATATGCACCTGGAACGTCCGGACTTTCTATAGAGAAGGTTCCACTATCCGACTGGCGGATGTCCTCAAAACTTATAAGGCTGATATCACCGCCATCCAGGAGATGAGATGGACAGGATAAGGATGCTCGCGACGTAAAAATTGCGACATCTAAAACAGCTGCCATGCCGAAAACCACAAATTTGGATGTGGATTTGTAGTTGGCGAGAGACTCAGACATATAGTCTTACGGTTCAATCCCGTTAGCGATCGAATAGCCACAATCCGGATCAAGGCACAATATTTTCACATTACCCTTATTTGTGCTCATGCCGCGACGGAAAATAAAGACGTTGAGATTAAAGATGCATCTTACGAGCGCCTAGAAAAAACATACGACCACTGCCCTGGCCACGACATTAAAACCGTTCTGGGCAAAAAGGTGTTCTTGGTCCTTAATAAAAACTTAATTTCCCTTTGCACCCCATGAATTAGGTATGGGATAGCTTCTCGCGTTATTGTGAATTAACACGCTTTCTATTTTTAGATTCACAACTTACGGCACCTACTTGTTTATCAACGAATGCGAACGTCACTGTTTTGAGAAGCTCTTACTAGACACGACGATTGAATCGACGCTTAATACTGCGAAGTTGCTGTCAAACAACATTCGAGGGGATCCGACAATGAAAGAAAATTTTATTTTTTTTATTTTTTTCTTTTAAGATGACTGGAGCCAGGTTTGAACCTGCGATCTCCCGCATGGTAGTCGCGTGTTCTAACCACTATGCCACGGCCGGTCCCTGTTCTTGGTCCATCGATCGGTAAATTCAGGCTGCATACTGACACGACATACAGTGGGTTAAGGTTGATAAGCTTCGCAGCGGGCAGGAACAGGGTAGTAAGTGGAACCAGATTTCATCACAGAGATATCCAGAAGGCAAAACACCAAAAATGAAATTGATCATGTGTTAATTGAAGGCAGGCATACATCAAGAGTCATGGACGTGCTAGTGATCCGTTGTGGTAATATTGGGGCGCATCATTACCTGTTTACAGCTAAGGTGGGCACTGGATTGAGCAGAGCGAAAAACGCATGTAAGCAAACACAATGATAGCTGGACATCGCAAAGTTGCAAACCCCAGAAATAGATACTGCCTCCTTCATCCAGCTCTCCCAACTTCTACGACACAACGCCTCTACTTATGATGCTCGCGATACACCGTGGCGGCATATTGCGCATCCCATGGCAACTGCCGCAACAACCGTGCTACGATATGAAAGACGGCGCTGAGATGAATCATGGTACGATGAACAATGTCGCATAGCATCTGAGGAACAGGATGCTGCTTATAGGGCAACGGTACAGCCAGTTGTAACACGGGCTGTTAGGGCACCGCACAAGGAGGCAGTAAAACAGGCGAGACAGCTTTTAAAGCGAAAAAACGTCAGATGAAGGCACGGGAGAACGAGGATATAGAGCAATACAGAGATATAGGTGAGGCCCGAAAATTTTACCAGAAAGTAAAAGAAAAAGGCTAAAGTAATGGGCTCCCCTCCTGTAAGGACAAATAGGGTAATCAGATACGCAGATGGTACTGCATCTATGAAAAAAACACTTCCAGTAACTGCTGGTTCCAGAAGGCAGCGCACGTTAAGGTATCGCGCCAAATATCGACGAATGCGTGGATAGTCCACCACCAAGACAACCCAAGGTAAAAAGAGCAATATCGCGGCTGAAAAATAATAAAGCAGACGGTGTCGACGGACTTAGGACATGCAATAGTTCCTACGCACGGTTTGGCTTAATGAGTGCATGCCCGTTGATTAGAATTTAAGCGCGTACTGTGCTGAAAAGGTAATGGAAGTGTGTGCTCCAACAACCGAGGGATCAGTCTTCTACCCCTCGAATTTAAGGCCCTGTCGAGTGTGTTATGTGAAAGACTAAAGCCAGTGTTATCCAACCTGATCGGGTCTTATCAGTGTGGCTTTAGACCTGGTAAATCCAAAACTGACCAGTTATTCACACTTCGGCAAATTCTGAAAAAGACCCAAGAGAAACAGATCGACACGTACCATCTTTTCGTCGACTATAAAGCTGCCTTCGACAGCCAGATACGGTAGAAATTAATCGAAGCCATGGTAATCCAGCTGATACACCTTCGCGGAATGACGCAGACTGATACGAAATCTTCAGTGAAGATTGGCAAGGACCTCACGGAGCCATTATATACCAGACGTGTCCTATAACAAGGCGACGGCCTATCGTGTGACCTCTTCAACATAGTGGTGGAGATGACAATGAGGAAAGCTGCAGTAAACACGATGCACGATGACGTAGACATTATAGGTCGAAAACTGTGTGATGTGACTACAGCCTTCTCAGGTATACAGAAGAAATCATCAAAAATGGGTATAATGGTGAACGAGGACAAACGATACGTTTGGGAAACTGCGTGATCGTTGACAACTATAATTTCGAGGTGGTAGATAATTTTATCTACCTAGGCTTCGCCATCAACAAAACAAATAATGTCAGCCTCGAAATTCGGAGAAGAATCGTGCTTGCTAATAAATGCTACTATGGAATAAGCAAGCGATTAAATGGCAGAGCCCTCTCTCGACGAACAAAAAACCAGCTACACCAGATACTGGTTCTACCTGTCTTGATCTATGGTTCAGAATCCTGCGTTATGACACAAGCGGATGAATAGGTTTTAGCTGCATTCGGAGAAAAATATATGAGCCCATCATCGTTAGGAGAATATCGACTTCGTACGAGTCATGAACTGTATGTTACGAGCTGTACACTGACATTGACGTGGTCAGACGCATTAAGGTGCAGCGGTTGCGTTGGCTAGGTCATGTTGTACGCATGGATATGCTCCAGCTCGAGAAGTCTTTGACAATGAACTCGATAGAAGAGGGTTCGCAGAAGAGGGTGACCAAAACTCCGTTGGAAATACTAGGTTACTGAGAACCTTGCAGAACTTGGTGTGACTAACTGGAGAAGAACCGCAGAAGATTGAAGCGCTTATAATATTTTTCTACGTTCGGTATATAATTACATAGGATTGAAAAGAAGTGCCAGCTAAGCAAGTAAGTACGCATATTCTATGCCACAGATATGTATATATTTATATATGTATGTAAATAAAAATATTTATTTTTCTTTGTTCAAATATTCATTACGTATCATATACCAGAGACATCTAAAGCGAAGGCTTCTTAATGCTCAGTCTTGTACAATTTTACTAAGTTTCACATACCTTTACATTCGTTTAGCATTTCGAGGCAAAATTGCTATGTGAATTGTATAAATTTACATGCTGCAGATATACTCTCCAATAATACAAGATGCATGTTCTCATTCTAAATTTAATTTTCCCAAGTTATTTTAATATGCTATTCTGCAATGCATTCCAAGATTGTGTTATAGTTTACTGCAATGTTGTACATTTATTATAATTGTTGTTCACATATAAAATTGCAATAATATATATATACACATATTAAATAGCAATGACCTACATCAACTAATCGATTTGTAAGTACGTACGAATGAGTGATGTGTGCAAGACCCACATAACTCATACGTAAGCAAAGGAATTTTAATGATTTAACTTAAATCTATTAAAATGCTATAATATAAAGAAATTTTAAGCAAGTTTAGTTAATTCTTTTGCATATATCTCCATTTGTCTATAATGGTCGAAAATTGCATTGAAGATATTTTGCTATAAATGCCTTAATATGCTGTGTAAACTATTATGGGTAATGAGACGAATAACCGATGTTGATACTATGATGATAACAAACTTTATATGCAGTATTGTGATATTGTATTTATATTGGTTTAAATTTTTACCTAATTAGGTATTTGCATGAACAGGCAATTTACCCAGTACAACACATGATTGGGACTCAATTCTAAGAAATGAAAGTGAATGTAGCCTCAAAAAGAAGAAGTTCTGCATCATTCGTTTTGTCAAGTTACATGCCATAATAATTTTATATCGATTTGAAGTTAGTTAGTATCGTATAGGGGAATTTGTCACATTTTAGGCTCTCTTATTATATTTTTATATTGGTTATGGTGGCGTATGATTATCATAAGTAATATTCCACGTATATCATACGCCACGAAGTACAACAGTTTTATTGTAACTGCTACAAAATACACCCAGTTCCAAATCATTTGATGAATGGAAAAGTGGAACTGTTGCTTATGTAGGGAAACGTTAGATGAATATAGCCTAAAATGTGACAAATTCCCCCAAACGATACTTACTAACTTCAAATCGATATTAAATTATTTCGGCTTGTAACTTGACAAAACGAATGATTCAGAACTTCTTCTTTTTGGGGCTACTTTCACGTGCAGTTCTCAGAATTGAGTCCCAAATCAATGAGCTGAAAAAAGTTGTACTGTGTTATTGTAGGCATGTAAGTTGAATTGGTTGATTAGAGGAGGCCGAATGTGGCATGATGGCTAAATCACGTGACTATATCCATTAGAATGTAAAAAAGTCAGTGAAATGGCTTCAAGCCTTATCAGAGGCATCTATATTTGCCTGGTCGGGGGTTTCATTAACAGCAACTTCTTCAAAGTCGAATCGAGGTACGAAATACTATACTTACTTACATACTTAGCTGGCACTTCTTAGCAATCCTATTGGATTATATACCGCCCATAGAAAAATATTATAAGCGCCTCGATCTTCTGCGCTTCTTCTCCAGTTCGTCACACTAAGTTCTGCAAGGTTCTCAGTAACCCGGTCTTTCCAACTGGGTTTAGGTCGCCCTCTTCTGCGCCGTCCATCGAGTTCATTGTCGAGGACTTTTCCAGCTGGAGCATTTTCGTATACACATAAAATATAACCCAGCCAACGCAACTGCTGCGTCTCAACTGCAAGCGCTGAGTCTCACCGCGTCAATATCAGTATACAGCTCGTACAGCTCATGATTCATACGATATCGATACTCTCCGTTAACGATGATGGAGTATTTTTCTCTCGAATACTGTCAGAACCAATTCTTCCGCTTGTGTCATAACCCAGGATTTTTAACCATACATCAAGACAGGTAGAATCAGTATCTGGTGAAGATGGATTTTTGTTCGTCGACAGAGGGCTCTGTCTTTAAATCGCTTGCTTAGTCCGTAGTAGCATTTATTAGCAAGTAGGATTCTTCTTCGGTTTTCAAGGTTGACATTGTTTGTTTTGTTGGTGGCGGAGCCCATGTGGATACAATTATCTACCACCTCGAAATTATAGTTGTCAACGTTCACGCAGTTTCCCAAATGAGTAGATTCTTTGTTCGTTGAAACTAATAACTTCGTTCACCGTTCAACCCATTTTCGCTGATTCCTTCTGTATACCTGAGAAGGCTGCAGTCACATCCCGCAGTCAACGTCATCAGCGTATGCGAGTAGCATGTGCTTTTGTTGAATATCGTGCCACTCGTGTTTATTGCAGCTTTCCTCATTATCATCTCCATCACTATGTGGAAGAGGTCACACGATATGCCGTCGCGTTTTTATGCCCCGTCTGGTGTAGAATAGTCCAGTAATGTCCTTGCCAATCTTCACTGAAGACTTCATGTCAATCATCGTCATTCCAGGCGTATCAGCTTCGCTGGAATACCGAACTCAGTCATGTTTTCGAGTAATATCTGCCATATCGGGTTGTCGAAGGCAGCTTTATAGTCGACGAAAGGATGCTACGAGTCGATCTGTTTCTCTTGGGTTTTTTTCTAGGATTTGCCTTAGTGTGGATATCTAGTTAGTTGTTGATTTACCAGTTTTAAATCTACACTGATAAGGCCCGATCAGGTTGGATAACACTGGCTTAAGTCTTTTACATAGCATACTCGACAGCAACTTATATGCGATGGGTAAAACGCCGAACCCGCTGTAGTTGGAGCACACACTTGGATCACCTATTTTCAGCACAGGACATAATACGCTAAGATTCCAATCATCGGGAATGCACTCGTTAAGCCAAACCGTGCGTAAGAGCTGGTACATGTTCGTTATTAGCACCTCGCCACAGGACTTGCAGAGCTCTGCCGGAAGACCGTCGGTACCGGCTGAATAATGTTTTTCAGCCGCGATATTGCTCTTTTTACCTCGGCTTGACTTGGTGGTGGGCCAACTAAGCCGTCGTCGGTAATTAACATGATACCTTCACGTGCGCTACCTTCTGCAATCAGCAGTTTGCTGGAGGTGTTCTCTCTATATATGCAGCAAACTTTGCGTATCCGTAAACAGATTTCCATACTTGTCCTTACAACAGGGGAACCTATTACCGTAGCCTTTTGCTTTTATCTTCTGGCAAAATGTTCGGGCCTCACCTCTATCCCTGTATCGCTCTGTATGCTCGTTCTTTTGTGCCTTCCTCTGACGTTTTTTTCGCTTAAATAGCTGTCTCGCCTGTTCTACTGTCTCCTTGTGCCATTCCCTAACAGCCGGATAACAATTGGCTGTATCGTTGCCCCATAAGCAGCACACTCTGCATATCAGATTTCCATCCTTGTCCTTACAAGAGGGGAGCTCATTACCGTAGCCTTTTACTTATACTTTCTGGTAAAGTTTTTGGGCCTCACCACTACCACTATACCTCTCTCTATCCTCGGTTTACTCTCTCCTTGTACCGTGTTCCCTGACAGACCGGGTAAAAATTGGCTCTAGCGTTGCTCTATGAGCAGCATCCTGTTCCTCAGACGCTATGCGACATTCTTCATCGTATCAGGATTAGTCTGAGTGCCGTTTTTTATATCCTAGCACAATTGTTACGGCGGTTGCCATGGAATGCGCAATATGCTGGTGGTTGGAGTAGACACTATGAACAACATTATTTAAGTTTATGTCATTAAGTATTTGTTAAAAAGTTATAATTTAAAGTTAAAAAAGAATATTTCCCTTGAGTTATGGGACAGCTCTCGCGTTGTTGACGTTAATGGCCGCTACTTGGTTTTCGATGAACTCGAACGTCGCTGGTTGAGAAGCTTTTCCTAAGCATGCCGATTGACTCAACATTAGGGGGACTAGAGGGGTACTGCTATGATAGCAAATTGTAAATAACTGGAGCCAGGATTCAAGTCTGGTATATCCCGCATGGTAGTCGCGTCATTCCACGGCCGTTCCCACAACTATTCCACACCTATTTGTTAATGCCACTTATTTAAAAACTTCCTTAGTTTTTTACACACATTTGCCTAAAATTTTAAAAAATAAAAAACAGAACCAAAACTACCGCCGAATATCTCTGGCAACAACAACAGCAGCACATTTATACACCATCTGCATGAATTTTCTGCATGCATGACACATGCCACGCTCAGTTTGCCGCACAATTTCATTCAATGCAACATAAGCAATAACAACAACGACATCAAATCAACCTACTCTAAACAAACAGCCATGCAATGCATACATAAGGACACACTTATACACACACACACACATCCAGACTGTCGCTACTATCCACGGTACTAACATTTACAATTGGCAATACATTTTGTTATTTGCCACGCTTCAGTTACCTGTATAACATTGTGAATTATTTTTGGTTTCTCTAACGCCGCCCTGCAACAGATACAGCGAAACAAAAACACAAAACATCAACTGCGCAGAATTTTAATAAAAACCACACTGACCAGAACTCTATTAAAATATGTGCTAAATAAACTAAAATAAATATACAAAACAAAATAATATAAATAAAAGTTTTGGGGGGGGTAGAATAATACAAAACTTCTCTGGGAAATACTGTCAAAACCGTAACAGCCCGTATGATTACAGCGGACGACAATTTGTATGCTAAAGTTTATGGGATAAGTGCTAGTGACAAGCGGTGGGGGCGCAACTAGGACTCAGTGGTTGTTTCAATTTATTTAACTATATGCAACTGAGGATGCACCACATGTATGTGATAGAGTTGTTGCGCGGTGTAACCAGCAACGGTTATCATGATATGTCCAACTTAAATAAATACAATGAGCGCTAAATAGGGAAGTTGAAAAGTATTAAATGGAGGTAGTGTATTTAGTTTAAAAGAGGGGGAAAACACATGTTGAGATATGACACAGGTAAAAAATATGATAACTTTGTCAAAAACTAGGATAAGGTGGGGGCTCAATGTATAATCCAATTGGTACTTCGAAACAAATCACAAATTATGGATACTAAACCGAAAAATGTCTACCTATTCCCAAAGATTTATAGTGTCATAACACCATGCTACACTTTTTTTTGGTTCATGAAAATCCCACTATAATCCGGAAAGCTGACATGAAACAAAACAAAAATGGCCACTACAGTTTCCAAAAAAAAAATGTATATTGTGAATTCTAAATAATTCCAAAACAATGCTAAATTATGTGCATTGCCAACCATAGTCAATCCTACGCAACAGACAACCTTCAACAACGACTTGACAGATTTGGTATTCCCTGTTATTCACAAACTAGGCTATGTCGACCGACCATGGGTTGTATAAGGACCAAGATTTAAGGATATGCACCTGCTACGTTCGGATCCCTACAGAGAAGGTGCCACTATCCGACTGGTGGATGTTTTCAAAAAATATAAGGCTGACATAACTGCCATACAGAAGATGAGATAGACAGGACAAGGATGCTCGCGACGTAAAAATTGCCGAAAAGAACGAATTAGGATTTGTAGTTGGCAAATGACTCAGACATCTTGTCTATATCACGCTGATTTGTGCTTTTGCTCCGACGGAAGATAAAGACGATGAGGTTAAAGATGCATTTTACGAGCGCCTAGAGGAAACATACGACCGCTGTCCTGGCCACGACATTACAATTGTTCTGGGAGACTTTAATGCAAAAATAGGAAGGGAAGATGTTCTTGGTCCATCGATCGGTAAATTCAGACTGAATGCCGACACATCAGACAACGACTTTAGGCTGGTTATCTTTGCAGCGGGAAAGAACATGGTAGTGGATGGACACAGATTCCAGCACTAAGATATTCCCAAGGCTACTTGGCTATCCCCCGATCAAAACACCAAAAATCGAATTGATGATGTTGTAAATGATGGCAGGCATGCATCTATTGTCATGGACGTGCGTGTGATCCGTGGTGCTAATATTGGATCGTATCATTACCTGGTTGCAGCCAAGGTGCGCACAAGATTGAGCACAGCGAAAAACGCACGTAACCAAACACAAAGAAAGCTGGACATCGCAAAGCTGAAAACCCCAGAGATAGCCACTGCCTACTCCAACCAGCTTTCCCAACTTCTACGACACAACGCCTCTACTTCTCACGTTCCCGATACACAGTGGCAGCATATTGCGCATTCCATGGCAAACGCCACAAAAACCGTGCTAGGATATGACAAACGGCGCTCAGACGAAATCTGGCACGATGAAGAATGTCGCATAGCGTCTGAGAAAAAGGATGCTACTTATAGGGCAACGCTACAGCCAATTGTAACCCGGGCTTTTAGGGAAAAGGCACAATGAGACAGTAAAATAGGCGAGACAGACATTTAAGCTAAAAAAAACGTCTGATGAAGGAACAGCAAAACGAGGAAATAGAGTGATACAAGGATAGAGGTGAAGTCCAATATTTTTCCAACAAGTAAAATCAAAAGACTACGGTAATGAGCTCCCCTGCTGTAAGGACAAGGATGGAAATCTGGTTACAGTTACGCAGAGAGTGCTGCATTTATGGAAAGATCACCTTAGGTATCACTCCAATTGTCGCCGACGGCTTAGATTGCCCAACACCAAGTCAAGCCGATGTAAAAAGAGCAATATCACGGCTGTAAAATAATAAAGCAGCCGGTGCAGACGGATTTTCAGCAGAACTCTTTAAGTCCGGCGGCGAGGAGCTGCTAACGAGCATACCCCAGCTCCTACGCACGGTTTGGCTTAATGAGTGCATGCCAGGCGATTGGAATCGTATTATGTCTTGTGCTGAATGGATTTGGATCAACAAATGTGAGTTCCAACTACCGCGGTATCATCCTTTTACCCATTGCATATAAAGTCCCGTCGAGTGTGCTATGTGAAAGAGTACAGCCAGTGTTATCCAACCTGATCGGGCCTTATCAGTGTGGGTTTGGACCTGGTAAATCAACAACTGACCAGACATTCACACTTCGGCAAGTCCTGGAAAAGACCCAAGAGAAACAGATCGACACATACCATCATTTCGTCGACAATAAAGTTGCCTTCGACAGCCCGATACAGCAACTCGAAGCCATGCCTGAGTTTGGTATGCTAGCAAAGCTGATACGCCTTTGCGGAATGACGCTGAACTGCCACCAGGTCTTCAGTGAAGATTGGCAAGTACCTTACGGAAACATTCTATAGCAGACGGGAAAGACCAGGTTTTTTAGAACATTGCGGAACTTGGTTTGACTAACTGGAGAAGAAGCGCAGAAGATCGAGGCGTTTATAATATTTTCCTACTTGCGGTATATAATCCAATATGACACTTTCACTTTCTCTCGCATCCCTTTTTTTTTTTAATACTGACCGTGAATTGTTTATTAGAGCTGAATATATTGATATGAACTCTTTAACACCCGAAACGGGGGAGTTTTGTATGAGAGGTGGACCAAGTTTTCATCCGACTCTTATAACTTAACCTCCCTCTTAGAGAAGTTAGTTATTGTTTGATTTTGACCATTGTCTCAACAAAGTGTTGGTGTCCTTTCTTCTTCAAATAATTTTCAATGACATTAGGAATACAAAAATTATTGAATCATTTGCACTGTAGCGTTTGCCATTCACGGTTTCGTATTTAAAGACAAATGAGCAGATAGATTCTTCGGCCTTCTGCAGACGATTTGACGTGTTTTCCATTTACCGAACACACGACGCAACTTATAGCCCGCTGACTTTAATTCTTTCACCAGCTGGATCTTATATGGATGTAGGCCAAGATGGCTCTATGAAAAATGCCCCAAATGAAAAATGCCCAAATAAAACGAAAAATGTCCCAAAATAAAATTGGGCGAAAAAATAATTAAAAGTGCGTATGCGGCGGGGGGCGCATTCGTCTTATAATAATTCTAGATTTGTTTAGAAGAATATTTTTTGGGGTATTTTTCATAAATTTTGTCAGTATCAAAGTCAGTATCGTAACTATCTCTCTGTCATATTTTATAAGTCGATAAACAAAGTGAGGGGGGGGGCGTTTTTCAAAGAGCCGGCCAAGATCTTGCCTCAAAATGTTTTAAGTAGTAGAAGGGCAGATACCAAGTTGATGCTACCGTCGTCGAATCCATTAATTCGATTCCTACGTCATGCTCACGTTTACATCAACGAAGGTTCGGTCTCAAATTGGATGGATATTATCAAAAAAGTAAATGTGGTCACGAGTTGATCCCTAATATGTATTGCGTATTAGCTGCTAAGATGGAGCTACTAAGATGGACGATTATGCGCACCGTTAACTTCACGAAGTGGTCTATAAGTTTGCCAAAAAATTTAAAAATTTTGAAAATAAATACCTACGACTTGTAAATGTTGTTCTGGTTTGAGTCATTGCATGATGATTGACCAAAATATACCGGAACAAAATCAAACACACTTCATAAGTATGACCGATAGTTTAACATTTAAGCATAAGTCGGAAGTTTTATAAGCGTAAAAAAAACACTCATGGCATGATGTTAAGAACACGCAACTATCATGCGGGATCGAACCATGGTTCGATTCCTGTCTTTAGTCATCAACATTTTCATTTATCGACGCACAGTGGGGTAAAGTCACGATCTGGGCGGCCAAAATTATTTGAAGCAAATTTATGAAGCAGAATGGTAAAATATTACTTGGTAAGACGTAAAAAATAATAATATGTTAACATTCGGAGGGTAGAGGTTGTGACCGTTTTTATACAAAAAATGGTTTTTATAAAAATTTTAAGATTCCAAGTATTTCCCATATATCTCCACAAGGTTGCATTTTAGAGACCTACCTCCCTATAACTTTTTATTCGTCTGGATACCCTCTAACTATAAATGCATAGAGATATAGGACATCCAGTATGTTAACTAAAGTGGTTCAGTAAAACCGCAGAAATTATAGTTCATTCTTCCCCAGTAGGTAAATGGCTATAAAACACAAAACCGCAAAAACCCGCAAAATTTTTTTTTTCATATGAACAATACGATGTTAATGATTATATATAATCACAGATTGAAGGGGTGAAAAGGGGTGATGCATAACTTTTTGTCCATAGATCGATTTTGTTACCCATTGAAATTGACAAAAATACCATATTTTTCAATGCTGCTTTACTAATATGAATTTGAATTATAATTTTATTTAGCTAAGTGTATTAAATAATATTAACCTGCTTTATTATTTTCCATTTTACTTAAATGTTTAAACTAAACACACGCCTTCCCACAGCCTGCTAAAATTGTTGCTTTACCTGAGCACAACAAAATAGAAAATGCACAATTAGCAACAAGTAACTTTAACAGCGTGTAGAAAACAAATGTAAGCAAAATGGAATGAAAAAATAACGGAATCTAGTGAAGCATTTTGTTCTCTTTACCCTACAATCGGAAATTATTAAAAACATTGGTTTTTGAGAAATCGAATTTTGGCCGCCCAGATCGTGAATTTACCCCACCGTGCGACGGTTCGCTCCATGTTGTCGACAACAACTTCCCAGTATAGTGTCGATTCAATTGACATTTTTAGTAAAGCCTTATCAAACACTGACGTTCGCATTCGTCTATAAACAAGTAGGTACCGTTTGTTGTAAATCTAAAAAATAGAAAGCGTCTTAATTTACAATAATGCGAGAAACTTTCCCAAACCTCTTCATGGGATATAAATGGAAAATAAGTTGTTAAGCTTATATAAGTATCACCATTGATTTGTTTGAATAGTTAGCAAACATTTTTCCACACTTTTATTATTAATGTTATATCACATTTTACACCTTCACATTCGCCTACTCTTGACATTGTGAATATTTTATTGTTTTTTTTTTTGATAATGTTGAATACAATTATTAAATCAACAATTTGTCTCTTGACATATTGTACAATGAATTAATGGTTTGGAAGCATTTAATTGATTTTTATATTGTGATTGAGATTTTTTTTTTGTTTCGTCGATTGATAAAATATTCCAGAAAATGTTGCATTGACAATACAATAATTATATTGTATTGCCCAGAGGAAAATAAATGAGAAAACAAAACAAAAACCATCAAAACTATAGGTAATAAATAATTTAATACTTTGTTGGTTCGGTTAGCAATAATGTACATTAGAGCGACTCATTTTGTATGGGGCCAAAAAAAAAGTATCTTCGGTCCACTTTCCAAATTGTAGATTGGTTCGTTTTATGATGAATACCAAACCGCTTTTTAAATCTGGGCCGCTATTAAAAATAGTACTTTTTTGAGTTTTTCAGAGATTTTTTAGATTTTAAAGACACATCCAATGGTATGAAAAACATGCCCACAAATGTCCAGACAGGTGCTTTTTTCAGGGATATTCTGCTCACTGGATCTTAATCCTAGGCACGAAATTTTTAGGGATTCATCATAAAACAAGCCAAGGTACATTTTGGAGGGTGTACCGAAGATACTATTTTTGTTGAGTCGGCCTAATGTACATACGTTTGTCATGCAAAATAGTTGCGTGTATGTCGGTGTATGATTTGTTGTGAGTACAAAATTTCTTTTAAGGTTTGTAGGAGTGCATAAAATGATTTTCTTGTAATAAAACTGATTGAAGTTCTGTTTGTGATGTAAAACTATTGAATTCATGGTTTGTCAGTATTTCTTCCTAACTTTTTGCATGATTTAGTTAAAATATATTTAGAAAAAATCCAGATTTAATTTACATTACACTTATGCATCTGGTGCACTGCTGATCAATGAAATATATGTGGCTGTGCCAGGACTTGAGCCCTGTTTAGTCTTATGATTCTACGAATCATGTCACGGTCGATCATTAATCTGCTTCATTGTTTATAACAAGTTATTTCCCTTGACACAAGTTTTGTAAACACTAGCTTTACCGATTTTAATCTCCAAGGTTATGTAAGTATCACAAGTATCATATTTTAAGCAGTTGTACATTGCTGCTTGTGTCACACAGAACTGCATTGTCTGGCGTTTTAATATTTCAAAGAATAATGTGTAAATTAACCTTGAAATTTTTTTATTTCCCTTTTTTATAGCTCCCTGACAAAGGAGCTTACAAATTTACAACAACTAACTATACGATTTATTTATCACATGATCATAGCTTAATGTTTGAGTCTCATGCCATCACCCCTACTCTCTCTCTGGCAATATTTCTCTCTTTGCGCCTCCTACCCTCCTCGGGTACGGCAACAATCAACCTAATAATCCAAACGGTAAATATGGAAACAAATGAAACGCGAACAATTTTTATTACCACAATTTTGAGTGTCGTCATGAATGACGAATGATGTCGTGAGCAGTTTTATTCTTTCTCACAACTCATCATCCGTCGTGACTGTATCATTATGATTTCCATTAACATTAACACAAAAAATTCGTATTCTTATATCTTTGTGCTATGACAATGACTTTGTAGTTTTGCTTCGAGCGCTTACTTTTTCCTTTTTTTTACGTTTTCACCAGTATTTTGTGGCAATGTTGTGAAATTCTTTTGTTTTATTTGCTTTCCCTTGACATTTTTCTAAAGCAAAAAATAAACTCAAATACTTTTTAGTGTCCCCTCCTTGGTCTCCACTTGAGCGATTTTAATTTCTTTTTATTTCGTTGGTTGTTGAACATTTTATGTTGAGCATTTGTGTGTTGGGTTTGATGTCGATGGTAGGACAATTTTTTATCACCGAAATTTTCACATCATAAACTTTTTTACACTTCAACGCTAATGTTATTTAGCGAAAAAAAAACTTTTGTGTGTTTGTATGTTTTGTTTTATCTTCGACAAATTGTCATTTTGTTTTTGTGGCGCTTTTTCTCTTTAGGGGAATATTAACGTTTTTGCGTTTTGAGTTTATGGACAATATATTTGGTATATGGTGCGGGAGAATGGGAACTAAATATTCCCAGGATATTTAACTTTTGTTAGGAGAAAGGTGTACAAGAGGTTATTGTCGAGGCTGGAAAGCGACAAATGAATGAAACTATCAGAATGCATTTAAGCTAATGTTCATATATAGATAATGGCGGTCCAAGTGTGTGCTTTGACTACCGCGAGATCAGCGTTCTACACCTCGCCTACAAGGTTCCGTCGAATGGTGGACAAGGGCGTATGATGAATGAAATTTAAAATCATAACAATCATACGTACACGTGTCTTATGAAATTTGACATGATTTGGTAGTTGTGTAGATATTGGAATGATTTTTGCACTACTTAATTGATTGGCTTAAGATACCGGTGCAAAAATTTTAGTCAGTTGAAATGACTGATAAATACCGTCCCCCTATGTCTATTGTCATGTATATTGTTTAACTCCGACTTAATTAAGTTAACTGATTTTTTAAGTTTAATTACAAAGTGAGTTAAATGTAAGACTGGGACTTGTTGTTAAGTAAGATTCGACTAGTTTAAAAAGGCTGTATGACAGCACACTGTCTAGCTCAACCAGCCTAAGTGGCATATCCGCTATAGCAAATACATACCAGCTGTATCCTGATATTCAGATGAACCTAGAGTCAACTCCTCAGCCATTATGTTTTTATGAAACAAAGCTTGCAAAAATTTAATAGCGGCCTGGCTATATGTGTAGACGCAGATTCTTCAGAGGGTCGTGACACTATTTTTCATTAGTTCAGCAACCTCAAGTATTTCAGCGGTTTCTGCCCCAAAAACTTTAAAATGGATTTTAATGCACATCGTAACGTCGAACAATGGCATCAGACTGATTGATTTCTCTGCGGCAAGAAATATGATAGTTAGCAGCACTAGATTTGACCATAAATATTCATAAGGCAACATGGTTATCTCCAGATCAATTGACGAGGAATCAGATAGATCACGTGGTAGTCGATCGAAGGCACGCATCGAGTGTTCTGGTCGTACAAGTGATCAGGGGCGAACATTGACTCCGATTACTACCTCACCGCAGTCAAGGTACGAACAAGGCTAAGCATGGTGAAAAACGTATGAAACCAGGCACAACAATAGCTGATCATCGGTAAATTGCAGATCACAGAGTAAGCGGACGCCTACTCCAGCCAACTAACTCAACTGCTACGGAATACTCCAAACCTGACAACGTTACCTCGCAGTGGCAATATATAGCCGAATCCATAGAAAGAACTGCAAGATGCGTACTTGGGCACTCAAAGCCGTTTCAATATGATGCCTGGTACGATGATGAATGTCGCAATGTCACGACAGAGACGGATGCTGCATACAGGGCGAAACTGAAGCCAACGGCAACGCGAGCCGTTCGTGAACGGTACAGGAAGAAGAGATTAGAGGAAACTCGTCTCTTTAGACGAAACAAGAAGAAGCTGAAGAAGAGACAGGATGGGTTCACAGTGTTTCTCTGAAGTATATGGGAAGTTCGAGGGGTGAACGCGTGGAACAGGGTAGCCCTCCTGCAAGGATAGCGATGTCCAGCTAATGATGGGCCCGGATAACGTTCTGAAGATAAGGAGAAAACATTTCAGAAATCTACTGGATACGGACACTACTCCAGAAGACCCCGCTCCAATCCATGACGATGGTATTAACTGCCGGAGTAAGATACGTGTGGAATATCCCAACTTAAAAATAACAAAGCGGCTGGAAGCGATGGTGTACCGGCTGAATTGTTTAAGGCAGAGAGGAGCTGATTAGGAGCATTTATTAGCTCATGGAGGACATCTGGCTAGAGGAGAGCATGCCCGGGGGTTGGAGTCTCATTCTGTTATGTCCCATGTACAAACAAGAAGATTGTTCTGAGGGTAAAAACTTCCGTGGAATAAGCCTATTACCAATTGCGTACAAGGTCCTTTCGAGCATATTGTGTAAACGTCTAAAGCCAATTGTAGAAAAACTAATCGGGAATGGTAAATCCCATGAATGAGGTATGGGATAGCTTCTCGCGTTGTTGTGAATTAACACGCATTCTATTTTTAGATTTACAACTAACGGCACCTACTTGTTTATCGACGAATGCGAACGTCACTGTTTGAGAAGCTCTTACTAGACACGCCGATTGAATCAACGCTTAATACTGCGAAGGTGCTGTCAACAACATTCGAGGGGAGCCGACAATGAAAGAACAAATTTTATTTTTTTAAGATGTCTGGAGCCAGGTTTGAACCTGCGATCTCCCGCATGGTATTCGCGTGTTCTAACCACTATACCACGGCCGGTCCCGGTAGATGGTAAATCTACCACGGATCGAATAATCACCTTACGACAAATCCTGTAAAAAACTCATCAAAAGCAGATAGACACCTACCACCTCTTTGTTGACTAAAAAGCTGCCTTCGACTCTCCAATAAGCAGTAAGTTATATGAAGCCATGTCTGAGTTTGGTATTCCTGCAAGGCTAATTCGACTTTGCAGATGTACCTTGGAAAATACCTAATCCTGGGTTAAGAATGGTAAGGATCACTCTCAACCATTCAACATGGAAAGATGTCTCAGGCAGGGTGATAGCTTGTCCTGTACACTATATAATATAGTTATGGAGAAGGTGATGAGAAATGCTGGCGTCAACAGGGCTGGCACCATATTCCACAAGAGCCACATGCCACTAGCCTATGCCGATGTTTTAGACACCATTTGCTGAAATCTGCGGGAAGTTACTGCAGTTTTCTCATCACTGGAAAAGGAGTCAGCAAAATGGGTTTAGCTCTCAACGAGGACAAAAGAAAAAATAATGATTTCGACGAACAAAGAGTTACCTCGATGGGGACGAACCGTGAAAGTTGACAATTATGGTTTTGAGGTAGTAGTTGAATTTGCCTACCTCGGATCTTTCGTCAATCAGAAAAATTGTGTCAGCCAAGAAATCAAGAGGAGTATAATGCTCGCCTATAGATGTTTTTACGGACTTCGGCAGCTCTTTAGTAACATCAACTTATCTCGGGATACTAAGAAACAGCTTTACCTGGTGTTAATTTTACTCGTTCTTTTGTCGGCTGCCGAATCGTGGGTGCTAACGACAACGGACATACAAAACCTGGGAGTATTCGAGAGAATAATACTCCGAAAAATATATGGACCTATCTGTGTCGACGGCGACACATGCGAGCCATGGTATGAACTAGGAGCTGTATGAGCTTTACATCGACGTAGCTAAAAGAGTCAGGATCCAATGACTACGATGGTAGGAACATGTTGCCAGGATGGATGTGAATGCTCCAGCGAGAAAGGTATTTGAAGGCGAACCTGAAGGACGACGCCGAGCAGGGCGACCCAAACTTCCTTGGAAGGACCAAGTGGTTGGCGATGTGCCACCATCTGGTAGGACTAACTGAAGAACACTCGCAAAAGACCGAAGCCTGTGGAAATCTTTAATACTTCAGGGCTCTTATTTATGAACCATGTTCTAAAGTTGTAATAAGCCACTTAAGTAAGTAAGTATCTTTAAATTGGCCACCTCAATCGAATGTTTGACACCTTTGGACTAATTTTTGGAAGGGTAAGCCAAACCTCTGGTAAATGTTATTAAACCAGCAGACTACCAAATTAACTTATTCCTTCCTATGACAAGCCAATTTTAAAATCATTGGTGATTCAACCAAATTCTAATTACTACTGGATTAGTAATGCAGCTCATTTTTACTACTTCTAAGCCAATAGATCATATCTAGCCCATAATGAAGAGAGTATTGCGGCTAATAGTTCTTCTTAAGTTCATTGCCATTTTTGTACAATATTAAAGGTAACAGAATTCACTTTATTATTGAATTATATCCAACTTTAACATAATCCCATAGTTCCTCATTAAGTATTAATTAATTTTATTGTTTATAATATACGAAACAATTATTAATAACATGCATAAATCATTAAACATAACAAAACTCATGTTGTATTACGTAATCAATTCATTTGAATTTGCCAATTGTTGTTTGTGTTGCTTACTTTTAGGTGATAGTAAAATATCAACGTCGGTGATGGTTTTGATGGTGTGTGGCGTCTACATGTATCTGTCTGTCAATCTGTCATAAAAACTTCTACAAAAACATACCACACACACACACTCCCGGACACAAACACCGGCGCTCTCTTCAACTGAAATAAAATTAGTTGTCACTACAACCATTTATTACGAATTAATTTTCCATACTGTCAACAAATCACAGAAATTACCCAAAATGGATTACAAATGAAGTTTTGTTCTGACGGTACGAAAAACGAAAATAAAACAAATTGAAAAACTCATGTGATACACGTAATATGGATGTATGGTTGATATGGCCTTTAGATAGAGGGAAGAACACAATAAATAATAAATGGTGAAATTTTAATGTTATGCATTATTTCAATTCAAAACAAGATTATTCATTTAGTTTTTATTACAGAATAAGTTTAATTTGTGACTTTTATTACAAGTTATAAAAATTCCACATTAAATTCTACAGATATTACTTAATCTGCATTTGTACAAATGTCTAAGCGAATCCTTTGAAATTTCTTTAACTCTTTAACTTATACTTCACCTGCCCTGCCTTGTCGTGGCAGCAAAAATTTACCTAACATTGCTTCTTATTATTATCATTTTATTTGTACGTCTATTTTTTGTCAGTTTCATTTGATTTGAACAACCAAAGGTCTGACATATTATGTCAACTCGTTTAACATTTTCATGACAAGTATTCATTTGGCAAACAAAACAAAAAAAAAAAATATCCAGTTACACCCGACCTTTCAGCCACATAGCAATACAACCTGCAAGCAACACAAGGCTGTTCGTTGCTTTTGTATATGTTGTTTGTTTTATTTTTTTACTCTTGTTTTGCCGCTACTTTCTTTTTCTTTATGGAATAACTCATAATGTAATAAAATAAATATAATGAAATTTTTCTTTCTGCACTTATCATCAACGCCGCCGTCATCGGCATCACAATCATATGACTCTTTTCATCAGCTTAAAATTATCGCGCACCGGCACCGGCATCATCAACAACAACAACAACGTTGTCCTTATCTTCATCGTCCTTGTTGTGCACCCAATTGAAGATGATGAAACATATGTGTCTGCCAAGTGAACCAGTGGTGAATATATTTGAGAGTGTAGGTGCAAGTTTTTGTGTAAGTGTATGTGGCTGTGTGTGTGTGCGTGTGCGTTGTTAACATGAATATGAGTTAAGATTGCAACCAATTAAAAGACAACCATCTCAATTTGAATGTCGTCATTTGCACAACAGACATAAAGTTCATGACACACCGGCAGGACAGGAATAAAACGAGGTAGGGGCGAAAAGGGTCGTTACCCGACAGTTGAAGAGATGATTATAACTCTACAGTAAACTTAAAAAAAATCTATGGTTATAATCAAAACATTTACTTTCATGGGGACCACATCAAAATCTCCACAAATAACTATTACAAAAATATAACGAATTGAAAATGACACGGTTTACTAACTTACTTACTTAAGTGGCCAATTACAATTTACGAAACGTAGTTCATAAATTTGAGGCCTAAAGTAATTAAGAATTCCACACGCTTCGGTCTTCTGCGTGCATGTTCCAGTTAGTCCTACCACATGGTGGCACGTCGTCAACTACTTGGTCCTTCAAACGAAATTTGGGTCTCCATGCTCGTCGCCGTCCTTTAGGTTCGTCTTCAAACACCTTTCTCGCTGCACCATTTACATCCATCCCAGCAACATATACCAGCCATCGTAATCGTTGGATTCTGACTCTTTTAGCTACGTCGATGTCGTGTAGAACTCATACAGCTCATGGTTCATCAGATGGCGAAACTCGTCGTAGACACAGATAGGTCCATATATTTTTCGAAGTACTATTCTCTCGAAAACTCCCAGGTTTTGTATGTCCATTGTAGTAAGTACCCATGATTCGGCAGCATACAACAGAACAGCAAATATAAGCACCTGGAATAGCTGTTTCTTAGTATTCCAAGATAAGGTGGTGTTACTAAAGTGCTGCCGAAGTCCGTAAAAACATCTATTGGCGAGCACTTTACTCCGCTTAATTTCTTGGCTGACATTATTTTTCTTTTTGACGGATGATCCGAGATAGGTAAACTCATCTACTACCTCAAAACAATAATTGTCAACGTCTACGGTATTCGTCCCCATCGAGAGAACTCTTTGTTCGTCGAAATCATTATTATTGTATTGTCCTCGTTGACCGCCAAACCCATTTTGCTGACTCCTTTTTCAGTGATGAGAAAACTGCAGTATCATCCCGCAGATTTCGGCCAATGATGTATATATCATCTGCGTAGGCTAGTGGCATGTGACTCTTGTGTAATATGGTGCCAGACATGTTGACACCTGTCTTTCTCATCACCTTCTCCATAACTATATTAAATAGTTTACAGGACAAACTATCACCCTGTCTGAGATGTCTTTCTCTGTTAAATGGTTCAGAGTGAACCTTACCAATCTTAACCGAGGATTTGATGTTTTTCACGGTACATCTGCAAAGTCGAATTAGCTTTGCAGGAATACCATACTTAGACATGGCCTCATATAACCTGTTCCTTATCGGACAGTCCAAGGCAGCTTTGTAGTCGACAAAGAGGTGGTAGGTGTCAATCTGCTTTTCATGAGATTTTTCCAGAATGTCGTAAAGTAAATTTGTGATTTGTCGTAGATTCACCAGGTCTAAAGCCGCATTTAGTTTTTCGGGTTTGAGACGTTCACACAATGTGCTCGAAAGGTCCTTGTACACAAATGGTAGTAGGGTTATCACATTGCAGTTCTTACATTCACTACGATATCCTTTCTTGTATATGGGACATAACAGACTGAGACTCCAATACTCGGGCATGCTCTCCTCTACCCAGATGTTCTCTATGAGCTGATACATGCTCCTAATCTGCTCTAGCACACCTGCCTTAAACAATTCAGCCGGGAGACGCTTTGTTATTTATAAGACAGGAGTTTTTTGCCACAGTATCTCGCTCTAGCTCGGACGTAAACAGTTAATACCGTCGTCATGAATTGTTGTGGGTCATGTGGAGCGGTGTCCGTATCCAGTAGATTGCTAACATGTTCCCTCCACATCTTTAGAACGTTATCCGGCTCCGGCACTAGCTGACCATCGTTTTCTTTGCAGAGGGGCAACTCTGTTCCACGCATTCTCACATAAACTCTTTAGTAGCATTTTCGGATTTCTCCTGTACTTCGGAACAACTCTGTGCACTCATCCTGTCCCTTCTTCAGCTCCTTCTTTTACCGTCTCAAAATACGAGTTGCCTCTCGTCTCTTCTCACTGTGCGCAACCTCTGTGGTCCGCAGTTTACCGATGTCCAGCTTTCGTTGTGCCTGTTTATATACTATTTTTCCCATGCTTAGCATTGTGCGCATCTAAACTGGTGTAAGGTATTGATAGGAGTCAATATTCTCATTCGATGAGTGCCTTCCATCGACTACCACGTGATCTATCTGATTCCTCGTCAATTGATCTGGAGATAACCATGTTGCCTTATGAATATTCCTATGGTCAAATCTAGTGCTGCTAACTACATATTCCTTGCCGCAGAAAAATCAATCAGTCTGATGACATTGTTCGACGTTTCGGTGTGCAGACCGAATTTTCCATAGGTAGGCTCAAATGCGGTCTCCCTGCCTATTTTACCATTAAAATCGCCTAGTACAATTTTGATGTCATGGCTTGGGCTACGGTCATATACATTTTCCAGGCTCTCATATTTGCCCTCATTGCTTTTCTCTTCTTTCAGAGCATGGGCACATATTAGTGTTATGTGGAAAAACTTTGTTTTGCCTCTTATTTAACAAACATCCAAACTCGCACGCTTTCATGCACGAGCACCCATGTCCCGTCCACCGGATTACGACCCAAAAGTGTAATACATACAAGGAGTCACTTTAGACCCTAGGTTTCTTTGAATCAAGTCTGTCTGTCTGCCTGTCCGTCTTTCTGTCCGGCTGTCTGTCTGGCTGCGTGGTACGCACGATATCATTCAAAAGACGGAACGAAATGTTTTGAATTTTTTCACGAGTTAATATTTCCCCAAAACTGCTTATGGTATTGTAAATGGGCTACATGGCCTCGTCCCTTCTGGTTCCTCGCTTACAAGTACATCATTCCGCCCACTTTTGAAATCGAGTAAAAATATCAATACACCCAACGGGATCGTACCCAAATTCTGTATTTAGTAAACCTATAACAATATAGAGTTTTGAAGAACTAATTGGAAGACCAGCCACGCCCCTTTTGGTACTTCACATACAAATGTAGTCGAGTAATAATATTAACATACTAGAATATTTTTTGTTCTATTGAGCGTGAGGGTATATGTAGGTCGGTTTTCCCGACTTAAACTTTCTTACTGGTTTTTTCTTTCTTCGTGTTTTCAAAATAGTTTTCTTATTTAAGGAGATTGGCTTATTAGGTCACCGCAACCGATCTTAGTTTCTTGGGGCCGCCAAAGCCACTAAGGGAGCCTTTAGGTTGGGCATCAGTAACTTCTGTTACCTAATAGCGCCATAGCGCCTTCTTACATTTGCTAACACAGATGTTCAGTTGCCCGGGGAACACGGGATGTATTGGACGTTTTGAGCTGCTTGGGCACTTCCAAAGAGAAATTGTGGTGATAACAATCAGAAATCTGAAAAGAATGCATCTTTAGAAAATCCTACAACTATTGTTCAGGTTCTTAAAGTCTGCCATTCTAGCGTATGTGTAATAATTACTATACTGTATTTTAATATAACTCATACGTATTACTTCTCAACGACATACAACTTAGCAAAATTTCATTATGGCGAAAGTTGTGGTATGAAAATTCCTTTGTAAAGTTTTTGGGGCATATGCGTAACATGCCAAAAAAAGTTAAATACAGTGTAGAGCAAAAGTCCATTGACAAATATGAATCAATTGCTGCCTAGAACAACAATGGCGTGGAGAGTCGGATGGGTTACAAAATGCAAAAGCAGCCAATGTGACATGGCGTCAGTATGAGGAGCACAACGTGCGCTCGTCGCACACGGGTACTATCAAAACAGCGATTCTTCGACTACAATGCAACGACAATTTTGCGCTCATTACAACATACAGCTAAAAAATCTGTGTTTATCGTTTTGGTTGATTAGAAATTGAAATAGATGTTCGAGGAGACAAGTTTAACAAGTTTAACATCTGGCTGACCTACAACTTCAAGGAATCTTGAAAATATAGCGGTTGTTAGGGCTTCTGTTCGCGAACAACCTAGACTCCCTGTCCGAAAGAGATATATCGCCTTAACTGTACCAGAACAACTTTAGACTTCATCCTTCCCAAATACAGCACTTACATCCCAACAAAATTCAAATTGTTTTTGCTCTATATATATTTGTGTACTTTCCAAATTAAATTTATTTGTGTTATGTTCTTGTTGGTATGATAAAATTACTTTAAAATACAGACAAGGCAATCTTTTGCAAAACTCATTACACCTCCCTCATTACCACCAACATCGACGATAATAATATGAATTGCACGCAAGAAAAACAGCCCCAAAATAAAAACTTATTTTCATTAACATTTCTTTCTCATATTTGTGTCGCTTCCTACCATAAGTATATTTTCTCATCCTTTTTGCTGAACTTTTCTTCTCTTCACACAGCTTTCGAGTTTTTTTTTCACATTGTCTGTTTACTTTGAAATGAAAGAATTCACCAAAAAGCAAGAGACGTAAACGATTGCATGTCAGCCAAATTGAAGATATACATCACATGAACTTGTTGTATTCATATTCAAAAAGTTGATTATTTGTTGGGTGTGCGTGTGTGTGTGTGTGTAAGTTGGCGCGTTGATATGTTGAATGTTTGTCAAACGTACGAAACGTTTCGTCAGTTGGTAAAGGATGTGATCCTGTTAAAAGACAGAATGTATGATTTCTTTTTCAAAGACAGCAGGCAGCTCTAGTTGAAACACACAGGCAAGTTGGTAAAATAAATATTGGTATTAAGGGCTATAGATTACAAAGAAGTAAAGGGTCTTTCAATTTCGTTAAAAATTTTATATTAATATGAATAAAGTAAAGTAAAGCAGGACCGGCCGTGGCATAGTGGTTAGAACACGCGACGACCATGCGGGAGATCACAGGTTGAACTTCTGGCTCCAGTCATCTTAAAAGAAAATAAAAAAAATAAATTTTTCTTTCATTGTCGGCTCCCCTCGAATGTTGTCGACAGCATCTTCGCAGTATTAGTGTCGAGTCAATCGGCGTGTCTAATAAGAGCTTCTCAAACAGTGACGTTTGCATTCGTCGATAAACAAGTAGATGCCGTTAGTTGTGAATCTAAAAATAGAAAGCGTCTTAATTCACAACAAGGCGAGAAGCTATCCCATACCTCATTCATGGGGTGTAAAGGGAAATTAAGTTTTTTAAGAGATGGGGGAAAGGATCATAGGATATACTTTCTTCTAAAACAATTTCTATTCAATTGTAATTAGTTTTACTTATGTCAACGAAAAACAAATCTCAACCCGATTTCACCATTGTCTGCCAATGTCTGTGCTGTGGCAGCAATGTATAAAATGTCACTGCAATCCAACCATAAAACAACAATGTCAATTAACACAATTGTTGTGACATTAAACAATGTCCATCGCTACGCTGATGACAAAGTCTCTGCCAACTTTTTGCATCTTAGTTTTCTGGTTGCGTTCTTCTTCCAACTGTTGCTGCTTTCTATTGCCTCTTGTTTTTGTGTCTTCTTCCCCTCTTGGGTGCCTGTGACCACTAAAATTCCTTCCTTTCTCTCATTCTCTGTAAAAACTGACACTTTATCTAAAGCTTATGTCTGTTTAATACTTAAAAAATGTTTTTCTTCCATGTTATCCTGTACCCAGGCTACTCTGCAGACCATCACAGGGACATTGCTGGAAGGCAAGTAGCTAAAGATTCTCAGACAAGACAAGTAGTTACAGGGTACGAAGGGGGTTGAAACTTCACTACAGCATTCTTCACTTCAGACCCAACCTGTGTCCTTGGCAATATAGGATATTGTTTTCTCCAAGTATGGCTGCCTGCATCTGGCGTAGATTAACTGTGTTCCAGTTGCTGACAATGAGCATATCGTTGCATCACTGAGGCATGATAGCTTTATATTCTTAGATTTACTTGGGAAAGTAACTCGACAACGCTGATGGTCATTGAGCCAGTCAGAGAGAGAGAGACGAGATTGAAATGAAAACTAATTAAAATAAACATTTTGTAAGGAGAGGCAAAAAAGGAGACTTAAGTTTACATTAAAATAACTGAATAATGTTCGCAGTATGATGGACTATAGACTTATTTCATGATAGTGATATTAATTAACAGCCAAGTTTTACAGTAACTTTTATAGAAGTAAAAGAAACTTTGAGATGTAAGTTTGTATATTGGTATATGACGACTATATGGTAACAGCAATTAACAGCCAACAGCAGACAACCATAAATACCTTACTCACACCTTTTTAAAAAATCACCTTTTTAAAAAATATTTAACAGTTTATTTGAATTTTGTAATTTTGTAATTTTGTAATTTTGTAAATTTGTAATTTTGTAATTTTGTAATTTTGTAATTTTGTAATTTTGTAATTTTGTAATTTTGTAATTTTGTAATTTTGTAATTTTGTAATTTTGTAATTTTGTAATTTTGTAATTTTGTAATTTTGTAATTTTGTAATTTTGTAATTTTGTAATTTTGTAATTTTGTAATTTTGTAATTTTGTAATTTTGTAATTTTGTAATTTTGTAATTTTGTAATTTTGTAATTTTGTAATTTTGTAATTTTGTAATTTTGTAATTTTGTAATTTTGTAATTTTGTAATTTTGTAATTTTGTAATTTTGTAATTTTGTAATTTTGTAATTTTGTAATTTTGTAATTTTGTAACTTTGTAATTTTGTAATTTTGTAATTTTGTAATTTTGTAATTTTGTAATTTTGTAATTTTGTAATTTTGTAATTTTGTAATTTTGTAATTTTGTAATTTTGTAATTTTGTAATTTTGTAATTTTGTAATTTTGTAATTTTGTAATTTTGTAATTTTGTAATTTTGTAATTTTGTAATTTTGTAATTTTGTAATTTTGTAATTTTGTAATTTTGTAATTTTGTAATTTTGTAATTTTGTAATTTTGTAATTTTGTAATTTTGTAATTTTGTAATTTTGTAATTTTGTAATTTTGTAATTTTGTAATTTTGTAATTTTGTAATTTTGTAATTTTGTAATTTTGTAATTTTGTAATTTTGTAATTTTGTAATTTTGTAATTTTGTAATTTTGTAATTTTGTAATTTTGTAATTTTGTAATTTTGTAATTTTGTAATTTTGTAATTTTGTAATTTTGTAATTTTGTAATTTTGTAATTTTGTAATTTTGTAATTTTGTAATTTTGTAATTTTGTAATTTTGTAATTTTGTAATTTTGTAATTTTGTAATTTTGTAATTTTGTAATTTTGTAATTTTGTAATTTTGTAATTTTGTAATTTTGTAATTTTGTAATTTTGTAATTTTGTAATTTTGTAATTTTGTAATTTTGTAATTTTGTAATTTTGTAATTTTGTAATTTTGTAATTTTGTAATTTTGTAATTTTGTAATTTTGTAATTTTGTAATTTTGTAATTTTGTAATTTTGTAATTTTGTAATTTTGTAATTTTGTAATTTTGTAATTTTGTAATTTTGTAATTTTGTAATTTTGTAATTTTGTAATTTTGTAATTTTGTAATTTTGTAATTTTGTAATTTTGTAATTTTGTAATTTTGTAATTTTGTAATTTTGTAATTTTGTAATTTTGTAATTTTGTAATTTTGTAATTTTGTAATTTTGTAATTTTGTAATTTTGTAATTTTGTAATTTTGTAATTTTGTAATTTTGTAATTTTGTAATTTTGTAATTTTGTAATTTTGTAATTTTGTAATTTTGTAATTTTGTAATTTTGTAATTTTGTAATTTTGTAATTTTGTAATTTTGTAATTTTGTAATTTTGTAATTTTGTAATTTTGTAATTTTGTAATTTTGTAATTTTGTAATTTTGTAATTTTGTAATTTTGTAATTTTGTAATTTTGTAATTTTGTAATTTTGTAATTTTGTAATTTTGTAATTTTGTAATTTTGTAATTTTGTAATTTTGTAATTTTGTAATTTTGTAATTTTGTAATTTTGTAATTTTGTAATTTTGTAATTTTGTAATTTTGTAATTTTGTAATTTTGTAATTTTGTAATTTTGTAATTTTGTAATTTTGTAATGTTGTAATGTTGTAATGTTGTAATGTTGTAATTTTGTAATTTTGTAATTTTGTAATTTTGTAATTTTGTAATTTTGTAATTTTGTAATTTTGTAATTTTGTAATTTTGTAATTTTGTAATTTTGTAATTTTGTAATTTTGTAATTTTGTAATTTTGTAATTTTGTAATTTTGTAATTTTGTAATTTTGTAATTTTGTAATTTTGTAATTTTGTAATTTTGTAATTTTGTAATTTTGTAATTTTGTAATTTTGTAATTTTGTAATTTTGTAATTTTGTAATTTTGTAATTTTGTAATTTTGTAATTTTGTAATTTTGTAATTTTGTAATTTTGTAATTTTGTAATTTTGTAATTTTGTAATTTTGTAATTTTGTAATTTTGTAATTTTGTAATTTTGTAATTTTGTAATTTTGTAATTTTGTAATTTTGTAATTTTGTAATTTTGTAATTTTGTTATTTTGTAATTTTGTAATTTTGTAATTTTGTAATTTTGTAATTTTGTAATTTTGTAATTTTGTAATTTTGTAATTTTGTAATTTTGTAATTTTGTAATTTTGTAATTTTGTAATTTTGTAATTTTGTAATTTTGTAATTTTGTAATTTTGTAATTTTGTAATTTTGTAATTTTGTAATTTTGTAATTTTGTAACTTTGTAATTTTGTAATTTTCTAATTTTGTAATTTTGTAATTTTGTAATTTTGTAATTTTGTAATTTTGTAATTTTGTAATTTTGTAATTTTGTAATTTTGTAATTTTGTAATTTTGTAATTTTGTAATTTTGTAATTTTGTAATTTTGTAATTTTGTAATTTTGTAATTTTGTAATTTTGTAATTTTGTAATTTTGTAATTTTGTAATTTTGTAATTTTGTAATTTTGTAATTTTGTAATTTTGTAATTTTGTAATTTTGTAATTTTGTAATTTTGTAATTTTGTAATTTTGTAATTTTGTAATTTTGTAATTTTGTAATTTTGTAATTTTGTAATTTTGTAATTTTGTAATTTTGTAATTTTGTAATTTTGTAATTTTGTAATTTTGTAATTTTGTAATTTTGTAATTTTGTAATTTTGTAATTTTGTAATTTTGTAATTTTGTAATTTTGTAATTTTGTAATTTTGTAATTTTGTAATTTTGTAATTTTGTAATTTTGTAATTTTGTAATTTTGTAATTTTGTAATTTTGTAATTTTGTAATTTTGTAATTTTGTAATTTTGTATTTTTGTATTTTTTTTACATAAATACATTTTAAAATTTTTGTATTCAAAAGAATTTCACACTACTGCGGAGACAATCCTAAGCCGCATTGATGCATTTGTAGTCATGCATCGCTATTTGCCTCTAACACATACACTCACACACACACACTATTTGTCTAATGATGTATGCAACAATTGTTATGCTCCACATTACATGCATACAAGGGTTTACATAATATATTACGCTTAGAATTTATAGAGAATATTTGTAAACATGTATGTGTTTGTCGTATGCTCTCGCATTGTATATGTGCAAGAGCTTGGAAAGTTGAGTTGTTGATGGCGCTTCTTTTGCTGTTGCACATTCGCATCAAACTTCAATGAATACATGAATGTATGAATTTGCAAGTAGTTTTTCTTATAGCAGTTTGGGAGTTTTTTTTTCGTGCTGCCTTCACGATTTGCAAACATTCATTTTATTTTCGCTTACGTTGTTTGAAGAATCCTTTGACTTTAATGGTTATTGAAGTAGCGAGTGCGCTACAGTTTTGTTGGAGACTGAGGAATATAGTATAGTTTTTTCCTCGATATGCCGAATGGTACAATGAAGGAATGAATGTGTGATTGTGGGATGTGTGTGTGTGTATGTGTAACTATAGTAGTAAAGGGTGTGTTGCCTTGAAAGTGTTGAAATGTGTGTCAAAAGCTTTGCAGGATAGTTTATATTAAAGATCAGTTTAACATATGTAGGGGTAAGATATGCAGATATGTATTTTATTAAACCCCATACATTAAATTAATCTTTGGGCCAACAGTCTGAAAAGCAAGGAATATGGTAATTGGCAGCACACGATTTGGCAACAACAACATTCACAAGGCAACATGGATATCTTCCGATTAAGTTGCAAGAAAGCATAAAGACCACATGGTTATCGATGGAAGGCACGCTTAAAGTGTTTTATATTGTCGAGTGATCTGAGGCGTCAACATCAACTCGGTTCACCACCTCACTGCAGTGAATGTGTGTACTAGGCTTAGCAACGCGAAAACCCTGCGGAACCAGGTATAGAAAATGGAGGACATCTCTATTGGAAAGGACTATGCGGACCGTCCTTGGAGATGTGAGTCCCTCATTTGATAATACTTACACAATACATACACAACGGCCCTCGAGAACAAGATGCTGTATACAGGGCTAAACTGCAGCAAATGACAACTCGAGCTGTCCATGAAAATTACAGGGAGAAGAGGCGAAAGGAAACTCGACTCTTCATATGGAAAAAAGAGAAAAGTACACGGAAAGGTACTTGGAACATAGGTACATGAAAAGGTACTTAGAATATGTTTTCCGGCCTGGAAAGACAACTATGGTAATCTCGTTACTGACTCAGAGAGCGTACTGAGGATATGTAAAGATAACTTCAGTAGACTGTTGATGTCCGAAAACTCGGTTACAGACGAATTTCCATCTATCATTCTGCTTCGTCTGCGGGATGACAAACATCACAATGACATCCACGAACAAGATGCCGCATACAGGGCCCGCAGAAAACGGCAACGCGTGCTGCCCATGGAAATTACAAAAATTACAATCAGAAAAGACGTGATGCAACTCTATTCTTCAGACGGAAAAAAACGAGAGCTGAAGGAGCGGAATCAAACATGTAGGATTAGCGGTGAAGTCCGAAAATTTTACCTGAAGATAAATGAAAAGAAACAGGTCTTCCCTCCTGTAAAGACAAGGATGGTCATCTTGGTACTGACTCAGAGAGCGTACTGAGGATATGTAAAGATAACTTCAGTAGACTGTTGATGTCCGAAAACTCGGTTACAGAGGTCTCTATAACAATCCAAGATGACAAATGCCACAATGCCACCCAGGAACAAGATGCTGCATATAGGGCCCCCAATGAGTATGCCAACGCGAGCTGTCCATGGAAATTATAGGGAGAATAGGCGGGATGTTACTTAACTCTTCAGATGGATAAAACGAGAACTGAAGAAGATGAATGAAGCATACAGGATTAGCAATAAAGCCCGTAAATTGTACCAGAAGATAAATGAAAATGTATATGGAACAGGTCATCCGGCCTGGAAGACAACTATGGTCATCTCGTTACTGACTCCGAGTGCATACTGAGGATATGGAAAGATAACTTCTGTTGATGTCCAAAACCTCGGTTATAGAAGACTCTACAACAATCCGGGATGACAAATGCCACAATGCCTCCCAGGAACAAGATGATGCATACAGGTCCCACCGCAGCCAATGGCAACGCGAGCTGCTAATGGAAATAACAAAGAGATGCAACTTGACTCTTCAAACTAAAAAAAACGCAAGCTGAAGGAACGGAGGGAAGGCTTCCACACCGCCATTCAGGAGATGAGATAGACAGGACAAGTATGCTAGCGAAGTAAAAATTACGACATCCCTTACAGCTGCCATACCGAAAAGCACACATTTGGATGTGGATTTGTAGTTGGCGAGAGTCTCTGACATCTTGTCTCGCGATTCAATCCTATTACACAGTACAACACATGATTTTGGGACTCAATCTTGATAACTACACGTGAAAGAGCCAAAAACGTGACAAATTCCCCTATACGATACTTACTAACTTCAAATCGATATTAAATTATTATGGCATGTAACTTGACAAAACGAATGATGCATAACTTCTTCTCTTTGGAGCTACTTTCACGTGCAGTTCTCAGAATTGAGTCCCAAATCAATGAGCTGAAAAATGTTGTATTGTGTTAGTGATAGAATAGCCACAAACCGCATGAAGGCAAAATATTTCAACATCACGATGTTTTGTGCACATGTCCCGACGGAAGAGAAAGACGATGAGATTAAAGATGTATTCTACGAGCGAAACATACGACCGCTGCTCTGGCCATGACATTAAAATTGTTCTGGGAGACTTTAATGTATAAAAAAGGAAGGGAAGATGTTCTTGGTCCATCGATCAGTAAATTCATCCTGCATACGTCAGACAACGGGTTTAGGCTTGTTAGCTTCGCAGCGGGAAACAACTTGGTAGTGAGCGGAACCAGATTCCAGCATAAAGATATCCACAAGGCAACTTGGCTATCCCCCGATCAAAACGCCAAAAATCAAACTGATCATGTGGTAATTGATGGCCCGCATGCATCTAATGTCATGGACGTGAGTGTCATCCGTGGTGCTAATATTAGCTTGGATCATTACCGGGTTGCAGCCAAGGTGCACACAAGATAAAACAGAGCGAAAAACTCACTTGACTAAACACAAAAATAAAGCTGGACATTGCAAAGCTGCAAACACCAGAGATAGCCACTGCCTACACCAACCATGTCTCCCAACTACTGCGCTAGCAACCGCCGCAACAACCGTGGAAATATCAAAAACGGCGCTCTGACGAATCCTGGTACGCATAGCGTCTGAGGAACACGATGCTGCTTATAGGGCGACGCTACAGCCACTTGTAACCCGGGTTGCTAGGAAAAGCCACAAGGAAACAGTAGCACAAGCGAGACAGATATTTAAGCGAAAAACTCGTCAAATAAAGGAACGGGAGAACGAGGATATAGAGTGATTACAGGGATAGAGGTGAGGCCCGAAAATTTTACCAGAAAATTAAAGCAAAAGGTAAGGACAAGGATGGAAATCTGGTAACAGATACGCAGAGTGTGACGAATATCTGTAGAGAACACTGCCAGCAACTGCTGGTTCCAGAAAGCAGCGCATTTGAAGGTATCACGCCAATTGTCGACGACGGCCACAAAGTCAACGGACCTCCAGTAGAGCTCTTCGAGTCCGGTGGCAAGGAGCTGATAACGAACATGCACCAGCTCCTACGCACGGTTTGACTTAACGAGTACATGCTCGATGATTGAAATCTAAGCGTTCTTTTTCCTATGTTGAAAAAGGTGTGGCTTTAGACCAGATAAATCAACGAAAAGGCCTGAAAAAGACCCAAGAGAAACACATCGACACGCACCATATTTTCGTCGACTATGAAGCTGCCTTCGACAGCCCAATACAGCAGAAATTACTCGTAGCCATGGTTGAGCTTGGCATTCCGTCGAAGCTGATACACCTTTGCGGGATGACGCTGACTGACATGAAGTCTTCAGTGAATATTGGCAAGGACCTTACGGAGACATTCTATACCACACGAGGCCAGAACCAAGGCGACGGCCATCAATATAGTGATGGAGATGCTAATGGGGAAAGCAGCAGAAAACATAAGTAGCACGATATTTAACTAAAGCCACAAGCTACTCGCGTATGCTGATGACGAAAACTGTGGGTAGAAGGAATCAGCCGAAATGTGTCTAATGGTGAATGAGGACACAACAAATTTATTAGTTTCAACGAACAAAGAAAATCTACTAATTTGGGAAACGGCGTGAACGTTGACAACTATAATTTCGAGAAGGTAGACAATTTTATCTACCAAGACTTTGTGGCACTGTCCAAGCAGCTAACTACTTCCGGTCTTAGACCAAGTATTCCCTGGGCAATGACTTTAAAGCAACCGCTTTGAAGTTAGCTAGAGTTAGAAGGCGAAATGTTGAGTAACCTAATCGGCATGCTACCACCGATGCGTCTTAGGAACTAGGTAACAGAAGTTACTGAAGCTCAACACAGGCTCTCTTAGTGGCTTTGGCAGCCCCAAGAAACTAAGATCGGGAGGGGTGGCCTAATAAGCCACTCTCCTTAAACAAAAATTTATTATGAAAACACGAAGAAAATGAAAAACAAGAACCCCCCCCAAATGTTGACGACCCCGGCAAACGATATAAGGACCATGATTTAAGGATATGCACCTGGAATGTCCGAACTCTATACAGAGATGGTGCCTCTATCCAACTGGCGGATGTCCTCGACAAATACAAGGCTGACATCACCGCCATACAGGAAATGAGATGGACGGGACAGGGATGCACACGACGAAAGAACTGTGACATCTTCTACAGCTGCCATGCAGAAAGACACGAATTTGGATATGGTTTCATAGTCGGCAAGAGACTTCGACACCTGGTCTCGCGGTTTAACCCTGTAAATGACCGTATAGCCACCATTCGCATCCGGGCGAAATATTTTAACATTACGCTGATTTGTGTACACGTCCCGACGGAAGACAAAGACGATGACATCAAAGATGCATTCTATGAGCGCCAGGAGGATATATATGACCGCTGCCCTGCACATGACATTAAAATTGTTCTGGGAGATTTTAATGCTAAAATAGGAAGGGAAGATGCTCTTGGCTCAGCAGTCGGAAAATTCAGTCTACACAACAACACCTCCGATAACGGATTCAGACTGGTAAGTTTCGCGTCGGCAAGAAACATGGTTGAGAGTGGAACCAGATTCCCGCATAAAGATATCCACAAGGCAACCTGGATATCTCCCGATCAAAATACAAGAAATCAGATTGATCACGTGGTAATTGATGGAAGGCATGTCTCAAGCGTTATGGACGTGCGTGTGATGCGCGGTGCAAATATCGACTCGGATCACCACCTAGTTGCATCCAAGGTACGCACACGATTAAGTAGAGCTAAAAACACTCTTAATCAAACGCAAAGGAAGCTAGACATCACAAAGCTGCAGACCACTGAGATAGCCAATTCCTACTCCAACCAACTCTCTCAATTAATCCATACAAATCCCCCTAGTTCTGATGTTCCCGGCATGCAGTGGCAGCATATTGCGAATTCTATGACCACTGCCGCAACAACCGTACTGGGTTATGAAAAACCACGCTCAGACAAGCCCTGGTACGATGACGAATGTCGCGAAATGTCTGAGGAAATGGATGCTGCATACAAGGCAAAACTGCAGCCAATGGCGACGCGTGCGGTGACGGAGCGTTATAAAGAGAAAAGGAGGGAGATGAAACGCCTGTTCAGACGGAAAAAGCGTCTGTGGAAGAAAAGAGAGAGCCAGGATATCGAAAACTACAGGGATAGAGGTGAGGCCCGAAAGTTCTACCAAAAGGTAAAAAGTAAAGTTTTTGGAACAGGGATCCCCACCTGTAAGGACAGAGACGGAAATCTGGTCACGGACACTCAGAGTGTGCTGCAAATATGGAGGGAACACTTTCAATCTCTTCTCGTTCCCGAAGGCAGCATAAGTGACGGAATCGCACCAATCATCGACGATGGAGTAGATTGTCCACCACCGAGCCAAAACGAGATCAGCACGGCAATTGCCCGGCTTAAAAATAATAAAGCTGCGGGAGCCGATGGACTGCCGGCAGAGCTTTTTAAAGCCGGCGGCGATGAGCTGGTAACATGCATGCACCAGCTCATAAACACGATTTGGCTCAGGGAATGCATGCCCGATGATTGGAATCTGAGTGTCCTATGTCCCGTGCTTAAGAAAGGCGATCCTAGTGTGTGTACCAACTATCGCGGGATTAGCCTTTTACCCATCGCATACAAGGTCCTGTCTAGTGTGTTATGTGAAAGACTAAAGCCCCTCCTGGCGAACCTGATTGGACCTTATCAGTGTGGCTTTAGACCTGGTAAATCCACCACCGACCAGATATTCACGCTACGACAAATCCTGGAGAAGACCCAAGAAATGCAGATCGATACCTACCATCTGTTCATCGATTACAAAGCTGCATTTGACAGTCCGATACGACAGAAATTGTTGGATGCTATGGCTGAGTTTGGTATCCCCGCAAAACTAATTCGACTCTGCGGGATGACACTGACTGACACGAAGTCTTCAGTGAAAATTGGCAAAAATCTGTCAGAGCTATTTTCTACCAAGCGAGGCTTTAGACAAGGCGATAGTCTGTCCTGCGATCTCTTTAACATCGTAATGAAGATGATCATGCGGAAAGCAGCAGTAAACAGGAATGGCACCATATTTAACAAAAGCCACATGTTGCTCGCGTATGCTGATGATATCGATATTATTGGACGTGGATTGCGAGATGTTACATTGCGGCTTTTTTGAGCATTGAAAAGCAGTCGGCTGAAGTGGGTCTGGTGATAAACGAGAACAAAACCAAGTTATTTGTTTCAACGAACAAAGAGTCCACTCGTCTGGGACGCTGCGTGAACGTTGACAACTCTAATTTTGAAGTGGTAGATGATTTTGTCTACCTTGGCTCCGCCATAAACAAAAATAATAATGTCAGCCTCGAAATCAAAAGATGAGTATTGATCGCAAACCGCTGCTACTATGCGCTAAGCAAGCGATTTAACGACAAAGCGCTCTCTCGAAAAACAAAGATCCAGCTCTACCAGACTCTGATCCTACCTGTCTTGCTCTACAGCGCAGAATCGTTGGTAATGACACAAGCGGATCAATCTATTCTTCGAGAGAAAAATACTCCGCAAAATATTTGGACCCATCATCGTGAACGGCGAGTACCGTCGTCGAATGAATCATGAGCTGTATGAGCTGTACAACGACATCGACGTGGTCAAGCGCTTTCAAATAGACCGAATGCGCTGGCTTGGACACGTTGTACGAATGGACGATAACGCTCCGGCTCGAAAAGTCTTCGTCAATAAACTCGATGGGCGGCGCAGGAGGGGGCGACCAAAACTCCGATGGATAGACCAGGTGACGGAAATGTTAAGTAAGCTTGTTATGACGAACTATCTACGGTGCGCAAAAGACCGAAGCGCTTGGAATGGTTTTCTACGTGCGGCTATTGATAGATGAATTTCTGTTGTTGCTGCCAGTAAAGAAGAAGAAGAAGAAGACTCCGCCATCAACAAAACGAATAATGTCAGCCTCGAAATCCAGAGAAGATTCCTACTTGCTAATAAATGCTACTGCGTACTGAGCAAGCGATTTAATGACAGAGCTCCCTCTCGATGAACAAAAATGCAGCTATACCAAATACTAGTTCTACCTGTCTTGATGTTTGGTTTACAATCCTAGGTTATGACACAACAGACCAATCGACGTGGTCAGACGCATTAAAGTGCTGGCTTGGTCATGCTGTACGCATGAACGACGCATGAGCTTTAACATGAACTAAGACAATGAACTCGATGGACGGCGCAGAAGAGAGCGACAAAAACTCCATTGGAAAGACTAGGTTACTAAGAACTTAACAGAACTTGGTGTGACTACCTGGAGAAGAAGCGCAGAAGATCAAAGCGCTTATAATATCGTTCTACGCGCGGTATATTATCCCATGGGATTGCAAAGAAGTGCCAGCTTAGTAAGTAAATATAAAGTAACTCTCAAAGAAATAAGTTCCTGCGATGTAAGTCCTTATTCATAAAGTCGCAAGAGACGTTAATCTTCTTAAAACTTTTTTCATATGCACTTATTTTGTAGTGAAATTTATCATAAGGAGATACGTTTTAATGGCTACAAAACTTGTCGATTTATTAATTACACCATATTGAGTCAGAAATTCACTGCAGATCATACAAATCATTTCACTGTTCGCTATAAGTTTCGTTTAAAATTCACACGCTTTCTATCTTATTTGCCAATACATCATACCCTATATGCTCTCTCTCCCTCTCTCGCTCTCCCTTTCTCGTCAGCTGATAAATTATTTCAGGCATTTAACTATTCACAACAACAATTCCGTCATCGTCGTCGTCGTCGTTACTCCTTACATACTATCTGTCTGTTTGCCATTAGAATGTCAACATTTAATGGCTTTTTCCTATACTAAAGCTTAAGCATAGCAGCTGCCTCAGCTTTTCTCCACAGACTTTTCAAATTTTTTATGATGTCATTTTGGGGAATTTGTTATTCATTTCGTATATGTATGCTGCATGTAACCCAGAGCAGCTCAGAAAGAAAGAAGCTAGTAGCACAGCCAAAAGAAGTGTATGAAGAAAGCATGAATGAATAAACAAAAAATTGCGTTAAGTTTGGTATTTTCCGGTTGAAGATGCTTGCTGCTAGTGAAGAAGCAACAGCCACATCTGAGGCATCAAGCGAAACAGTAGCTACATCAAAGGCATTACGACAGCAATAGCAACAGCGTCAGCGTCAACAATGGCAACATCATCAGTAGTTGTTGACATTAAGTAATGTAAAAATGTCACACATACACACACACACGCGTGTACTCACACTCAGCCATACATACATACACAGTCTAAGACTTGTATACCCAACTCCATTCGTTGCTAGTAGTTTTTCGGGTGCATGAATGAATGATGACTTCGGATAGAGTAGATGATGCTTAAATTGTAACTTAAGTGGTGCTTTTTCCCATCCATACTCGCGACTCCACGAAGCATCCCTTCCCTATAGCATCTTGGGAGTCTGAAGCAAGAAACCCGAGGGAACACACAACAAAGTCCTTGTAGAGTGTCATACACATTGTAGTATATATGATTTTTTTCGTAAAATACATACATATATACAAAATTTTACACTGCAATGCATTTTATTTATTTCCCTTTGCTTGCGTTCAGTCTCGCTGCGAATCTTTTCCAAAGATTGTTAACAATAATTTATAGTTGAGCATGTACAGAGACAACAAAATAAGCAAAATTTCATTTTAAGGATTAAATAGCAACAACTGAACATGCGAAGGCACTATGTAATCCAAGGAACTTGGTTGGGAAAATTTCCATGTAACAGCAATATAATTTAAAGTTGTTTTATTTCTTGTGCACAATTTCCTCTCTCTCGGTGACGTATGAGTGATATTAATTTTAAAGAAAAGGCAAAAAGGAATTACTACGAATATATGCTATGGAAATTTATTGTATTAAATGCAGTTACAGAGAAATTCATTAAATATTTTTAGAGGCTGGAAGTAAAAACAATAAAACAGTGAGGAAGAAAGGAAGAGAGAGGGAAATGTTTTCAATTGAAAGTCTTTGTCAATCGAGCGTTAAGTGATAAAGATTTCAAAGGAATTTTGTTACCCAGCAAATGAATACATCATGTCGATAATTATATCTGCAGTTGGTAGGCAGACACGTTTGAATTGCACAAAGTGTCAGGTGAGTAGATTAAGAATTTTCATTGCATAATAGTCAGGTATGACAGTCGATAATATCATACAATGAATTAACACGTATAAGTGATATTTATGGGTAATTAAAATATGAGAATGTGAATGAGTAACATACTTTGTCATGAAAGAAATAATAAACAGTTATAAGATATAATATTAACAGCACCTTTTAGTGAAATTTTCGTCGTGTAAAGGAGACTCATGAGGATTGTGGTTTCTACACAAAAAACATACCCGTGTAACCAAATATGAGACTGATCGCTGAATACAATATAACGATAAAAATCTGGTGTAACTTATTGATGATTCTCCGAACACATGACGCAATTGATGGTCCGCTGGATTTTATGAATAAAGGCCAAGATTTCGCCTCTTAATTTTCCAAGTGTTGGATGGGTAGAGACCGAGTTTCTGAGAATAGGTTTGGAGCGATGAATTCGATTCCACTGTCCAACTCACGTTTTGCTTCTTTGTAAGCACGTTATGAAGGAATTTGAAGGAATATTATCCAGAAGAGAAAATTTGGCCATAAATCGATTCACAGTATGACGTATTAGCTGCTCAGATGAACGTCATTCCGAAAGTATACTGAAAAAATAAATCTAGCACACTTTATTAATATGACAGCCAGTTTTACAGTTATCTCTATCGAAAGTTCAATACGTCTAAAGTTTTGTCATTTTGTAAAAATAATAAGTTATTGTATAACAATTTCAAAAACTGCGATTCTTTAGACCTTTTGTTTAATGTTAAATAAATAATAAAATATGGAGTTCGATGTGCAAATCTTAAGTATAACCTGAGACCACAATGGCATTTATCCGCCAGCAGGATTCTTCTCTTGATTCCAAGGCTCCCACTATTTGTTTTATTGCTGGTGGCGCCTAGTTAGGTAAAATCATCTACTACTTCAAAGTTATAAACAAAACAAACAAAAAACAAGTAACTTAGTTTTGTGCTCATTTATCACCAGACCCACTTCCGCCAACAGCTTTTCGATGGTCTAAACGGCAGCAGTAACATCCCGTAATCCACGGCCAATGATATATATGTCATCTGCATACGGTATTCACATGTGACTTTTGTTAAAAATGGTACCAGTCCTGTTGACAGCACCCTTCCGCATGATAATCTCCATTATTATGTTAAATATATCGCAAGACAGACTATCGCCTTGCATTTAGCCTCCATTGGTAGAAAATGGCTCTGTCAGATTTTTTCCAATTTTCACTTCGTGTCAATCAGTGTCATCTCGCAAAGTCGTATTAGCCTCGCGGGACTGAGTCTCTCTTCACTGCGGTTCTAAAATGAATGACATTTTTTCAAAGATATTTTCTCTCTTATATACTAAATACACAGTTTATAATCTTTAAGAAAGGCCTACCTACTGCACATTTTCCAATCATGACTCTTGCAGACATGTGGTGTGCATAGTAAATACACCAAACGCAATGTGTATGCCAGTCATTAGTGTGAGCCACAAAACACATAATTTATGACTGGTTTATATATGTGGGAATTTTCCCTCGTTCTAAAACTACACTATGCAACAAATGACGACTTTTTGAAAAATACAAAAACGGGATAGTATAGGTTCGATTCTACTATCGAAGGGTAATAAAACCCTATACTCAGTTTGGCGAGATTGGTGACCAATTTTTTTTTATGGGCCCCTAAAGATTCTCAAAATCAGTGAGCCCCATGCAAAAAGGTGTGATCAGTTTTTGTCCAACAGCTAACTCACACTTCGTGATAGCGCTAAACTGTATTCGGCAATAATGTAGCTGGGAGTTTTGCGCACTAACTTTATTAACAAGTTATGTCAAAAAGGTTGGTTATTCCTGCACTTTTTCAAAAAAAATTGAAGAAGAATTTATTATTTTTTCACTTTTTTGAGCATTACTTTGAGGGAGTCCAAATTTTCCTCTAACACTGTTCGCCAAAATTGTAGCCCTGGTAAAGATAAACAACTTTCGTGAACATATCAATCCAATCTGAACGTGTCTAGGCAACCTAAATAGCTCATAAAGTCCACGTTGATACCGGTTTTTCAAACCTTTACGCACTTAAAAGCCAGTAACGTAGTTGAATATCAACCAATTTGAAGTTTCTCAGCTGTTTTATAAAGAAGAGACTACGGCCTTTCCAATGGTATATATAGTTCTATTGATAACTTATCATAAATGTCTGTTTTTTGCCTCGAAATTTCAAACTTTTGTGACTTTTTCACTATTTTTTAAGTTTGACGAAGTTTGTAGCCACTATTATATAAGGACACCCTAATGTCTACTACTTTATTCAGAAAGTGCACGCTATCACGAGTTAAACGCATATTTGTTTGTAAAAATCGGTTAACAAATAGTTAAGTTATTCATGTTTTCCGAGGGACGCAACTTTCATATCCTATACTAAAATCAAAGAGTTGAAGAAGATGCATTGTTTTGGTGTTGTTGTTAATTATTTCAAATTTGATTTTAGCATAGTTGCGTCCCTCGGAAAACATGTATAACTTAACTATTTGTTAACCGATTTTTACAAAAAAAATATGCGTTTAACTCGTGATAGCGTGCACTTTCTGAATAAAGTAGTAAACATTAGGGTGTCCTTATAAAATAGTGGCTACAAACTTCGTCAAACTTAAAAAATAGTGAAAAAGTCACAAAAGTTTGAAATTTCGAGGCAAAAAACAGACATTTATGATAAGTTATCAATAGAACTATATATACCATTGGAAAGGCCGTAGTCTCTTCTTTATAAAACAGCTGAGAAACTTCAAATTGGTTGATATTCAACCACGTTACTGGCTTTTAAGTGCGTAAAGGTTCGAAAAACCGGTATCAACGTGGACTTTATGAGCTATTTAGGTTGCCTAGACACGTTCAGATTGGATTGATATGTTCACAAAAGTTGTTTATCTTTACCAGTGCTACAATTTTGGCGAACAGTGTTAGAGAAAAATTTGGACTCCCTCAAAGTAATGCTCAAAAAAGTGAAAAAATAATAAATTCTTCTTCAATTTTTTTTGAAAAAGGGCAGGAATAACCAACCTTTTTGACATAATTTGTTTATAAAGTTAGTGCGCAAAACTCCCAGCTACATTATTGCCGAATACAGTTTAGCGCTATCACGAAGGGTGAGATAGCTGTTGGACAAAAACTGATGACACCTTTTTTCATGGGGCTCACTGATTTTGAGAATCTTTAGGGGCCCATAAAAAAAAATTGGTCACCAATCTCGCCAAACTGAGTATAGGGTTTTATTACCCTTCGATAGTAGAATCGAACCTACACTATCCTGTTTTTGTATTTTTTTCACTGTTGCACTGTGCTATCAATTCTTTTGCTGATAAGTTCTAGTATTTACTTAATGTGTTTACCATATTAAACAGTAGTAATTGACAATGGCTATCTCTTCCGGCTTCGCGATGTCTAGCTTTCTTTGTATTTGGTTACGTGCGTTTTTCGCTCTGCTCTATTTTGTGCGCATCTTGACTACAACCAGGTATTGATCCGATCCAATATTTGCACCACGGATCACACGCACGTCCATGACACTAGATGTATGCCTGCCATAAGTTACCACATGATTAATTTGATTTTTTGGTGTTTTGATCAGAGAATAGCCAAGTTGTCCTGCGAATATCCTTTTGCTGGAATCTGGTTCCTCTCACTACCATGTTCCTTCCAGCTGCGAAGCTAACCATCCTAAGCCAGTTATCTGACGTGTGGGTGTACAAGCTGAATTTACTGATCGATGGACCAAGAGCATCTTCCTTTCCTATTTTTGCATTAAAGTCTACCAGAACAAATTTAATTTCGTGGTCAGGGCAGCGGTCGTATGTTTACTCTAGGCTCTCGTAAAAAGCATTTTTAATCTCATCGTTTTAAAATCAGCGTGATGTAGAAATATTTGGCCCTGATGCGGATTGTGGCTATTCAATCATTAACAGGATTGAACCGCGTGACAAGATGTCTGAGTCTCTGGCCAACTACAAATCCACATCCAAATTCGTGCTTTTCGGCATGGCAGCTGTAATAGATGTCGCAATTTTTACGTCGCGAGCATGTCCATCACATCTCCTGGATGGCGGTAATGTCAGCCTAATAAATTTTTGGGGACATTTGCCAGTCGGATAGTGGCACCTTCTCTATAGAGAATCCGGACGTTCTAGGTGCATATATTTAAATCATAGTCCTTGTTACGCTTGCGGCGGTAATTCGCGATTGGAATTAGGACGGGTTTAACGAGACGGTAATTCGGGTGGCGTCAGACGCCGAGGACTCGCAGATAAATTCGGTAGGACCTTCTGGTGAAATCTGCTAAGGTCATAGAATAGGAGAATAAGAGCCTTACAAGTACGAAGACTCGTCGCACACACTTATCGTCCGTTGTACAGACTTATCTACCGTTGTACAGGCTTTTATATACCGATTGTACAGACTCAAGGTCCGATTGTACAGACTTTTTTTTTCGATTGTACAGGCATATAGTCCGGTTGTACAGGCTGCTAGCCCGGCTGTACAGACTCAAGGTCCGATTGTACAGACTTGTTTCCGATTGAGGACATTTGCCAGGCGTATAGTGGCACCTTCTCTATAGAGAGTCCGGACGTTTCAGGTTCATATCCTTAAATCATGGTGCTTATTTCGTTTGCGGGGATCGTCAACATTTGGGGGGTTCTGTTTGTTACTTTTTCTTTCTCGTGTTTTCGTAGGCAGTAAAGGACCTAATCCATCAGGGTTCGTCGCTCACTATCTGACGCTATTCATGATGAAAAAATTATCGCGAACAACGTTGGCCAGGTGCCACCACATAGGAGGTTGTGAGTCGGCTTGAGATGCAAGATTCACTGTATATCCCCAACGGCAGCTCCCATAGAAACTCCCACTTTTGGGGGTGTCCGTCTGTTTTCCCCCGTGATTACAGCCGTAAGTTAAGAAATATCGATCGGAAATTTTGTATGCAAACTTCTAACCTCTATCTGTTCTAAGATGAGCAATATCGAACAAAAACTGCTTATACTTCCCATACAAAAACATCCCCATTTTGAGGGTGTGTGTCTCTCTGTCCTCACTATCACAGACGTAGTTTAAGAGCTACCGATCTGAAATTTAATATGCGAGCTTCTATCCTCTATCTGAAGGTTAAGGTCTAAGATGAGTAAGATTGGACAAAAACTACTAACAATTCCCATACAAACTCCCCCTTTTTGGGGGTGTCCGTCTAAATGCCCCCGTAATTACAGCCGTATGTTAGGAAATATCGAGCTGAAATTTAATATGCAAACTTATATCCTCTATATGGATGTTAAGTTCCAAGATAAGCAAGATCGGACAAAGACGACTTCCACCTCCCACACAAATTTCCCCTTTTTGGGGGTGTCCGTCTGTCTGTCCTCACTATCACAGACGTAGTTTAAGAGCTATCGATCTGTTTACACTATCTCAGCCGTAGTTTAAGAGTCATCAATCTGAAATTTTTGATGTCCGTCTGTCTGAAATTCGGTATGCAAGCATCTATCCTCTATCTGAAGGTTAAGGTCTAAGATGAGCAAGATCGAACAAAAACTACATACACCTCCCACACAAAAACACCCCCTTTTTGGGGTTGTCCGTCTGTCTGTCCACACTATCGCAACCGTAGTTTAAGAGTCATCGACCTGAAATTTAAAATACAAACTTCTATCCTCTATCTGGAAGTGAAGTTCTAAGATGGGCACGATCAGATAAAAAATCACTCTTACCTCTCATACAAACACCCCCTTTTTGGGGTTGTCCGTCTGTCTGTCCACACTATCGCAACCGTAGTTTAAGAGTCATCGACCAGAAAATTAGTATACAAACTTATATCCTCTGAGCGGAGATTAAGGTCTAAGTTGAACAAGATAGGTTCAAAATTACACCCACTTCCTATACAAAATACACCTTTATTGGGGATGTCCGTCTGTCTGTCCACACTATCACAGCCATAGTTTAAGGGCCATCGATCTGAAATGTTGGTATGCAAGCTTATATCCTTCAAGCGGAGATTAAGTTCTAAGATGACCGGGATCGGTCAAAAAATCGGTACTTAGACCTCTTATACAAACTTCCCCTTTTTGGGGTGTCCGTCTGTCTGTTTACACTATTTCAGCCGTAGTTTAAGAACCATCGATCTGAAATTTTTGATATCCGTCTGTCTGAAATTCGGTTTGCAAGCTTCTATCCTCTATCTGAAAGTTAAGGTCTAAGGTGAGCAAGATCGAACAAAAACTACTAACACCTCCCACACAAACATCCCCTAATTGGGGGTGTCCGTCTGTCTGTCAACACTATCACAGCCGTAGTTTGACAGCCATCGATCTGAAATTTGAAATGCAATCTTCTATCCTCTATCTGGAAGTGAAGTTCTAAGATGAGGAAGATCGGAGAAAAACTACTTACACCTCCCTCACAAAAACACCCCCATTTTTAGGGGTGTCCGTCTGTCTGTCCACACTATCACAGCCATAGTTTAACAGCCATCGATCTGAAATTTTTGATGTCCGTCTGTCTGAAATTCGGTATGCAAGCTTTTATCCTCTATCTGGAGGTAAAGGTCTAAGATGAGCAATATCGAACAAAAACTACATACACCTCCCACACAAAAACACCCCCTTTTTAGGGTTTTCCGTCTGTCTGTCCACACTATCGCAACCGTAGTTTAAGAGTCATCGACCTGAAATTTGAAATGAAAACTTCTATCCTTCAAGCGGAGGTTAAGGTCTAAGATGAACAAGATAGGTTCAAAATTACACCCACTTCCTATACAAAATACACCTTTATTGGGGATGTCTGTCTGTCTGTTTACACTATCTCAGCCGTAGTTTAAGAGCCATCGAGCTGAAATTTGATATGCAAACTTATATCCTCTTTCTGGAAGCGAAGTTCTAAGATGGGCAAGATCAGATAAAAAACCACTCTTACCTCTCATACAAACCCCCCTTCTTAGGGTTGTCCGTCTGTCTATCCACACTATCACAACGGTAGTTTAAGAGCCATCAATCTAAAATTGTATGTGCAGGCTTCTATCCTCTATCTGGAGCTTAAGTTCTAAGATGAGCAAGATCGGACAAAAACTACTAACACCTCCCATACAAACATCCCCTTATTGGTGGTGTCCGTCTGTCTGTCCTCGCTATCACAGACGTAGTTTAAGAGCTATCGATCTGAAATTTTATATGCAAGCTTCTATCCTCTATCTGAAGGTTAAGTTCTAAGGTGAGTAAGATCCGACAAAAACTACTAACACCTCCCATACAAACATCCCCTTATTGAGGGTGTCCGTCTGTCTGTCAACACTATCACAGCCATAGTTTGAGAGCCATCGATCTGAAATTTGATATGCAAACTTATATCTTCTATCTGGAAGTGAAGTTCTAAGATAGGCAAGATCAGATAAAAAACCACTCTTACCCCTCAAACAAACCCCCCATCTTGGGGTTGTCCGTCTGTCTGTGCACACTATCACAGCCGTAGTTTAAGAGCCATGGAGCTGAAATTAGATATGAAAACTTATATCCTCTAAGGGAGGTTAAGTTCTAAGATAAACAAGATCGGTTGAAAACCACACCCACCTCCTATACAGAACACCCCCTTTTTGAGGATAAAAAATTTTATAAAAATATACTCAGGTCATCGAAAAAATTGAAGCTCAGTACTTGACATTTCAAAGTAAAAATGGAAAGAAAACTTATACAACTTTTCAAAGACTCATAAAGTAGGGAACTGCCATACGTATCACTTATTAGTTTATATTCGAATACGATACTTTTTCTATCACCTATATACAGATTAGGATTTTCAAATTATTTTTATAAAATTTATTTCTATATCTTTAAGACAATAACTCATTTCAAATCACAGAATATTTTTATACAATAAATTGTTTCCCTACACACAGACAAAAAACATTTTCATATAGACCCTTACAAAACACAATGAAAAAACATAATATATCTTTTTCAATGCGAATGAACAAAACAACAACAAAAAAGTATCAACAGTAACTCAAGCAAAAACTTTAACAATTCTAAATACTCAACACCCACACATACGGGGCATAATTTCACAGAAACAATAAGCATATAAACACTTATAAAATATTATCAAGGGACAATATTTTTATGTATTGCCACAAAACGCAAGGCAACAAACAAACAATGCTCGAACTTGGAGGGGACAAAAAAAAACCGCTGCGACATAGCTGCAATGGTACAAAAAGTTTCCGCAACAAAAAACAAGAGTGAAAAAGTAAACGAAACAGTTTGAGGTTGTTTATATTGTCAAATATATTCGTTAATGTTTTTAATGGATATCAGGAGACATACGGACACACACTCTCGCACACAATTTCGCAATAGGAAAAACTTTGTCTAAGTACTTTTTTCGAATTTTTTTCTAACCTCAAGTTGTGTCTTTGTTTTTGTCTCAACTGATTCGAAAGTAAAAGTAATGGTTTTTCTTCGTCTTCCTCTTGCAAGCGTTTTGTAAAGTTGTTGGTGTTGTGTGTGTGTGTGTTTGTGTGTTTGTGTGTTTGTCGTTGTTGGTCTCTGTGCCATTTGGTGCTCTAGAGTATTGTGCCAAAAGGGGATTACTTATCACAGTAAATTTGAAGTTATTATGTTCGCTGTGTGTACTATTTCAAAGAACACAAAAAGAAGATAATAATTTAAACAATTTATCTAGACTTTTGTTACATCGAGAACATTTCTCTAGCAATGTGTTGGTGGTGGTGCTGGTGTACATGAACATATGAATCTCTTTTAGGCCATATGTTATGTGCTGAAGCATAGATTTCTTAGGAAGTTTGGGAATATATGTTGTGGAATATAGATCTTCCTGAAAATGTTGGGTGCTAGGAGCGTGTGTACAGCTTAATTGACTTAAGCGAGATTTTAAGTTGTTGAAAAGTGAAAAGTCTTTATTAGAATTGACATTATATTATATTTTAGCGAGAGAAATGTTTAAGTATTGCTGAAATTAATAATAGAAATCCCTGCTGTCTTGCGGGCGTTTAAGTGGATTTTATCTACCAGTGACATTTGATGCGGTCAAAACCAAACTATTCAAATTATATACAAGGCTCGGCACGTAATGATATGTCGCTCAATGATGAGTTTTACGTGTGATATATTATAACGGGGGTTTTGCCTTAGGCTGAGGTAGTCTCAGCCGCCTCCAGGGTCTTCGCAAGGTCCCCCAAAACCTTACGAAATAAAAGAGTGGATTATCCCTGACTAGGGCAGGTTATTATATATATATTTCCTTATTTTACAATCCACAAAATTTGAATAGAAGGAAACATTTCAGATCCTTACGCTGAAGAGCAATCACTGGTCTGATATCCTTAAGACATTTGTTGCCGGTTAATGATGTCTGGTGTTATGTTTGGTCGGTGGCCTCGTATTGTTGATGGTATCTGGTGTAGTGTTTTGCGGTACCAGGGGTTGTTGTCCTTTGTACGGAGAATAGGTCTTTAGACGATCGGCGGTAATTCGGTGACGGCAAACAGGACGGGATCGACGCGGTGGTAATTTGGTGATTGGAAATAGGATGGGTTAAACGTTGTGGTAATTCGGGACGTGTCGAACGCCGAGGACTCGCAGATATTCGGTAGGACCTTCTGGTGAAATCTGCTAAGGTCCTAGAATAGGAGAATAAGAGCCTTACAAGTACGAGGACTCGTTGCACAGACTTATAGCCTGTTTGTACAGACTTATAGCCCGATTGTACAGACTCAAGGTCCGATTGTACAGACTTGTTTTCCGATTGCATATGCATACAGCCCGGTTGTACAGGCTGCTAGCCCGGCTGTACAGACTCAAGGTCCGATTGTACAGGCTTGTTTTCCGATTGTACAGACTCAAGGTCCGATTGTACTGTCCTTAACCCGGTTGTACAGTATCGTAGCCCGGTTGTACAGACTAAGTGTCCGTTTCACAAAGATGCTTGTCTCCGTACATTCCCAAAGGATCAAGGAGATCAGATAACTTTGTTTGACTTGTCAATAAACTACGACTTGCAATTGTACAAAGACTCAAGGTACGATTGTACAGGCCTATAGCCTGGTTGTACAGTATCGTAGCTCGTTCGTATACACTAATTGTCCGTTTCACCAAGATGCTTGTCGCCGCACAATCCCAAAGGATCAAGGATATCAGATAACATTGCTTGACTTGACAATAAACTTCGACTTGGAGGTGTCAACGACGATTGTAGTAGAAAAACGTTGTCTCCTTATATTATGGGTGACATGAACAATTAAGAATTATGAAGTAGTTGTCTGTTTCCGATTCTGATTCTGCCGATATGCAAAGATGCTCGTTCATCTGTGCCACTTAAGAAGGGTTTTTGTCAGGGTCGCCATCATCTTTCTGCATAGGGCTGGGCAGTCACATAATATGGTTGCAGATGGTTTACTGGGCGACTTTGAAGATGTAAAGTAAATCTTGCATCTCCAGCCGACTCACAGCTTTCTTTGTGGTGGCACCTGGGCAACGTTGTTCCTGATATTTTGTATCATGAATAGCGGTATATAGTGAGCGACGAACCCTGATGGTTCGGATTGCCACTTGTCTTCAGGTCCTTTAGTGGCTATGAAAACATGAGAAAGAAAAAGTAACAAACGGAACCCTCCAAATAATGACGACCCCCGCAAACGTAATAATGACCATTATTTAAGGATATGCACCTGGAACGTCCCGACTGTTTACAGAGAAGGTGCCACTATCCGACTGGCGAATGTCCTCAAAAAATATATGGCTGACATCACCACCATACAGGAGATGAGATGGACAGGTCAAGGATGCTAGCGAAGTAAAAACTGCGACATCTATTACGGCTGTCATGCGGAAAAGCACGAATTCGGAAATGAATTCATAGTGGGCGAGATACTTCGAAATCTGGTCTCACACTTTAATCCAGTTACTGATCAAATAGCCACTATCCGCATCGAGGCGAAATATTTCTACATCACCCTGATTTGTGCTTAGGCCCCGACGGAAGATAAAAACGATGAGATTAAGGACGCATTTTACTAGCGCCTAGAGGAAACATACGACCGCTGCCCTAGACACGACATTGCAATCGTTCTGGAAGACTTTTATGCAAAAATAGGAAGGGAAGATGTTCTTGCTCCATCGATCGGTAAATTCAGCCTGCAACCAACGCGTCAGAAAACGGGTTTAGTTTGGTTAGCTTCTCAGCGGGAAGCAACATGGCAGTAAGTTGAACCAGATTTCAGCACAAAGATATCCACAACGCAACTTGGCTATCCCCCGATCATAACACCAAAAATCAAATCATGATCATGTGGTAATTGACGTGCATGTGATGTGTGGTGCTAATATTGGCTCGGATCATTACATGGTTGCAGCCAAGTTGCGCACAAGATTAAGCAAAGCGAAAAACCCATGTTACCAAACACAAAGAATGGTGGACATCACGAAGCTGCAAACCCCAGAGATAGCCACTGCCCAGCTATCCAATCAGCTCCCCCAACTACTACTACACAACGAGACACTACTTCTGACATTCCCGATACACAGTGGCTGCATATTGCGCATTCCACGGCAACCGCCGCAACAACAGTGCTGCCAACTCCAGGGATAGCCACTGCCCAGCTCTCAAATCAGCTCTCCCAACTACTACTACACAACGAGACACTACTTCTGACGTTCCCGCTGCACAGTGGCAGCATATTGTGTATTCCATGTCAACCGCCGCAACAACTGTGGTTGGATATGAAAAAAGGGCGCTCAGACGAATAGTTCTAAGATGAAGAATGTCGCATAGCGTCAGATTAACAGGATGCTGCTTATAGAGCAACGCTACAGCCAAATGTAAGCCGGGCTGTTAGGGAGCGGGACAAGACGAGACAAAAAAACAGACGAGGTAGCTATTTAAGAGAAAAAACGTCAGATAATGGAACGGTAGAAAGAGGATATAGAGCAGTGATGCCCAACGTCAATGTATGCGATTTGTTCGAGTGTGTTGGGTATGCATAAAAGCTCTTTTATTGTTATTTCGGCAAACAGTGTGGTGCAAAAGTGACACACTTCGTCACAACTGACATTAAATATCTTTGCATTACAAATTATTTTTGTTAAAAATAAGATTAAGACTTCCGAATTTCGGTAATTATATACATTTTCTAAAATGTTGGCCATTTCTCTCCCCTTACTTCCAAAACAACCAAGCACGTCTTTAGCGAGCACCTTAAAAAAATGCCATCATCAAAAGGGCGGCAATGTTTTGATAAGGCAAGCGAAACAATAAAAGACGCCTTTTTAACATTAATATTTAAAATGTTTCCTACTTCTCCTTCAACAACATTTTTTTTTAAATTAGCAATTAAAATTTCTCTTTCCTCATCTAAAATATCGAAATATTGTTTATGGCAAGACCTGTAAAGCCTTTCGACATTAAATTTGTGGTTACGCTTAACATTTCGTTGGCATACCAAACATACTGGCTCGCCAACGCTGTTTTGCGTAAACAAAAAATCATTTTCCCAAACATCGTTAAACATTTTGCGCAATACTGTAATTCGCTTTCCGATTTGCGTGTACTACCTTCTCGCTTGATGTCTACATGACAACTGATCAACAGTCGAAAAGCAAATTAAATCGTGTATGTGTGAAAGCACAAAAGCTCTTTATGTGTAGATGTAAAAGCACAAATAGCTGTTTTCGCTCGCGAGCTCAACTGGGGGGCATCGTTGATATAGAGTGATACAGGGATAGAGGTAAGGCCCAAAAATTGTACCAGAAAGTAAAAGCAAAAACTACGATATGGTAGCCAATCCTGTAAGGACTAGGATGGGAATCTGGTAACAGATACGCAGGGTGTGCTGCATATATGGAGAGAACACTTCCAGCAACAGCTGGTTCCAAAAGGCAGCGCACGTGAAGGTAACACGCCAATTGACGACGGCGACGGCTTTGATTGCCGACTACCAGCAGACAGTTCCGACGGACTTTCGGCAGAGCTCTTCAAGTCCGGTGACGAGGAGCTAATAATGAGAATGCAACAGCTCCCACATACTGTTTGGCTAAACGAGTGCATGCCCGATGATTAGAATCTAAGCACAGTAAGTCCTGTGCTGAAAAAATGTGATCCAAGTGTGTGTTCCAACTACCGAGGGATCAGCCTTCTACCCATAACCAACCTGAGCAGGCTTTAAAAGTATGGCTTTAGACCTGGTAAATCAACAACTGACAAGATATTCACACTTCGGAAAATCCTGGAAAAGAACCAAGAGAAACAGAATAGGGTTCGACCGTGGCATAGTGGTTAGAACACGCGACTACCATACGGTCGATTCCCGTCTCCAGTGATCTTCATTTTGCTTTCATTTCCGACCCCCTCGATATTGTCGACAGCAACTTCGCACTATAAGTGCTGAGATAATCGGCATGTCTATTAAAAGCTTCTCAAACAGTGACGTTCTAATTCGTCGATAAACAAGTACGTGCCGTTTGTTGTGGATCTAAAATAGAAAGCGAGAAGCATCCTATACCTCATTCATGGAGTGTAAAGGGAAATAAAGTTTTACATTGTAGATACAGAGCGACAAGTACTATATTTTCGTCGACTATAAAGCTGCCTTCGACAGCCTGATGCGTCAGTAATTACTCATTATTACTGGTATTCCTTACTTACTTACTTAAGTGGCCCATTACAACTTACGAACATGGTTCATAAGTTTGAGGCCTGAAGTACTAAAGAATTCCACACGCTTCGGTCTTGTGCGTGTGTTCTCCAGTTAGTCCTACCAGATGGTGGCACGTCGCCTACCACTTGGTCCTTCCAACGGAGTTTGGGTCTCCCTGCTCTGCGCCGTCCTTCAGGTTCGCCTTCAAACACCTCGCTGGAGCATTTACATCCATCCTGGCAACATGACCCAGCCATCGTAGTCGTTGCATTCTGACTCTTTTAGCTACGTCGATGTCGTGGTAAAGCTCATACAGCTCATGGTTCATCCGATGGCGAAACTCGCCGTCGACACAGATAGGTCCATAAATTTTTCGGAGTACTTTTCTCTCGAATACTCCCAGGTTTTGTATGTCCGTTGTCGTAAGCACCCATGATTCGGCAGCATACAAAAGAACGGGTAAGATTAGCACCTGGTAAAGCTGTTTCTTAGTATTCCGAGATAAGGTGGTGTTAATAAAATGCTGCCGAAGTCCGTAGAAACATCTATTGGCTAGCACTATTCTCCGTTTAATTTCTTGGCTGACATTATTTTTCTTGTTGACGGAAGATCCGAGGTAGGTAAACTCGTCGACTACCTCAAAACAATAATTGTCAACGTTCACGGTGCGTCCCCAACGAGAGGACTCATCACATTCTCCATAACTATATTAAATAGTGTACAGGACAGGCTATCGTCCTGCCTGAGACCTCTTTCCGTTACCAATCTTAACAGAGGATTTGGTGTTGTCTAAGGTACATTTGCAAAGTCGAATCAGCTTTGCAGGAATACCAAACTCAGACATGGTCTCATAAAGCCAATTCCTTATCGGAGAGTCGAAGGCAGCTTTGTAGTCGACAAAGAGGTGGTAGGTGTCGATCTGCTTTTCATGGGTTTTTCCAGGATCTGTCGTAAGTTGAATATTTGATCCGTCGTAGATTTGCCAGGTCTAAAGCCGCACTGATATGGTCCAATTAGTTTTTCTACAATTGGCTTTAGACGTTCACACAATATGCTTGAAAGGACCTTGTACGCAATTGGTAATAGGCTTATTCCACGATAGTTCTTACATTCACTACGATCTCCTTTCTTGTATATGGGACATAACAGACTGAGACTCCAATCCCCGGGCATGCTCTCCTCTTGCCAGATGTTCTCCATGAGCTGATGCATGCTCTTAATCAGCTCCTCCCCGCCAGCCTTAAACAATTCAGCAGGGAGACCATCGGCTCCAGCAGCTTTGTTGTTTTTAAGGCGGGAGATGGCCATACGTATCTCGCTCTGGCTCGGAGGTGGACAGTTAATACCATCGTCATGGATTGGAGCGGGGTCTTCTGGATTGGTGTCAGTATCCAGTAAATTTCTAAAGTGGTCTCTCCATATCTTCAGAACGCTATCCGGGTCCGTCACTAGCTGACCATCGCTGTCCTTGCAGGAGGGCAACCCTGTTCCACGCATTCTCGCTTTAACTCTCTTGTAGAATTTTTGGGCTTCCCCTCTACTTCGGAGCAACTCAGTACACTCATCCTGTCTCTTCTTCAGCTCCTTCTTTTTTCTTCTAAAAAGACGAGTTGCCTGTCGTCTCTTCTCCCTGTGCCGTTCACGAACAGCTCGCGTTGCCATTGGCTGCAGTTTTGCCCTGTATGCAGCATCCGTCTCTCTCGTGGCATTGCGACATTCATCATCGTACCAGGCATCTTCTTGAGACGGCTTTGAGTACCCAAGTACGTTAGTAGTTACTGGTATTCCAGCGAAGCTTATACGCCTATGCAGAATGGCGCTGACTGACACGAAGTCTTGAGTGAAGATTGGCAAGGACCTTACGGAGCCATTCTATACCAAACAGGGCTTAAAACAAGGCGACGGCCTATCATGTGACCTCTTCAACATAGTAATGGAGATGATAATGAGGAAAGTTGCAGTAAACACAAGTGACAGGATATTCAACAAACAAAAGCCACATGCTACTCGCGTATGATGAGGACGTAGACATAATCGGTCGAAAACTACGGGATGTGACTGCAGCCTACTCAAGTATACAGAAGGCATCTAATGGTGAATGAGAACAAAACGAAGTTATTCGTTTCAACGAACAAAGAGTCTACTCGTTTGGTAAAATGCGTGAACTTTTGCAATTATAGTATAGAATCCGCTATCAACAAAACAATTAATGTCAGCCTCGAAATCCGGAAAAGTATACTGCTTGGTAAGAAATGCTACTACGTACTCTCTCTCGGTTTCGACGAACAAAAATCCACCAGATACTGGATCTACCTGTGATGTATGGTTCAGAATCCTGGGTTATGACACAAGCGGATGAATCGTTTTTGGCAATATACGAGAGAAAAATACACCGTAAAATATATGGAGAGTATCGACGTCGTATAAATCATGTGCTGTTCGAGCTGTACACTGACATTGACGTGATCAGACGCATTAAGGTGCAGCGGTTGCGTTGGCTAGGTCATGTTGTACGCATGTACGAACGCTTATAATTTTTTTCTACGTGTGGTATATAATCTAATACTATTGGAAAGAAGTGTCGTCTACTCTGTTAGAGTTGTGTCAAACATAAGAGTCTAAACGTTACAAATTCCCCTATAGGATATTTATTAACTTCAAATCGATATTGAATTATTATGGCATGTAACTTGACAAAACGAATGATGCATAACTTCTTCTTTTTGGGGCTACTTTCACGTGCAGTTCTCAGAATTGAGTCCCAAAATCATGTGTTGTACTGTGTAAGTAAGTTGTACGTTTCCGAATCGTGGGTGTTTACAACAACGGATGAATATAAATGTTTTAAAGAGTAAGATGTTTAAAGGCAAACCTGAGGGACCGCGCGGAGCATGGAGACCAAAACTTCGTTGGAAGGACCAAGTGGTTGGTGACGTGCCACCATCTGCGTATGCGGTTCTTTATTACTTCAGGAACCACGTTCGTAAGTTGTAATGTGCCACTTTCCGTATCGACCGTACTTGGGTATTGAAAAACCTCGTTCCGACAAGTCCTGTCGCATACTGTCTTAAGAAAACGATGCTGCATACCAGGTAACTGGAGAAGAAGATCGTCCATATACTGAATAGAGCGAAGATATCGAAAAGTAAATGGAAAGAAATAATGCCCAAAAAATATGTTAAAATGGAAAATGCAATGGTTTTGGGAACAGGGATCCCCAAGTGTTAGCAAATAGATAAAAAAAATCTCGTCGCAGACACGCAAACTGAGCTGCAAATATCGAGGGATCTCTTTTATACTCTGCTCATTTTCGAAGGCATCGCAAATGACGAAAACCAGCAATGAGTCAAAATGAGATCATTACAGCACGGCTTTCAAGTTTGATCTTAACACTAATAAAAGTTAATAAAAGCTAAGCTAAGAATTTTCTACTTGTCATATTTATATATCTATTAAGCAGTATATCAGTTTTACAAAACTACATTATGCTGCAGATTTTTGTCTGAAAATTTTCTGATAATATTGTAGCTAATAAAACTGTCTTTTCTAAACTGGCATTGTTGCAACATACTTGCTACTGTTATCAATCTTCCCCAAAGTTATAACAAACTTTTCTGAAAATATCCGTCTCACACCCTCTCTGCTCTACTGACGCTAGCAGATATCATGCTGTATACATATGTTCAAGCAGACGTTATTATTTTCATATTAATTTTTAACTTTAGAACAATTTGCACATCGAAGCATGGTTGGCATGTTTAACTTTTGTTGCTACTAATCAATTTGTAATTTGTGACAAACAGACAACAGCAGCAACAAACGTAGAGGAGTTTTGCACTGCAGACCCTGTGCCTCTGTACCCACATCAAAGTTAACCTTGAAGTTTTCAACACATGAACACATGACACATTATCACATAGAGCGTAAAGCGACAGGGTTGGAAAACCCCATCGCAGTAAGAACAAAATGGACAAAGTTTTCTCCGAAAGTGTTAACAACTGTAAAGTTGGTGTTTTGTCAACCCACATCTCCTCCCCCGCCCAAACAAGTAAGCAAGCAAGCAACTCCTACCCTGATATATTTATATTTGTTATGGTCTAAGAGGATTTGTTTTCTGCTTCTGTTTTCTTCAGTCTTTAGTCCTCTCATACAAAAGGCCATTGGCCTTCTCCTCCTCCTGAAAAAAATGCTGCTTGAATTCTGGTGAACCCATGCAAAACTTAGTACTTTTTTTCTCGTTTCATTTCTTTTGCAGTCTTCTAAAGTGACAAATTATAATACAACAAAAGTTTGACTTTAACTTTAGTTGCTTTTTTACTGTTTGCAAGTTAAGAGACACAGATAACAAAATAAATAACAATTAAAGTTTTCCTCTTTGCGTTATAAATATTTACCATTACTTTTTAAGGATTTTCACTCTAGGTTTCTTGGCAGAGTGTTGTGCGCTCACAAAAAGAAAAGGACTAAAAAAGGACTTAAAGTAAGTGGAGGTTTTGGTGTTAAATAAAGTTAAAATCAATTTTAGTTGTTTAACTAATGACTGTGATAAAGTGGATTTCAATAAATATTTAATCCGGCTAAAGCCAAAACTTAACAAATGAGAGTTGACAAAAGCGAAAGGGAGAAAAAAATGCCATGATACAATTTTCTTGGTGATTAATTGTTGTTGGTTAGAACAATTGTTAAGATTTTTTTTTTGCATTATTAGTAGTGAGAGAAAGGGTTAGAGAGAGAAAAAGGGATAGAGAGAGATAAAGATTTAATGATCCCCCATCAGTATAACTAAGAAACGCAGTACGCAGTATTTTTAGTAGAGAGAAAGAGATAGAGGGACAGAAAGATTTAATGATCCCCCATCATTATAACTAAGAAATGCAGTACTAACATCAACTTCATTTTTGGTACGGACGCCAATGCACATCACACGCTGTGAAAGAGTAAAACCATCAATCGAACGAGGTGAGTTACTCCTTGACTATATTCTGAGTAGGGAGATACACCTCTCATAATCTGCGAGATAACCCTTTAAACTTGATAACTTAAGAGGTAATAGACTAACAATTTCCAATGCCAAAAGCGGCTTGATACAGATCTGGTGGGTCGAAGATATTTACTCTTTCTCCGACCACAAGTATATCTCCATTAAAATGTCTGCCTTTAATAAATCAGGAAATCTTGGCCATGAAATAAAAGTATGAACAAGCAGAAACTTCCATTGAGGAACGACGATGTTTCAAAATCTCTTGCTTCAACCACAAAATCCTTCAATAAAGCCAAAACAAAGGGCCAGTGAGAGGAGTGCAAGAGGAATGTGGGACTCTTTAAGAAACTATTAAAGAAGGCAAAAAGATCTTCATGATGAAATACACTAACGAGCTCGAGAAACCCAAAGTATACTCTAAACTCTAGAAGAGAGCCCAAACAACGAAGCCATCAATATCTGTGATCTATATAAATACTCCGATCCGGACGATATCGATATTATATGCTTCGTACTTCAACAAATCTTAGAAATACTATTGCCGTGGTTGAAGGGTATCTTGTTAAATCTCCGTGTGAAACTATCCTTCCTGCCAATAAGATGGGAAACGGCTAAGGTGATTTTCATCCCAAAGACAGAAAAACCATCACACACAAAAGTGAAGGACTACAGACCAATAAGTAGCAAATAATTCCTTCTGCAAAAAAAAAATTTAAAAAAATTCAATCGATCCGAATCTCCTATCAAATGCTCAACATGTACACAGTAAAAGAAAATGGACAGATATCCGTGCACTACTGTACGCAAAATAGAGAAATCCAGAAGTAGTTGACTTTATGGACGTAGAGAGAGGCTTCAACAATATCAAGCCCTATGCATAATGGCAGAGCTCTTATTGGCAAACTGATTCGCAACATGCTACTCAGGAGAATTATATCCCCAAGCTGGGAAGCCACATTTTCACTAGGAAGGTGCTCAACCGTCCACAGCATGCTTAAACTAATGGAGTCGGAAGGGTGCACGGTGATAGCGTAAACGGACGACAAAGCTCTATGCGTCTTGGGAATGAGTATACCATAACTCGAATGGAACATGCTAGACTATATGTATCAATATCCTAGCAGGCTGGTGTTCTAGCAGCGGACCTTAAGCAAACCCTAATAAAACATATGTATTAATTGACACACTAACACAAAATTGATAACTAATCAATACGATCGACATACACTAACAAAACAACACTGTATACCTCTGGCATCGCCTGGCCTAAAACAATAACTAAAACTTGAAGTAAGTTTACCAGCAAATCTCCTTGAAAAAAGCTTGAGCTTTGAGGTAAAATGGAACTTGTGGGGGAAAAATATCCTCCATTCTCATGTTGAATATTAACAGTCAAATTCAAATTCAAATTGACGTTGGATATTTTCGGCTGATATCTACTTCGCATGTACATGTTTGACATAATTGTAGATATATATACAGCTGATGATGTACCACATTGCATCAATTCGTCACAAAGGGGTCTGAAGATGAACTCGTCATGGAGTTCGAAACGCGTCATCCTAGTGCGTGACAATGAATTGACCATTAATATCCACAATAAAAAAATCTTTTCTGATCGTTTAGCCAAAGTATCGAATGATACACTAACACAAATTTGATGTTGAGATATTTGTTACGCTCAAAATAGGGCCAGCGCTCCTAAAGTTAAAGTGTTGACCAACTAGTGAGATGACCTCCAGACTTATCTCCATTGTTTACATTGAGTCAATTACATATTCAGGTTTGACGATGTTGAAAGCTACCTCTGTGTCCAGGAAGGCGGCTAGTGTGTATTCCAGGATCTTTTTATTATACTTATTATAGAGTGTAAATAAGTTTCCTTGAATTTACCCTTTTAAAAGGTCTCCTTAGTCTTGAATAGACCTTTTAGTTTAAGCGAAGATCGACTGTCACTGCTCGGAAGAGAATTTAGTCCTGACACTATTCCTGCTGACATGCCAAGGGAAAACGGCTGATTCCTATGTAAAATTACATGCTGAATCCAAATATCATCCCGATTTTTTTTCCATCACCTGCCGTTTTCTCGGATTGCCTTTTCCATTTGTTTGGCTTACTTGTATGATAACAAAAAGTAAGGGTGTACAAAAGTAAAGATGCTTACTTTAGTAAACCAAATTAAAAGGGGCCTCATGAGAAAACGGTACCTGATGCGACAATATGGGGATGATATTCGGATTCAGGTGATCATTTTACTTAAGAATCAACGGCTAATCGGTCTGATCAGCCCTTTTGGGGATAAATACAATCTTGTAGACAATCTTGTGAACGCAAAGTATATAATCGGTATACTCGAAATATTAAAAGCATTAGTGTCTGAGTTTTCCATAGACTGGTAATTACTATCCTGACAGCTTGGGAAATGTGTTTCCATCAGCACCCCTAGATTGTCAAGTCTGATGGTGGTCTTTGAACCATCTGTTCTCTCCATATAATATTTATAATATATTAATATTAGTAAATCTTTAAGGTAATAGGCCGGTATAGTAAAACCCCGAAAGGGTTTGGAGTTTTCAGCCCAAAATTTTTTTTATGACTTTTATAGTTTTTACTTATATTTATGTCTGTTCGCATAGTTTTTCAACTATAACTCAAGAACCATTGGAGATTTCTCATTTCATTCTTCAGCCGAATTATAGAGAACGCCAAATTGCTGTTGCCCTGTGTTATTACACCATAAATCCACACAATTAGTACGATGTGCGTATGATTAATATAAAATCCGCATAAAATTGTTATTACTCATACGTTGTACAGGCATATGTAGCGAGTGCCATATACAAACTCGTTACATATGTACAGTGAATTACTTGGGTCGGGATGGTTATTTAATATCAACAGCAATGACTAGTTTTCTACTAATCACAGATGGGATAAACATATTGCAAGAAATTTAAAGTTATTGTGGAAGATTTATGAAAAAAGGCAATAAATGACAATTCGATACAATTAGTCGAACTTGATTCTTAACACAGATATATAAAGAATCAAGTTATATTAATATATATTAATAATTAGTTATTTATGCCTTAGATACAATTCTGCTAAAGAATGAAATGAGAAATCAGCAATGGTTGTGGAGTTATAGGTGAAAAACTAAGCGAACAAACATCCAGTTTAAGAAAAAATATATAAGGTCATAAGACAAATATTTGGCCTGGGTACGCAAAAACCCTTTAAGGGTTTAAACAAAAAAAGGCCGATTACCTTCACCCTGACTTGGCATTTCTCACACACACACCCCCTCCCCAAAGGTTGGCTATTGCACTGCGTAATTTAAGTGTACCTTAGCAGTCTGTTAAACAGATGCAAATGATTTCACATTTCTGTTTTCTCTTTTTTTTTTTTGTTTACAAAATTCTTCTTTATTCATAAAATTTCAACCAGAAAATCACCAACTAATAGGATTTAGAGTTGGAAATTCATATTTAAAATACTGACCGAAATAAATCGTTATAGACGATTGACAACTTTCTGTGAAATCTTATGGTTTCTATGACCACTTTTTCGTTCACTTTACTTTTAATCTCTTGAACCCTTAAGCCTCCTTATGGGTCCTTTCTATTTTAAGTTATTCATTTGCATGGAATTACATTTTAATAAAGGATTTTCTATTTAAAATATTGGGAAGCCATTTTAACCAAACCGAAATTGTTCGAAAAGCGGCTAGTAATGTGGGCGAAAGCTATTTAACCTTCAGGTATAATAATGTTATCAACTAAGAAGGAAAAAATGGGCATTTAGCCATTAAATGGTATTAGGCTTAAGCAACAAAATAAGATGAAAATAAAAAATAATGAAAAAAATAGCTGGGTAAGGAAAATTTAGTTTAGACAAATATACAGTTTTTTGGGTATATTAAAGAGATAAAATAGGTAATTTGCATGAATTTAAAAAATTTTAAATTAATAAGAAAATTTTGGAGTTTTTAACATTTCTCCTACATTAGGTTCTAGAAATTTAAAAGAGAGCGAAGAGGAAATTTTCATTTATTTTTTTTATTAATTTTCATTCAATTTACTACACAGTACAACATTTTTCAGCTCATTAGTTAAGGACTCAATTCTGAGAACCGCAGGTAAAAGTAGCCCCAAAGAGAAAAAGTTCTGCATCAATCGCTTTGACAAGTTACATACCATATCGATTTGAAGTTACTAAGTATCGTATAGGGGAATTTGTCACGTTTTAGGCTTTTTTGCTTGTCATAACTCGAGAACCACTAGTCAGATTTAGCTGAAACAAATTAAAAAAAATAAGATTTACAATTCCTTTAATCTGTTCATATAACGTTTCCCTACATAAGCAACAGTTTCACTTTTACATTCATCAAACTATTTTGAACTGGGTTTATTTTGTAGCAGTTACAATAAAACTGTTGTACTCCGTGACATATGATTTACGTGGAATATTAGTTATAATAATCATACGCCACCATAAAGTATTTATGTTAGTTACTTACTTCAAATTGATATTAAATTATTATGGCATGTAACTTGACAAAACGAATGATGCTGCACTTCTTCTTTTTGGGGCTACTTTCACTTGCAGTTATCAAAATTGAGTCCCAAAATCATGTGTTGTACTGTGTTATTCAGCAATGTCTTCATTGAATCTTTATTGAACATTGTATGGCCTTAAAGAAAACCTGATTTCCTTCATTGAAAAACTGTATTGTATATTTAATCTGCGTTTAAACTAGTTTACTTGTTATTCCTCTTTTTGCGCTTTCTATAGCAAAAAATACTTCCTTACATATATCCTGAAGGACTTGACTGAGTATTGTTTGTTCGTGTTGTATTTCCATACATGTTGCATATTATTAGTAAATGCCAGAGGGTTTGCTGCGGTTATTACTTTGTGTGGCCTATATTATTTGGAGTTTTTTAGTTTTTCCTTTTCGTTTCCTTGACTGAAGTGCTGCTTACATGAAGGATAGATTTGTTGTGTTCTGTTTTGCAAGAGTGCTAGTTTTTTTAATGTAATGTTGTTGTTATTCGTTTAAAAAGTTAATGCGCGGAGTTAAATGTAATACGTTTTAACTAAAGTAATATTGAAACGTTAAGAAGATATATCCAGGCTGCCGTATGACAAATTAATACACAGTACAACACATGATTTTAGGACTCATTTCTGGGAACTGCACGTGAAAGTAGCCCCAACAAGAAGAAGTTCTGCATCATTCGTTTTGTCAAGTTACATGCCATAATAATTTAATATCGATATGAAGTTAGTAAGTATCGTATAGGGAAATTTATCATACAGTAGAAGAGGATATAACCTATCACACAACAGTTTCCTCCTACTTCGCTGCACACCTATACAGACATCAATATTTGCTATAGTTTCCTCTGCTAATCTCTTAGAAAACTGCCTCTTCTTTAAGAGTCTTTATGCGCACAGGAGTTAATCTTCACTGCTCCATTCACCCATTCTGTTGTGACAACATAAATTTTGTGTTTTTTTTTTGCACCATCTCCTTCACATTAAGTCGACCATAAAACTACTTTAAATGAACTAATCCCTCATCATGTGATGAAAACCCCGTACGGACAGAACAAACGGAAGTGGTATGTAAACATATGTATATGGGTGTGTGTGTGTAAGCGTTTGTGTGTTCTTGACACCAAAGGTAACCGAGTGTGTGTGTGTGATATTGTAGTGCAAGTGCAAGAGTGCCAATGTGTGAGTAATATTGTAAGTAAGTGTACTTGTATAGGATTTTTTCCATTGTTTTGTCTTCGCCATATAAAAAAACAATATCTAACTTCACACGTACTTACCAAGTACACTACAACAGCATTATATGACATTATGGAGAGACAACAAACATATATAGGAGGCGAGTGGGAAAATAGAAACACAAAATGATAAAAAATAACTACTATGCTGAAGGAAGAGGACGTCAAAGAACGAAGCTGTTAATGAATAGCACATAAACAGGAGTGTGAACAGTAGTAACAAAAAATAATCTATAGTAAAAGGGGATAATACCCAAGTGTAAGGGGGAGGGATAGCACACTATTTATTAAATGAAACTCTAAAGAAAAAAGGCAAAGTTTCATAGGTTTCAGTTGGTGATACTAGAAAGTTTTGCGTGAAGTCTGCCGGAGATTAACATCATTAAGGCGAAGACTGTTAGGGGAGTACGCAAAGATTTTAAGTTTTCATCGAGTTCAATATAGAAAGAGGCAGTAAGAGGGTATTTACTTAATTAATTAATTAGTTAAGCAATTAATAAAAAATATGCAGGGAGGAACTTTGAGGGAATATATAGACATATTTTTGCTGCATAAAAAATTAAAATAAAAATAAACAAACAAACATATTTTTTTTAATTTCGGGATATATTCTTCGAGATAGTTTCATATAATTCAACACTGTCATCAGTAATATATTAGAAACAAAACGAGTCAAATTTAGTCCAATACTTACATATAAGTTATTTTCCATTTCAGGATATATGGGAGGTGGGCGTGTCCTTTGAAATAACTTCATATAATACAACATCGTTATTATTAAAAAATAAAAACAAATCGAGCCAAATTTGACTCAATACCAACAACAATTTTGGAAAATAATAGTTTTTATCATTTCAGGACATATGGGAGGTGGGCGTGTCCTTCAAGATAATTTGATATAATTCAACACAGTTGCCAGTAATATATCACGGACAAATCGTGCTAAATTTGGTTCAATACCAACAACCATTTTGGAAAGTATAAGTATTTTCCATTTCAGGATATATGGGAGTTGGACGTGTCCTTCGAGATAATTTGATATAATTCAACCAAGCTGTCAGTAATATATCAGAAACAAATCGAGCTAAATTTGGTTCAATACTCACAACAATTTTAGAAAACAATAGTTTTTATCATTTCATGATATAAGGGAGGTGGGCATGTCCTTCGAGTTAATTCGATATAATTGAAAACTGTCATCAGTAATATATGAGAGACAAATCAAATCAAATTTGGTTCAATACTCACAACAATTTTGAAAAATATAAGTTTTTTTAATTTCAGGATATATGGGAGGTGGGCGTGTTTTTTCAGATAATTTGGTATAATTCAATACAGTTGTCAGTAATATATCAGAAACAAATTGAGCTAAATTTGGTTCAATTCCAACAACAATTTTGAAAAATATAAGTTTTGTATCTTATTCATGACATAAGGGAGGTGGGCGTGTCCTTCGAGATAATTTGATATAATTCAACACAGTTGTCAGTAATATATCAGAAACAAATCGACCTAAATTTGGTTCAATTCCAACAACAATTATGGAAAATAATAGTTTTGATCATTCCAGGATATATGGGAGGTGGGCATGTCCTTCCAAATAATTTGATATTATTCAACACAGTTCTCAGTAATATATCAGAGACAAATTGAGCCAAATTTAGTTTAATTCCAACAACAATTTTGGAAAGTATAAGTTTTTTCCATTTCAGGATATAGCGGAGGAGAGCATGTATTTCGAGAAAGTTTGATATAATTAAAAACTGTCATCAGTAATATATCAGAAACAAATCGAGCTAAATTTGTTTGAATTCCAACAACAATTTTGGAGAATAATAGTTTTTATCATTTCAGGATATATGGGAGGTGGGCGTGTCCTTTAAGATAATTTGATATAATTCAACAGAGTTGTCAGTAATATATCAGCAACAAACCGAGTTAAATTTAGTTTAATACTCTCAACAATTTTGGAAAAAAATATTTTTTCTCATTTCAGGATATATGGGAGATGGGCGTTTTCTTCGAGATAATTCCATATAATTCAAGACTGTTATCAGTATTATATCAGAGACAAATCGAGCCAAATTTGGTTTAATACCAACAACCATTGTGGATAGTATAAGTTATTTCCTTTTCAGGATATATGGAAGTTGGGCGTGTCCTTCGAGATAACTTAATATAATTCAACATTGTTATCAGTAATATACCAGAGAAAAATTTCGCCACATTTGGTTCAATTCCAACAACAATTTTGGAATATATAAGTTTTTTCCATTTCAGGATAGATGGGAGTTGGGCGTGTCCGAGTTAAATTTGGTTCAATTCCAACAACCATTTTGGAAAGTATACATTTTTTTCATTTCAGGACATATGGGAGTTGGGAATGTCCTTCGAAATATAATACAAATTGAGCAAAATTTGGTTCAATATAACAACTTAAATTTTGGAAAATATGGGTTTATTATTTTCAGGACATATGGAAGTTGGGCGTGTCCTTTGAGATTACTTCATATAATTCAACATTGTTATCAGTACTATATCAAAAAAATTTGATATCTGTAGAACTTACTTACTTAATTTCCCTTTACACCCCATGAATGAGGTATGGGATGCTTCTCGCTTTCTGTTTTATATTCACAAACAAAGGCACCTACTTGTTTATCGACGAATGCGAACGTCACTGTTTGAGAAGCCTTTACTAGACAGACATGCCGATTATCTCGACAGTCGTATTGCGAAGTTGCTCTCGACAGCATCGAGGGGACCGACAATGAAAGAAAAATGTAGATGACTGGAGCTGGGAATTGAATTTGTGGAACAGTGTAATATATTAAGTGCTCAATGTCGCTCTTTGCTTTGAAAAAGGCGTAAATGTTACGCAAATCGCCTTGTGATAGACTGGTGTCGTCCATAAATGTCCGATGACCAATCATCTCATATCGTTGACTTCCAAAAGCAGAAGAGGATACGAAAATCACAGGGATAGAGGTGAAGCCCGAAAGTTCTACCAAAAGGTAAAAAAGCAAAGGTTTTGGACCAGGGATCCTCAACTGTAAGGGCGGAGACGGAAATCTGGTCACTGACATTCAGAGGGACATGGGACGGGACTGGGATGTACACATCGAAAGAACTGTGCCATCTTATATAGCTGCCATGCAGAAAGCACGAATTTGAATGTGGATTCATAGTCGGCAAGAGACTTCGAAAACTGGTCTCGCTGTTTAACCCTGTAAGTGACCAAGTAGCCACTATTCGAATCAAGGCGAAGGGAAAATGCTATCGCTCAGACAAGTCCTGGTACTATGAGGAATGTCGCGAAATGTGTGAAGAAAAGGATGCTGCATACAAGGCAAAACTGCAACCAGTGGCAACGCGTGCTGTTACGGAGCATTATAATGAGAAGAGGAGAGAGATAGCAAGCCTCTTTAGGCGTAAAAAGCGTCTATGGAAGAAAAGAGAGAAGGCCCGGATATCGAAAATTATAGGGATAGAGGTGAAGCCGAAAAGTTCTACCAACAAGCAAAAAACAAAGGTTTTGGACCAAGAATCCTCACCTGTATGGACGGAGACGGAAATATTGTCACGGACAATCAGAGTGTGCTGCAAATATAGAGGGAACACTTTAGTTCTCTTCTCGTTCCCGCAGGCAGCATAAGTGACGAAAGCACATCAATCATCGGCGATGGAGTAGAGGATTGCACGGCTTAGAAACAACAACGCTTATTAAAGCCTGAAGCGATGAGCTGGCAACGTTCATGCATCAGATGATAAACACTATCGGACTATGGGACTATCGACGACAGCTTTGTAATCGACAAAGAGGTGGTAAGTGTCGATTTGCTTCTCATGGGTTTACTCCAGAACCTGCCGTAGTGTAAATATCTGATCAATCGTGGATTTGCCAAGTCTGAAGCCGCACTGATAACACAGTACAAAATTTTTCAGGTCATGGATTTGGGGCTCAATTCTGGGAACTGCACGTGAAAGTAGCCCTAAATAGAAGAAGTTCTGCATCATTCGTTTTGTCAATTTCATGCCATAAAGATTTTTGAATAGTAAGTATCGTATAGGAGAACTTGTCACGTTTTAGGCACTTTTGTTTAACATACCTCTAGAACCACTAGTCAGATTTAGCTGAAAAAAAATTAAAAAAAATTAAGAATTAAAATTCCTTTAATCTGTTCGTATAACGTTCTCCTACATAAGCAATAGTTTCACATTTCCATTCATCAAATTATTTTGAACTGGGTTTATTTTGTAGCAGTTACAATAAAACTGTTTTACTCCGTGGCGTATGATTTACATGGAATAGTACTTAAGATAATCATACGCCCCCAAATAACAATATAACAAAAGAGCCTAAAACGTGACAAATTCCCCTATAAGATACTTACTAACTGCAAATCGATATAAAATTTTGATGGCATGTAATTTGACAAAACGAGTGATGCAGAACTTTTTCTATTTGCGGCTACTTTCACGTGCAGTTCTCAGAATTGAGTCCCAAAATCATTTGATGTACTGTGTAAGGTCCAATCCAGTTTTCCTCAATTGGCTTTAGAGAGGACCTTATAAGCAATTGGTAAGAGGCTAATTCCACGGTAGTTTTTACACTCATTACATAGCACACTGAGATTCCAATTCTCTGGCATGCTCTCCTGAAGCCATATATTCTTTATGAGCTGTTGCATGCTTAAACAAGCTCATCTCCACCCACCTTTTACAACTCAGCTGGAAGACCATCAGCTCCAGCGGCTTTGTTGTTCTTTAGCCGGGATATGACAGGTTTGATCTTAGCTTGGCTCGGAGGGGGACACTCGTTGTTATCTTCTCTGATTGGCATACAGTTTTCAGCAGTCGAGTTTCAGACATCAACGGGCTGCAGAAGTGTTCTTTCCATATTCTTAGTATTCTCACGGAAATGACCATCTTTGTGTTTACAGGAGGGAAGACCTGTTCCATGTACCCTACCATTTATCTTCTGGTAGAATTTTCGGGCTTCACCTCTGTTCCTGTATTCTTCTATACACACATTATTCCGCTCCTTAAGCTCTCGTTTTTTTCGCCTTAAGAGTCGAGTCGCCAACCACCTCTTCTCCCTGTACTTTTCATAAACAGCTCGCTTTGACATTGACTTCAGTTTGGCCCTGTATGCAGCATCTTGTTCCCGGGTGGCATTGCGGCATTCGTCATCGTACCAGGCATTACCGTACTGCAGTACGGACCACTCAGTCCTTTCCATCGAGTGGGCAATTATTGTAATTTTCGGGAGTTGGACTATCAGGAAGTAGTTGAGTGTGTTGGTTGGAAAGGCCTTGGCTATCTCCGTGGTCTGCAGTTTAGCGATGTCCAGCTTTCTCTGTGTCTTTTTAGCACATACTTCTTATATTGTCATAACTGTGCCTGTTACGCCTTTTCCTAAGGTTCAAATTGAAACTATTCAATTCAACATAACTCTTGCGCATTTTAATAGGACATTTAACAATACTGTTTTTCCCCCCAATAAATGCCTCAAACGAGCTTTTACCATATTCCAACCATATATTTATATTCTAGGTATATTCAGTATATTCTAAGAGCACCTGACTATCATTGCAGACATCAACGAACAATGATGGTATTATGAGAGACGATATTGTAAAGGACTTACCGTACAAATTGAGTATTCTGGCATAATTGATGATTACAGTACCAATCCCCACTTTCGATTAATTTCTCATTTTGTACTTTGGTATTCGATACAAAATGAGAGGTCAACAAACGTTGCCTATTAACGAATGGACTGCCATTGAGTAGCTGCGGGGTTGCCGAACGGCTTTAGTTTTTTGCCAAGTGGCAGAGGGCGGCAACTTTTTGTGGTTCCCTCTTTTTGTATGTGTGTATGTACCACTCGCTTTCTTCTTGATATGCAAGCCAGCAACTCTTTAATGTTTTATTAAAAAGGTATTCACATTGCCGACATATTGTTGTAAGTTTGTTTAGACGAGTTCTTTTTTCCTTTCAAAAGTCATTTTGGGGTTTAGTTGTTTCTCTGCGTTGTTCGTTTTTTTCTCTGTTTTTCGAAAAGCATTTCTATGTTCATGAGTAGAGAATAGAGTGACCTTATTAGGCTGGAGTTTTCATTATGAACAAAAGCAGCTACCTATAATAGCCACCGCCGCTACGATAACACTGAACACGAAATTTGTTCGAGTGTTAACCTTATTTCTTTTGGCTATAAATAATTTATCAAGCACTTGAAGTGAATCAAAATAATTGAACACAAATTGAGTGGTGTACATGGTCAGCATTTGAAATCGGGTTAAGCAATAGCAAATTGAGCCGGCAAAAATTAAGCAGCAGCATGTAGTAAAGAGGGTGGTTAAGATATTAAGCTTTGCCTTGGTCGATTCACTTAGAGGTGATGGGTTGTTTTAGACTTTTCGTTTTAAGTTTTAGTGCTGATATTTGATGAGTTTGCCTTTTGGGGGTGTGTTAAAATTTTTATTTTTATTAGACCAATAATTTGAAGGTAATGTAGGAGGGAGGGGGGTGAGATAGAAAAGGTAAATTGCCTGAATATAGTATTAGAATATCAGAATTGTTGCTTGTGTGGAATTTTAATCACTTTATGTTTTGTGACTGAGTGGTTTTGTTGTACGATTCAAGTTGAAATGACACGATTGTTGTGTTAAATGTTGTGTTTTTGGCTCATATGGCATTACAAAATATCGTGGGTATCCTGCAGAAAAAGTCTCAATTCAAGATTTTTGTAAAATTGACTCAATGATGCAAAAGTGTCCTAAATGTCATTGCCTATGACCTAAAAAATAAATCCCATGTCTATTTAAAGAAGTTTAGTAGTTATTGTAGCAAAACCAATTAATTTTAGATACAAAACACAAGCCGGCACAAAATTTAAATCATCACTCAGAAACACTTACAGTGGACTTGAGACCTTTTTACAGGATACCGACGTAATATATTAATTGTGTAATAGTGAGCTACGAGTCCTGAGGGTTGGACTAGCTACCTACCTTAAGATGCTATACAGGTTATGAAAAAATGCAAAAGAAAACATAAATAACGAAATAACTATAGCTGCTATGTGTAAAAGAACGAATTTGCACGTAGATTTCTTATTCGCTAGAGACCCAGACATCTTGTCACGAGGTTTAATCCTGTTAGTGTTCGAATACCACAATACTTATATTTGCACATTAAATTGATTTGTGCATATGCCTCGACGGATCTTGATGACGATGAGATTGAAGATGCATTCCACGAATGCCCAGAAGAAACATTCAAACGCTGTCCTGGCCACGATATTCAAATTGCCCTGAGAGATTTTAATGCCAAAATAGGAAGGTAGGATGTTCTCGGTTCATCGATTGGTATATTCGTAGGGCGATAGCCTGTCCTGTACACTATTTAATATAGTTATGGAGAAGGTGATGAGAAAGGCTGGTGTCAACATGTCTGGCACCATATTCCACAGGAGCCACATGCCACTAGCCTATGCCGATGATATAGACATCATTGGCCGAAATCTGCGGGATGTTACTGCAGTTTTCTCATCGCTAGAAAAGGAGTCAGCAAAAATGGGTTTAGCGGTCAACGAGGACAAAACAAAAATAATGATTTCGACGAACAAAGAGTCCTCTCGATGGGGACGCACCGTGAACGTTGACAATTATTGTTTTGAGGTAGTCGACGAATTTACCTACCTCGGATCTTCCGTCAACAAGATGAATAATGTCAGCCAAGAAATTAAACGGAGAATAGTGCTAGCCAATAGATGTTTCTACGGACTTCGGCAGCACTTTAGTAACACCACCTTCTCTCGGAATACTAAGAAACAGCTATACCAGGTGCTTATCTTACCTGTTCTGTTGTATGGTGCGGAATCATGGGTGCTTACTACAACGGACATACAAAACCTGGGAGTATTCGAGAGAAAAGTACTCCGAAAAATATATGGACCTATCTGTGTCGAAGGCCAGTTTCGTCATCGGATGAACCATGAGCTGTATGAGCTTTACCACGACATCGACGTAGCTAAAAGAGTCAGAATCCAACGACTTCGATGGCTGGGACATGTTGCCAGGATGGATGTAAATGCTCCAGCGAGAAAGGTGTTTGAAGGCGAACCTGAAGGACGACGCAGAGCAGGGAGACCCAAACTCCGTTGGAAGGACCAAGTGGTAGGCGATGTGCCATCATCTGGTAGGACTAACTGGAGAACACACGCAGAAGACCGAAGCGTTTGGAATTCTTTATTACTTCTGGCCTCAAATTTATGAACTACGTTTCGTAAATTGTAATTGGCCACTTAAGTAAGTAAGTAAGTAAGTATTCGTACATACACACGAACATATCCGACAAAGGCTATGGCTTCGCAACAGCAAGCAATATGGCAGTGAGAGGAACCAGATTTCAACATAAAAATATCCACAAGGCAAGTAGGCTATCCCTCGATCAATACACTAAAAATCAAATTGATCATATGGTAAGCGATGGAAGGCATGTTTCTAGTGCAGTGAATGTGTAACGTGGTTTTCTCGTCGGCTGAGGTAAGTCCAGTCGTATCCAGGGTCGCCATAAGGACCAACAAAACCTTACAGAATAAGAACTCAGTAGATTTCCCCTGACTAGGGCAAAATAACAATATTATTTATTGATGGTGTAATTCAAACTTATAATCTACTGGATAAAGTATTTAGATACGAAACAATTCAGATTCGGATTCAGTGATAGCGTTGTTGTCTTGTCCGGTAATTTGTACCCAGGTCGATTTTAGATGATCGATAACCTGTAGTATACGCTCGGCGAATATTGATGTGGCCTCTGACTGCGAGGACAAGTTTCGGGACTTGATTCGATTTAAGATAATCGAGAATTTTATGGAACGATCGATTTGAGGTGATCGAGAACTTTATACTATACTCCCAAAACTGTAGAGGTCCGATAGGTTAGGATTGTTTCGGTATTCAGGAACGTGGTAATTCGGGTACTTTCGATGATTCAGGCTCGTACCAGTAACTTGGCAACGTACTGATGATTCGGATTTTGTCGGGGTTTCAGGTTAATATCAGCAAGTGATGATTGATGATTCGGGTTTTGTCGGTTTTTCAGGTTAATATCAGGAATTGATGACTCAGGTTCGTCGGTGGTTCGGGTTAATGTCAACAATTCATATCAGGTTCATATCAGCAATACTGGTGCATCTTGATGATTCGGGTTCGTCGGTGTTTCAGGTTTATATCAGCAATACGTGGCTATTTTGGTGATTCGGGTTTTGTCTGGTCGGGTTGACTTCAGCAATTTCGGAACATATTGAAGCTTCGGCTTTAGTCGTAAATCAATTTGATATCCGCAACTCAGGATCTTGTTGATGATTCGTATTCTTCGATGATTCGGCTTTCGTTGTAAATCAGCTTGGTGCCCGCAATTATGGATCGTGTTGATGACTCGTGCTCCCTAGTAGATCGACTTTTGCAACTCGTAGTTATATCGATTCCGAATTCGCGACCGAACTAATAATCGTACCCGTCGGAATGTTAGTATCAAAATGCTACGGTGCAAATTTCTAATACAATGTTACAGGAACGAGGAGTATCTTCATGTACCAGACCGAAATCTGTGCAACCGACGAGTCGGTACAACCAACCGGGGTTGGATTCAACAGACCGAAGTCCGATTCAACAGACAGAAGTCCGATTTAACAGACCGAAGTCCGATTCAACAGACCGAAGTCCGATTCAACAGACCAAAGTCCGATTCAAGAGACCGAAGTCCGGTTCAACAGACCGAAGTCCGATTTAACAGACCGAAGTCCGGTTCAACAGACCGAAGTCCGATTCAATAGACCGAAGTCCGATTCAACAGACCGAAGTCCGATTTAACAGACCGAAGTCAGATTCAACAGACCGATACCCGATTCAACAGACCGAAGTCCGATTCAACAGACCGAAGTCCGATTCAACAGACCGAAGTCCGATTCAACAGACCGAAGTCCGATTTAACAGACCTAAGTCCGATTCAACAGACCGAAGTCCGATTCAACAGACCGAAGTCCGATTCAACAGACCGAAGTCCGATTTAACAGACCGAAGTCCGATTCAAAAGAACGAAGTCCGATTTAACAGACCGAAGTCCGATTCAACAGACCGAAGTCCGATTCAAAAGACCGAAGTCCGATTCAACAGACCGAAGTCCGATTCAACAGACCGAAGTCCGATTCAACAGACCGAAGTCCGATTTAACAGACCGAAGTCCGATTCAACAGACCGAAGTCCGATTCAACCAATGGAGTTTGGGTTAAACCAACAAAAGTTGGTTCAACAGACCGAAGTCCGATTAAACAAAAGAATATTTCTTTCGATAAATGATTGCCCTGAAAAGGGCAAGGGAGATCGGGTACAAAGAAACTTAGCAATAAACTTCGCCAGCAATAAACTTCGCGACAAAATACCAAGCAAAATGTGGGATCATTTAAGCAAGTGGGGCTCTCGATGTAATGAGAATTATATTACAGCACATCACACAGAATTGAACAACACTTTCCCTAGTGATGTCGTCTCCTTAATGTGTTTGGTTGGATGTTCGTTGTCGCGCTCATTAGCCGTTCGTGGCGATTGCCGAATGTGTCGTTGGTGGCTGCTGTGTGCATTGCCGAACGCGTCGTTTGCAGCGGTCGTGCGATTGGTAGAATTGATGTTTGCCCTTTAAGTAGTTGATGAATTATCAATATTGAAGGGCAAATGAAGGTTGTAGGTGGCCGCTCGCGTATTTGGAGTTGCTGCCATTCGGCCTTTGTTGTGCTCGAAGTAATTAAAGGTATGTATGCAGGTTTAAGTTTGTTGGCGATGTTGAGGGTCAAATGAAAGATGTTTAGAGAAATAATTATGTATGTAGGTGAATGTATGTACGGACGACTGGCGTCACGTTACAAATGGCGTTCAGTAGCGTCGCGAGGGCGGCTATTATCGTGTATTTCACACAGACACGATCGGCAATACTCATGTACGCATGACTATTCTTGATTCAAAGCAGTCAGTCTATAAGCCCAGCAAACAAAATGTTAAGACGTCGGTCAAAATTGGGTACGACAGTCGGCAAAATCTTCCGATATCGGATTCGAAGTCGGACCAAAGACGTTACTAAAAACGTATGGAGTGGTTCACATGAAGTCTGTCCAACGCAGCTGAGGGAAATCTGATGTATGTTCAACATGTCGTTCTGACGTCTGATCGATTTCTGAATGTATATCGAGGGAAATTCGACGCGTCGTTTCGACTTCGGACCGATATCTGAAATAATTCAGATGTTCTTGCCGACGCGTCGTACCGATTTCTTCCCGAAGTCTTTAGGAAAACAACATCCGATATCGGATACGAAATCTGACCGTACGATCTGATTTGAAGTGGTTGACACGATGTCTTACGTACTCAGCAAAGGAGAATCTGATGTACTTTATGTTGTACCGATGTCTGACAGATATCTGATTGTAAATTGTAGGAAAATCTGAAGGGAAATTCGATTTTTTTTTTAACAAAGAATAACACAGAGCAAAAAAAATCAAATTTCCCTTCAACGAGTCGCACCGATTTCTGTACGATATCGGTAAAAAGAGTTCAGACAATGTGCAGACGTGTCGGATTCAGCCAATGTCGGAACTTTTGGTTTGATGGGAGCAGTGTCTTCTTTAGTGTTGTAAAAGCAACACCTCGCACGTTTGGTTGAAAATCACATACACAAACACATCATAGCTCTGTGTAAGCGCATTCGGTTTTGCCTGACACCGATCAAGTATGAAGGAAGTGAGCGTGATCTGCAGTTCTAGCATTAGCTCGGATCATTACCCGTTAGCAGTTTACACGTAACCAATCACAAGAAAACTAGACATCACAAGGCTGCAAACCACACAGATAACCACTGCCAACTCCAATCAGCACCCCAACTGTTAAAACACAACACCTTTATTTCTGACGTTCCCGATACACAGGGACAGCATATTACGCATTCCATGACAATCGCTGGATATGGAAATCGGCGTTCAAGCGAATTCTGATAATATTAAGAATGTCACACTATGCGGTGAGGATGAGGATGTTGCTTATAGAGCAAAGCTACAGCTAATTGTACTACGGGTTTTTGGGGAACGGCACAAGGAGACAGTAAAACACGCGAATGCGAATAACAGGTCAGACGAGGCAACGGGAGGCAAGAGGTACGGAAGACGAGAGGTGCAAGCGTAGAGGTGAAGCACAAAAATTCTACCACAAAGTAAAGACAAATGATTATGATACTGCTATTCTCCTCTGTAAGAACAAAGATGGAGATCTGGTTACCGATATGCAATATGTGCCGCATATATGGAGACAACATTTCCAACAATTGGTGGTCCCCGAAGGCAGGTTATGTGAAGGTATCACGTCAATAGCACAGTGCAACAACCAATATGGGGAGTCAAAAATTCCAAATCAGGGTATAGCGCTAACTCGTGCGCTACAAATGTATGTACGCTTTGGCAGCACGAAAAGTCTTAATTTTTTAATTTTTTTTTTCAGCTAAATCGAACTAGTGGTTCTCGAGTTATGTCAAACAAAAGAGCCTAAAACGCGACAAATTCCCCTTTAAGATACTTACTAACTTCAAATCGATATTAAATTATTAGGGCATGTAACTTGACAAAACGAATGATGCAGAACTTCTTCTTTTTGAGAATTGAGTCCTACATCAATGAACTTTATTACACGGCGAAGCTATTGCTAAGTTTGGTATTCCTGTGACGCTGATACACCTTTGCACAAGAAGCTATCTTAGACTTAGTTTCCACTGAAGATTGCCTAAGAGCTAACGAAGCCCTTTCATGCCAGACGAGCCCTGCAGCAAGGCGACAGCCTATCGTGTGAACTCTTTAACATAGTGAAGGAGATAACAATAAGGAAAGCTGCAGTTAACATGAGTGGTACGATATTCAATAAAAGCCACATGCTACTCGCGTACGCTGACATCATCGGTCGTTGGCAACTATAATTTCGAGGTGTTAGATAAATTTATCTCCCTAGACTTCACCATCAACAAAACCAAATCATGTCAGCTTCGAAATCCGGAGTAGAATCCTGCTTGCCAATAAATGCTACTACGGACTAAGCAATCGATTTAATGACAGAGATTTCTCTCGACGAACAACAATCCAGCAGTACCAGATACTGGTTCTACATGTCTTGATGTATGGTTCAGAATCCTTGGTTATGACACAAGCGGATGAATCGGTTTTGGCAGTATTCGAGAGAAAAATACTCTGTAAAATATATTGGCTCACCATCGTTAACGGAGAGAATATCGACGTCGTATGAATCAGGAACTGTACACTGATATTGATGTGATCAGACGCATTAAGATGCAGCGGTTGCGTTAGCTAGGTCATGTTGTACGCATGGACGAAAATGCTCCAGCTCGAAAAGTTCTTCGACAATGAACTAGATGGACGGCGCAGAGGAGGACTAGGACTTGCCACCATCTGGTAGGACTAACTGGAGACCACACGCAGAAGACCGAAGCGCGTCGAGTTCCAAAACACTACAGGCCTCTAATTTATGAACCACGTTGGTACGATGTAATGGCCATACTTGTGTATTAAAAAACCTCGCTCTGATAAGTCCTGTCTTGTATTGTCTAAAAAAATGATGCTACATACAAGTTAACAAGAGAAGAAGATTTTGATGTGACGAACTAGAGAAAATTGGGCAAAAGATAGAGAAGAGCATATGTATAATACTTGTCTACGTGCGTCATATAATCACAATATACTAGTGCAAAGAAGTGACAGCCATGTAAGTTAGTAAATTAACATGTAACATAACTTTGTGTGTATCCTTTTTAGTTTCTTAATTGTTTTCTTATTACCTTCGGGATGTCCTAAACTAAATCACTTAACATCAAAAGCCCAAAAAAGAATTTATTTTTTAATTGTAGAAAAATTTAAATTTATATAATTTTTTTTCTCGGTTTTTTTGTGCCACCGAAATAATTGCATGACTTAAAATCTAATTTCATCATTTCTGTTGTCTTGCGAGCGATGATGTTGTTTATGTTGTTGAGCCCAAAATAAAATTTCCATATGTCATGCTCAGACATACAATAAAAACAAAATTCAATTTTCGCGTATAATTCAATTTAAACTCGCATACATTGCGTCAGCCACTGCCGCCACCACCGCCAATGTTTTCTTCAGCGCACTAATCAAATAAAACACAAGAAAAAATATGAATAATTTTTCAGAGTTTTTCTTTTTACACCGCGCAATATGAAGCGAAGACATGTAAATGACGACACACACGCAGACACACAAAAAGGAAGTAAGCAAGCTGGAACGGACAGAGGGAAGGAAGTTATTGCTGTTGCTTTTCGCGGGGAGGATTGGCAAAAAACAGACAGACGGACAGACAGATTTGAAAACATTCTGCGGATTCCTAAATACATAAAAAAAGGAGATGACAAACACTTAAAATTCCATTTTAAATATTTTATATCCCGCTGTTAAGGCATTCGCCGTTTACAAACCCATCTCCTACTGCTATAGCTTTGGTTACAGGGAATTCCGCTTGCTTTTCTTTCCTACTACAGCATTGAGCTGTTGTGTTGTGTTGAAGTATGTTGGGGGAAAAAAATTATGACAATATCATACATTACGATGATGATGATGATGGGAAGCATAAGAAATAAGTATAAAAATCCATATTTTCCCACAGTTACAGTGGCACACACACACATACACACACGCAACACTACTATTGACAATACAAATACCGTTCTTAAGGATTTTACATGTGATACTCGCTCTCAGACAACACACACACACATACACACATGCCTGTTTTACATATTTAACACATTGCTAAGCTTTGTTTAAGATGACGACAAATGCAAAACAGTAATACAAACGCACCAACACCATTACTACCATTGTTGTTGTTGCCACATGCATAAACACCTTACCACTCTCACACTTTCACACACACACACTCGCTTATTATTACATCTCTGACAATCACATCAGATGATTTTTATCGTCAACACTTCAAGCAAGCGCAAAATCTGATTTCATCGGTGTCGTTGTCGACATCGTCTACATCGTCTCATCTCTGAGAGCTGCCTACCATCAGTGCCACCGGGAATGCCTGAAAGCCTTCCTGTACCGACGACGACGACGACGACGACGACAATGACGACTACGGCAAGCTCCAAATGTACTCACTCTCACTGCCGCCGGAAGCTACAAATGAAGAAATGAAATAAAGTTGAAACCAAGAGGAAAAAAATCGTAAAATAACAACTAAACCACATTTTTCATACATTTTACCCATTTAAATAATATATTTGCGCATATGTAAATGTTAATATATGTGCTGGAATTTACACATAACCCAGTGTGTGTATGTGTGAGTGTGTGAAAAATAATGTATGTGTACTTTGCTTTACGTTGTTTGTAAGTGTTTATGTATACAACAGATATTACACATATTTTGCATTTTTATTTTGTTGCCTGTTAGAAGAGGCAATGGGAACTCCACACACACATACACACACACTTACCAAGGAAACAAAACACCACAATGTGTTAGTGCTTATGAAAATATGAGAAAACATATTGAATTTTACGTTAAGTGTTTTCTGTCTACCAAATTGAGTGGAAACGGAAAAGACTGAAAATATGATTGTTGGAGACAATAACGAATAATATGGCAGCTATGACATTGGGTGCATTGTTTGTAAAATATGAAATTTTAATATATATACATATAAAGAATATCTAGGGAAACTCTCTGGTTTGAATTTTCTGCTCCTTATTCACTAGGAAATAACCAGAAACTTGGAGCGAAGGTACCCAAATAGTTCACAACGTCCGATAGATCACATGTGCCCTGGGTAATGCACCTGGACATATGTTTAGTGGTAGCAAATATGCTAAGAAGGTGCAATGTTGAGTAAATTCAATTCAAGAGCACGCAACAGTAGTTACTGAACACAATGGCTCTCTTAGTGGCATTGGAAGCCAAACAAATCACGCAGCAAAGGAGTCTATGGAGGAAAAGAGTTAGCGAGGATATCGAAAAAAACTAGGAATCCTTTTATAAAGCGGTATTCGACAGTCCGATACTGCAGTACCTCAGCAACTATTAGATGACATGACAGAATATGGTATCCCTGCGAAGCTGATACAACTTTTTAAGATAACACTGACCGACACAAATTCGGCAGTGAAGAAGACTTTAACATTCGAATACCGACTGTACTATTTTTTATTTTCATATTTTGCGCCCAAATTTCTGGCCATATATAACATAGGCTATCTCAACTGTGGTAAGTAAAAAACTGGTCATTGCTGATGATATTAAATGACGACCCAGACCGAGGTGTTGTACTGTACATATGTAGAAAGTTTGCATATGGTATTCAATACAAAAGTATGTACAACGTATGAGTAATATTAATTTTATATTAATCAAACGCACATGGTGTCAATAGATTTATGGTTCAATAACATAGGGCAACAGCCAACCTGGGGCGACAAATTCCAACTCAGGGTGAAGGTACTGGGTCAATATAGTAAAACCCCTAACAAATGTATGTAGACTTGACAAGTGTTAAAAAATAACGTGAAGTTTGGAGTTTTCTGAGCGTTAGTCAGCAGAACACTCCCACTGATAAAAAGTAACTGCAATTGAAATGTAATGTTTGCGACATTTGATACTTTGGGACAGTTTTTAACGTTTACAACTTTACACCTTTGTGACAGGCGTAAACCTAGAAAATGATGAGACGGAACATCTCTGGCGGAGCCTAGGTAGATAAAAGCATCTTACTTACTTAAGTGGCCTATAACAACTTACGAATGTCTTTTATAAATTAGAGGCCTGAAGTATTAAAGAATTCCTCATGCTACGGTCCTCTGCGTGCATTCTCCACTTAGTCCTACAGATGGTGGCACATCGCCTACCACTTGGTCTATTCAACGAAGTTTGGGTATCCCTTCTCTGCGCCGTTCTTCTGGTTCTCGCTGTACCATTTATATCCATCATGACAATATGTGCCAGCCATTAAAGTCGTTGGATTCTAACTCTTTTAGCTAAGTCGATGTCATTGTACAGCTCATGCAGATCATGGCTCTTCCGACGGTGAAACTCGCCGTCGACACAGATTTTTGGTTTGTCCTCGTCCTTTTCCCTTCATTGGCGATTTCGGTCAGTGATGTCTATATCATCGGCATAGGCTAGTGACATGTGGCTCTTGTGAAATATGGTGTCAGACATGTTGACACCAGCCTTTCTTATCACATTCTCCATAACTATATTAAATTGTGTACAGGACAAGCTATCGCCCTGCCTGAGACCTCTTACTCCTTCTGGGAGAGTCGAAGGCAGCTTTTTAGTCGACATAGAGGTGATATGTGTCGATCTGCTTTTCATGAGTTTTTTTTTCTCAGGATTTGTCGTAAAGTAAATATTTGGTCCGTTGTAGATTTATCAAGTCTAAACTGCATTGACAAGGTCCAATTATTTTTTCTACAATTGGCTTTATACGTTCACACATTATGCTTGAAAGGACCTTGTAAGCAATTAGTAATAGGCTGATTCCACGGAAGTTCTTACACTGACTACGATCTCCTTTCTTGTGTATGCGTCATAACAGACTGAGACTCCAATCCTCGAGCATGATCTCCTCTGGCCAGATATTTTGCATGAGCTGATGCATGCTCCTAATCAGCTCCTCCCCACCTGTCTTAAATAATTCAGCCCATCGGCTCTAGCTGATTTTAAGGCGGGATATTGACACATGTATCTCATTCTGGCTCGGAGGTGGACAGTTAATACCATCGTCATGAATTTCTGCGGGGTCTTTTGGAGTGGTATCCGCATCCTGTAGATTGTCGAAATGTTCTCTTCATATCTTTATAACGTTGTCCGGGTCCGTCACTAGCTGGCTATCGCTGTCCTTGCAGGAGGACAACCCTGTTTCACGTATTCACGCCTTAACTCTCTTAAAATTTTCTGGCTTCCCCTCGACTGCGGAGCCTCTCGGTACTTCTCCCTGTGCCGTTTAGCTGGCGTTGCTATTTACGAAGTTTCGCCCTGTATGCAGCATACCTTTCTCTCGTGGCATTGCGACATTCATCATCGTACCTGGCATTTACTTAAGACGCTTCTCGCAGTTCGTTCTGTGGAGTCGGCTATATATTGCCGCTGCAAACTATCAGGGGTTGGAGCACTCCGTAGCAGTTGAGTTAGGTGGTTAGAATAGGCGTCCGCTATCTCTGTGGTTCGCAGTTTACCGATGTTCAGCCTTTGCCTGATTACGTACGTTTTTCGCCATGCTTAGCTTTGTGCGCACCTAACCTGCGGGAAGGTAGTGATCGGAGTCAATGTTCGCAACCCTGATCACTCGTACGTCCAGAACACTCGATGCGTGCCTTCCATCGACTACCATGTGATCTATTGGATTCCTCGTCAATTGATCTGAAGATAACCATGTAGCCTTATGAATATTTCTGTGGTTAAATTCAGTGCTGCTAACTACCATATTTCTTGCCGCAGACAAATCAATCAGGCTGATGCAATTGTTCGACGTTTCGGTGTACAGACTGAATTTTCCGCTGGTAGGCTCAAATGTGGTCTCCCTGCCTATTTTAGTACCTTTTTGATGTCATGGCTCAGGCTAACGTCATATACACTTTTTAAACTTTCCTAGAACTCGTCTTTGTAATCATCGCTATTCTCTGCTGTCGGGGCATGGGCACATGTGAGTGTTATGTGGAAAAACTTTGTTTTGACTCTTATGGTGGCCATACGTTCACACACCGGGTAGAACCGTGAGACAAGGTGTCAAAATATCTTGCCAACCACAAATCCACATCAAAACTCGTGCTTGTCCCCATGGCCACTACAGTAGATGTCGCACTAGATATATGCCTTCCATCTATTACCATTTAATCAATTTGATTTTTGGTTTTTTTTAAACGGGGGATAGCACGTTGCATCCCAAAGACAAAGTTTTATCTGAAGTTGTTGTAAATGTCGGAAAGTGTTCTTTAAGTTCGTAAAAAATATTCCGATGTCAAACGTTATTTGAAGTATATATTATAAATTAGAAAAAAAACGTGTAAATGAATCGCCCTAAACTTTTTTAAGGCTCTTTACATGAATATCCTTTAATTCTAATAATATTCTTACGACCCCCAAAATCCTCAGAGAAATATAAACATATAAGTCTACAAAATGAATCGTAAGTAGGATATTTCATTAAAACCTGCTTAATTAATTCCCTATCACTCTTCTGTTTCTCCCATGTAGTGAGGTCCTGGTCGTAATGACTACAAGACTTATATTTGGTTTCGTTAAAGTTAGACTCAAATTCGCCTATTTCTGGGGTTAACTAACGTGAAAGCGAAAGAGAGAGGATCTAATAACTCCCATCTTCATCTATACAATACAAAGTTAACCTTATATCGAATATTTCATTATAACACCAAAGTCATTGAAACTTAGTCATGTAGTATCATTTTAATCCCGTTCACCCTCCTGGACACGGTACAGATAAGCTCATACTAAGTATAGGCAAACATACAAACGATACTTTTCTCCAATGGAAAATAGCACAAATGCTCACGAAAGAAAACCATTACTACACAGGAATTTCAACCCAGCAGTACAACTGCTGTTATCATCATATATCATACCGAGAATTGGATGACAAAAAAATAAACTACGCCCTAACATCCCCCTATAAACCAGCAAAAGAAACCAATACAAAAAAAATCACATTTTTTCACGTGCTCCCAAGAACATCAAGAGTCAGAAGTGAATTTTCTGGTAACTGAACAACAGGGTGGCAAAAAAAAGAAATTCAGTCATAAATAGATGAAAAGTTGCAGAAAAGCTGACAAAAATACAGCCAAGCTAGTTTCCCAGAAATCATTGAGTGGTTAAATGTATGACACACTAAGAGATGGCTGCAAATCTGGGGTGGGATGATAACAAAAAAAATAGACCCCAACAAGTTGAGTAGGTCGCAACGTAAGCTCAATTCAACTTCATTTATGGCACATTTGCTATTAAGCAACATGACAAACCAACACTTTAACGCATCAGTACAACCCGCATATTCACACATACACACACCCACACTCGCACCGACATAACATTACTTTTGCGGCAGTTTGTGGAGGAGGCACAGCAAAAAAGAATGACATTTTCTACTTCATCATTTGCTTTCCTTTCCAATGAAATGCTTGTCTGCTGGGGCGCTAACAGCATCACATGGAGCGAACAGCAATATTCTGAGTATTTCGCTTAACACAGTGACATATTTTCGTCATTCAAAACGCAACCGGAAGCAAGGGTTTTAAGGTATTTCAAGAGGTTTCATCTTAGTTAGAGGTGATGGTGATGGGATGATGGTTGTTTCTTCCCGCATTTTTGTAGCAAGCCAGAGAAAACACGACAACGTAAACATTCTCGTTTTATTTTTTGTTGTATCTCCTCTAGTAAGGAAGGGGAAAAAATGTTAAGTAAAACGTAGGACTTCTTTTGTTTCCTTAACAGTATGGTTCATTTTTGTTGCCATCCGTTCGTCTCTGGCCTGTTTTGTCAGTTACATATTATGTTACTGTGTAAATGCATATTTTTGTCTTATTTTGTAACATCAACTCTACCACAATTGTTATTTTTTTACCCTTTATTTACTTGGATTGTTTTTTTTTTTTTGGTAAGAATTTTTTGCATTTTGTGAATATGAAAAAAAAAAGTTTTCTTTTTTTTTTTGTTCTTTTGTTTGTGTCTGTGTAAAGAATTTCTTAATATTAATAACAGCCTAAAGTTATACTTGCAGGAGAATTTGTTATTATTAAAGTTTGAATTTTTGAGAAAAAGTATTTAAACGGGATGCTAGATGAGAAGAACGTTATTTTAAGTTATTTAAGATACGTAAGCAGGAGGTGCTTTAAGGTCACGGGTTGATAAATAAGCTTACCAATTTAGTACTGTATTTTTATTTTTTTTAAAAAATAGATCAAGATATTTCTGCTGACAGTAGGCAATTCTTCTCAGCTGCATTGGGTTCAATTTTTTACCTCTTAAAACACATTTGCCTTATTTAGAATTTTCTGAAGGTTAAATAACATTTTAATTTTATAAAGTTATTGAGTTATTGAAATTAACCGATTTGTAATTAAAACCAGTTAGAAAGTTTCAGTCGGGAAACCCGACTTACATATACCCATACCCTCAGTAAAACAAATAATTTTCTATTATATTTATATTATTACTCGATTTCTAAAGTGGGCGGAGTGGTACATTTATATGGGGGGTACGAGAAGGGGTGTGTCTAGGCTTCCAGATTTATTCTCCAAAACTTTATCCTATTATAGCTTTACTAAATACAGAATTTGGGCACGACTGCGTTGGGTGTATTGATATTATTACTCCTTCCCTAAATTTGGCGGAAAGGTACATTTGTATGGGAGGTACCATAAGGGGTGTGTCTAGACTTCCAAATTTTTCTCCAAAACTTTGTCCTTTTATAACATAACATAATTCAGAATTTGGGCACGATCGTGTCGAGTGTATTGATATTATTACCCCATTTCTAAAGTGGGCGGAGTGGTACATTTGTATGGGAGGTACCAGAAGGGGCGTGTCTAGACTTCCAGATTTGTTTTCCAAAACTTTATCCTGCTTGAACTTTACCAAATACAGAATTTGGGCACGATCGCGTTAGGTCTTTTAATAATATTAATCGATTTCTAAAGTGGGCGGTACCAGATGTTTATGGGAGGTACCAGATGGGGCGTGGATAGACTTACAATTTTTTTCTTCAATACTTTATCCTGTTATAGCTTTACTAAAAATAGAATTTGGGCACGATCATGTTTGATATATTGATATTATTCCTCCATCTCTATAGTGGGTGGAAAGGTAGATTTGTATGCGAGGTACCAGAAGGAGCGTGGCTAGGCTTTCAAAATTTTTTCCAAAACTTTAGCCTGTTATAGCTTTACCAAATACAGAATTTGGGTACGATCCCGTTAGGTGTATTTATATTATTACTCGATTTCTAAAGTGGGCGTAATGATGTATTTGTATGGGAGGTACCAGAAGGTTCAGGGCCATGTAGCCCATTTGCAATACCGTAAGTAGTTTTGAGGAAATAATAACTCGTGAAAAATTTCAAATCATTTGGCTACGTCTTTCGAAAGTTATCGTGCGAACCAGTCGGACAGCCAGACAGACGGACAGACAGACAGACAAACGGCTCAAACGACTTAAAAAGTCATGAATCGAATTTGGTTCAAATAAACCTAGGGTCTAAAGTGACTCCTTCTATGTGTTACACTTTTGGGTCGTATCAAATGATATATACCCTCATGATGGTATAAAAATTGTAAGCATTACTGAGAATGAGGGTATATGTTAGTCGGGTTTCGCGATTGAAATTTTCTTACTGGTTAAGTACCATATAGACTCGAAAACTGCTGGACCGATTATTCTGAAATTTTCAAACCTATCTAGTCGTTGATAAAATAGGTTACTTGAATTTTGGAAATATCAAGTGGGCGCAATATCTGCAGGACTGTTTCACCAATCGCCTTGAAAAATTCGCGATATAGCCAAAAACAGGCGGGATCGAATCAGTGGGTGTGACACAAAACTTGAAAATTTAAACGGCCGAAATGCATGAACTATCTTTGGTATAAAAATTATATTTGGTTTATATGTTCTTCGAACTATTAGAATTACAGCCAGGAAGGAAGTGGGCTCAAAAATTGCACAATGTGGTACTGATGACTTGCTGATAGTCGATGACTATACTTGATTGTGATTGAATGAAGGGGGTGGCGAGATTTGATATACGTATATGTTGTTGGTACAGTAAGGATTTCAGCCAGTCATGTGTTTTTAATTTTCTTTACAGTAGAGCGAATCGGCAATAAATCCTATAAATAGAAATATTTAAGTAATGTTCCATTTGAATTTTCATAGTAGAGTGTCGAGTTTATTGGCATATCTGTTAAAAGCTTCTCAAACAGCAACGTTTGCATTCGTACATAACAACGAGAAAAGCTATCCCATAGCTCTTTCATGGGGTGAATAGAGAAATTAAGTTTTGTTTTAAGTAAGTAAGTATTGTAAAAATAGACCTGCAAACATGCCTTCACATGTAGTTGGTTGACATTCAAGTACGCCTTCCTTTACCAGGCATATATACAGGCTATAGTTAGTCCTTCACTAAGCTCTACAAAAAATTCCATAACCATGCAAATTTCGCTTCTAAAATGAGATCTGCAATGAGAAATTGATTTACAAATCGACACTATAGATATGAATTTGCTAGTGAACATTTTACTATAGTCATAAAACCATAGATATTTAACGTTAAAACAATAAAAGCTACTTGGTTTGACCATTTTAGGGAGTTACTTGAAATTAGTTATATACTACTATACTCATCATATTATTGTCGAGACCTACAAATATACAAGCTAGCATTTATATAGCACTTAGGATAGTAAGAAAACTCTGTGAAATATATTATAGTTAATATGCAAAAAGCCCTTTAACGATAATGCCTGGTACGATGACCAATGCCGCGATGCCACCCAGGAACAAGATGCTGCATACAGGGTCAAACTGCAACCAATGGCAACGCGAGCTATTCATGAAAAGTATAGGGAGAAGAGGCGGGAGGCGACTCGACTCTTCAGGCGAAAAAAACGAGAGCTTAAGGAGCGGAATAATGTGTGTATTGAAGATTACAGGAACAGAGGTGAAGCCCGAAAATTCTATCAGAAGATAAAAGGAAAGGTACATGGAACAGGTCTTCCCTCCTGTAAAGACAAGGATGGTCATCTCGTTACTGACTCCGAGAGCGTACTGAGAATATATAAAGATCACTTCTGCAGCCTATTGATGTGTGAAAACTTGACGGAAGAAGACTGTGCACCAATCCGAGAGGATAACATCGAGTGTCCACCTCCGAGCCAAGCTGAGATAACAACTGCCATATCCCGCCTAAAGAACAACAAGGCCGCTGGGGCTGATGGTCTTCCAGCTGAGTTGTTTAAGGCGGGTGGAGATGAGCTTGTTTTAAGCATGCAACAGCTCATAGAGAACATTTGGCTTCAGGAGAGCATGCCAGAGGATTGGAATCTCAGTGTGCTATGTCCAATCTACAAAAAAGGTGACCATAGTGAGTGTAAAAACTATCGTGGAATTAGCCTCTTACCGATTGCGTATAAGGTCCTGTCTAGCATACTGTGGAAAACCTGATTGGACCTTATCAGTGCGGCTTTAGACCAGGCAAATCCACGACGGATCAGATATTTACCCTACGGCAGATTCTTGAGAAAACCCATGAGAAGCAAATCGACACTTACCACCTCTTTGTCGATTACAAAGCTGCCTTCGATAGTCCCATCAGGCATCGACTATACGAAGCCATGTCTGAGTTCGGTATTCCTGCGAAGATAATTCGTCTCTGCCGGTGTACCCTTACGAATACCAAATCCTCTGTTCGGATTGGCAAGGATCTATCTGCACCATTCGATACGACGAGAGGTCTAAGACAGGGTGACGGTTTGTCATGTATGCTGTTCAACATAGTGATGGAGAAGGTGTTAAGGAAAGCAGCGGTTAACATGTCTGGCACCATATTTAATAAGAGCCACATGCTGCTCGCATATGCCGATGATATCGACATTATCGGTCGAACGATGCGAGAGGTACCAGCTGTTTTCTCATCAGTTGAAAGGGAGTCAGCGAAAATGGGTTTGGCAGTGAATGAGGACAAGACGAAGTTAATGGTATCATCGAACAAAGTGTCCACCCGTTGGGGACGCAGCGTGAACGATACAAACTATTGCTTTGAGGTAGTGGATGAATTTATCTACCTCGGATCCGCCATGAACAAGAACAACAGTGTCAGCCTCGAAATAAAACGGAGAATAGTGCTCGCCAACAGGTGTTTTTTCAGAAACACCACCCTATCTCGAACTACCAAAGTCCAGCTGTACCAGGTACTAATTTTACCGGTCCTGTTGTACGCCTCCGAATCTTGGGTGCTTACACAGGCAGATGCAGCTCATCTGGCGGTGTTTGAGAGAAAAAATACTCCGCAAAATATATGGACCCATTTGCGTAAACGGCGAGTTAAGGATTCGGATGAACCATGAGCTGTACGAGTTATACCACGACATTGATGTCGTCAAGCGGATCAAAGTGCAACGATTACGCTGGCTAGGCCATGTCGTGAGAATGAATGAGGAAACTCCAGCGCGAAAGGTATTCTATCAAGACCTCGAAGGACGGCGCAAAAGAGGGAGACCGCGACTACGTTGGAAGGACCAGGTGGAGGAATCACTGACGCTGCTTGGTAGGACTGACTGGAGACGGAGCGCACAAGATCGAAGCGAATGGAAATCTTTGATCATTTCGGCCTCTGACTTAGGCACTAAGATATAAATATATAATTGTGTCAAGTTGTTTTAAAGGCTAATAATAATAATAATATGCAAAAGCGAAGCATTGCCGTGCATATTAATAGTATATATAACAATTTTTCCGCCTTGATGCTGAAATTTTACGTTATACTAGTTATTAGAGCATACAATAATTTGGCTAAAATATATATGGGGCTGCATTCTACTGCCGCTTGCAAAATGTTACATCTGTTAGCTGCACAAACTCGGCTAAGTCCTTCCCTTTTAAATGTGAATACACTACCACAGACTTCAAAACTTTACACTTAACTCAAGTGACTTTCGTAGTAAACAAATGTACAAGAATATTCCTAGAATTTTACTACATTTATCTATAAAAGCTTCTACATGAAACTCAAATAAATAATTTAGTAGAAATTAGGTATTACTACCACAGGTTGTCACATCATTTAACCAATTTAAGACCTTATATCAAGTGTGACCAAGACAGGTCATATTCATGGAATACTGAAATTAGTACAAATGCATTCTAGAAATCTACCAAAAATAATAAGTATTTTTAGATACTCTCAACAATAATCACGCTAGTAATAAAGTTCCTTTTTCTTATACCTCCCATTATCCTTTTTAAACAAAAAAAAAACACTTTCATCTTTAAATTGCATAAAAATTTCAATTACCTAGCCCGCCTACACTTGCTGTTACTTAATCGTAAGTAAGTCTCCCATTCATACATACGTATAATATAGCAACCTACAATGGATGATTTGCAATTATATGGGTATTAAACATAATTTGAGTCTTGCTTTCATTAAGGTTACAAATAAGGACAACAACAAAATATAGCCATAGATTATAAACATTACAGAACGTACAGCTTTTTCCGGCTCTCATCTGTATCTTAGCGAAAAAGCTTTTGTTACATATTTTGTTTCATATGCCATAATGTTTCTTGCCATGGCAAAGCATATGATGAGAGAACGAAACGTTGGCTGAATGGAAATTTCCATCGGAAAACGAAACAGTTGGGAAAAGGTACAAAAAAAGCATCAAAATATCCCTAAAGTTTATGTAAAGAAACACGCTATAATTATGGCAAGTTATATCAATGTTATAGAAGCAGTAATCATTACAAGGTAAAGAAGTAGTAAGAGAACAGCAACTAAGTTATGTTAGGTAAAAATGTAAAGTACATTTTAGTTATAGCAGAGCTTCACAGAGCCTATAATAATAAACACGTATTTGTGAAATGTTATGTTAGCCTTAACATAATAGTGTAACAATGGTTAACATAACAGCGAGAATATATATAAATAAAAATAAACTGTTGTACTTTGGTAAGTGCATCACTTGAGATGGCGTGGACCGATTGGACTTTTTATTCTGAATGTTTGTAAAAGTCCGAATGAGGTTTTTAGAAAAAGAAAAATTGTCCACGCTAATTTCTACGCCCATTTTTCCTAATTTAGTTAAAATTTTTATACCCTCACCCTACGGGTTGAAGGGTATATATTTCATTTGATACGACCCAAAAGTGTAATACATAGAAGGAGCCACTTTAGACCCTAGGTTTCATTGAACCAAATTCGATTCATGACTTTTTATGTCGTTTGAGCCATGTCCGTCTGTCTATCTGGCTGTCTGACTGGTACGCACGATAACTTTCGAAAGACGCAACCAAATGTTTTGAAATTTCGCACGAGTTAATATTTCCCCAAAACTACTTATGGTATTGCAAATGGACTACATGGCCCGCCCCTTCTGGTACCTCCCATACAAATACAGCATTCCGCCCACTTTAGAAATCGAGTAATAATATCAATATACTAGAAAATTTTAAGTCGAGTTTCTCGACTGAAACTTTCTTACTGGTTATTTAAACTTAAATGATCTATAAGACATTATATATACCCAATACTTAATTTGGGCACGATCGCTATGGGTGTATTGATATTATTATTCAATTTCTAAAGTGGGCGTAATGGTACATTTGTATGGGAAGTACCAGATGGGGCGTGGCTAAACAGTTGTTCTCCAAAATGTTATCCTGTTATAGCTTAACAAAATACAAAATTTGGTCGCGATCGCTTTGGGTGTAATGATATTTTTACTAAATTTCTAAAGTGGGCAGAGTGGTACATTTGAATGTGAGGTACCACAAGGTGCGTGGCCAGACTCCCAGATTCTTCTACAAAACTTTATCCAGTTATAGATTTTTAATATAAGGAATTTCGGCACGATGACGCTGAATATATTGATATTAATACTCTATTTCTAAAGTGAACAGAGTGGTACATTTGTATGTGAGGTACCAGAAGGGGCGTGACCATGTTTTGACCGTACGTAATTTTGGGAAAATATGTATAAAAGTTTCAAAACACTTAGTTGCATCTTTTGAAAGTTATCGTGCGTACTACCCGGACAGACGGACAGACAGACGGACATGAATAAAATGGCTTAAAGAAGTCATGAAACGTGTTTTGTTCAAAGAAACCTAGGGTCTAAAGTGACTCCTTCCATGTGTTACAGTTTTCGGTCGTATCAAATGATATACATATACCCTTTTACCCGCAGGGTAAGGGTGTAAAAATAAAATATGCGGAATGGGTATCGAAAAACTTTTAAAATAGCTAAGGCTATAAAATTAATTTTCGATCAGTGGACAGAGGGGGCGTGGCATTACTAGATTTTAACCCTAGAGGGATAAAATTTGATATCCTGATAGGACTGTGCAACTCAAATTTGAATATGCAGACGAAATTTTAATTTTCGATTAGTGGGCGGTGGAGGTTTGGCAAAACTAGATTTTATCCTTAGAGAGATACAATTTGGTACACAGATAGCACTCGACATTACAGCTTTAAATTTTCTGACGATATTTTTATTTTCAACCAGTGGGCGTTGGGGGCGTGGCAAAACTAGATTTAAGACCTAGAAAGATGAAATGTAATATCGTAGTAGTACTCTGCAACATAATTATGAGTATGCAGACGAAATCTAAATTTTCGATAAGTGGGCGGTGTAGGCGTGGCAAAACTGTAATTTAGCCGTAGAGAAATAAAACTTGATATATAGACAGTACACGGCACTAACATTACAAATTTAGAAACGAAATATTTATTTTCAATCAGTATGCTTAAGATGCAGCACTTTTGGTTAAAAATTGCAGACACAATTTTTATTTTCGATCAATTGGCAGAGTGGGAGTGGAAATATTGTATTTAAGCCCAAGAGAGATAACATTTGATATCCTCATAGTACTCTGCAACACAATAATGAATTTGCAGACAAAATTTAAATTTTGATCAATAGGCGGAAGGGGCATGGCAAAACTATAGGGATAGGTCCGGGTAAACTTGTCACACAATTTCCTCGAAAATGGGGAGCACTATAAATTACCCTCAATAAAAAAAGTTTTGCCGGGGCCCATTTTTACAATAAAGTTTGGGACATTTCTCATAAATTGAAAACTGATCCCAATTTTAAAATGAACGATGGCCCCAGCAACATATGAGAAATCACCCCAAATTTATGTGTTGTTGTGGTCAATGTAACATTTTGAAGCGATTTGTCATTTTTGAATTGGAGCCATATATCATTGGGGTCACTGTTCACGAAGTCGAGGTGGGGTAGGGACAAACGGATGCACATCATGGTCAAAGGTGTTGGGGAAGGGGGAAAATCCATAACAAGCACCGCAGCTGTCCCGGAGTCGCACATTTAAAATGTATACTCGGCAATACTACTTACTTAATTCCCTAATTTCCCCTTACATCCCATAAATGAGATATATATATATTTTTGAATCACATAACGGCACTTCCTCCATTCCTTTTACTTGACATTTCAATTGACTCGACAACATTAAGGGGGCTGGCGATGACAGAAAAAGTATATGACTGGAGACAGGAATTGCACCATTGACTTCCTGCAAGATAGTCGCGTGTTCTAACCATCATGTCATGGCCGGCCACATTTTCGGCAACACAGACCTGAATAATTTTGATAAGTGGGAGGAAGGGGCATGGCAAAAGGGTTTTTAGTAGTAGATCAATTGTTTCACCAATTTGATACACAGATAATACTCGGCACTGCAGCTATGCACATAATGGCGAACATTTAATTTTTGATCTATGGGCGGAAGTGGACGTGGAAAAGTGTTTTATATGAAATCACTCTTAGAGATGATGTTATATATCATTTGATGCGAGAAAAAGTGTAACGCAATGTAGAGGAGGCTTGTTAGACCTCAAGTATTTTAAGACAAAATCGTTTCAGGACTTTTTAAGGACGTTTGAATGGTTTGTTGGCTGGTGGGCACAACAACTTAAGTAAACCTTAACTTATCCTTGAATATTAACAAGTATTAATATTTTCCAAAATGAAGTAACGGGATTGTAACTGGGCAGAATCTCCCCAACTGTTGTGGTACCTCCCATACAAATTTACCTTTTTATACCCCCACCCTAAGGGATGCGGTAATATACAATTTGATGTGAAGGAGATGAAGGATATCGTTTCAGGTCTTTTTAAGACGATTGAGCCACGCCCGTTTGTCTGGCTGGCTGGATGGCTAGTCAGCAGGATAACTCAAATAAACCGTAACTGATCCAGTATTAATATTTTCCAAAATGAAGTGATGGGATCGTAATTAGCTAGAGTATGTCCACCCCTTCTGGTACCTCCCATACAACATTACATCAATATGGGCTCTATATATCGCCGACACCTATTGGTCCTCCCACACAAAATTACCTATTTTTGATAATTAATATTTCTTCCACAACTTTCAAATGGGCGTTTGGATATTTGAATTTGCTCAGTTAAA